>CAWUFW010012375.1:0-546423 GCA_963921515.1 Calotriton arnoldi | reverse complement strand
ATGTGCTTCGTTCAGTTATCGTATTACACTTTTTATTTTTAGGATTTTTTTTTTGCAGTTTTATGTAGTGCAGACTGGTCAGGTATTGGAGCATTGCATCTTAAAACATGACCCCCTACACTACAAAAACACCACTGCACTACCTTAAACCCTAAAACACTACCCCCAGCACGACCCCCTACACTACACAAGCACCACTGCACTATCCTAAACCCTAAAACACTACCCCCAGCACGACCCCCTACACTACCCAAACACCACTGCACTAACCTAAATCCTAAAACACTACCACCAGCACGACCCCCTACACTACCCAAACACCACTGCACTACCCTAAAACATGACCCCCTACACTACACAAACACCACTGCACCGCCCTAAACCCTGAAACACCAGCCCCAGCACAACCCCGTACACTGCCCGCACACCACTGCACTGCCCTAAACCCTGAAAAACCAGCCCCAGCACAACCCCGTACACTGCCCGAAAACCACTGCACTGCCCTAAACCCTGAAACACCAGCCCCAGCACGACCGCCTACACTGCCCGAAAACTACTGCACTGCCCTAAACCCTGAAACACCACCCCCAGCAAGACTACCTACACTGGCCGAACACCACTGCACTGCCCTAAACCCTGAAACACCACCCCTGCACGACCCCCTACACTGCCCAAACACTACTGCACTGCCCTAAACCCTGAAACACCATCCCTCAGCACGACACCCTACACTGCCCGAACACCACTGCACTGCCCTAAACCCTGAAACACCACCCCAGCACGACCCCCTACACTGCCCGAACACCACTGCACTAAACCCTGAAACACCACCCCTGCACGACCCCTACACTGCCGGAACACCACTGCACTGCCCTAAACCCTGAAACACCACCCCCAGCACGACCCCCTACACTGACCTAACATCACTGCACTGCCCTAAACCCTGAAACATCACCCCCAGCACAACCCCCTACACTGCCTGAGCACCATTGCTCTGCCCTAAACCCTGAAACACTAGCCCCAGCACGACCCCCTACACTGCCCGAACACCACTGCACTGCCCTAAACCCTGAAACACCACCCCCAGCACGACCCCCTACACTGCCCGAACACAACTGCACTGCCCTAAACCCTGAAACACCAGCCCCAGCAAGACCCCCTACACTGCCCGAACACCACTGCATTGCCCTAGACTCTGAAACACCAGCCCCAGCAAGACCCCTACACTGCCCGAACACCACTGCACTGCCCTAAACCCTGAAACACCAGCCCCAGCATGACCCCCTACACTGCCCGAACACCACTGCACTGCCCTAAACCCTGAAACACCAGCCCCAGCACGACCCCCTACACTGCCCGAACACCACTGCACTACCCTAAACCCTGAAACACCAGCCCCAGCACGACCCCCTACACTGCCCTAACACCACTGCACTGCCCTAAACCCTGAAACACCAGCCCCAGCACCACCCCCTACAATGCCCGAACACCACTGTACTGCCCTAAACCCTGAAACACCACCCCCTGCACCGCCCCTACACTGCCCGAACACCACTGCACTGCCCTAAACCCTGAAACACCACCCCCTGCACGACCCCCTACACTGCCCGAACACCACTGCACTGCCCTAAACCCTGAAACACCACCCCCTACACTGCCCGAACACCACTGCACTGCCCTAAACCCTGAAACACCACCCCCTGCACGCCCCCTACACTGCCCGAACACCACTGCACTGCCCTAAACCCTGAAACACCACCCCCAGCATGACCCCCTTTACTGCTCGAACACCACTGCACTGCCCCAAACCCTGAAACACCACCCCCAGCATGACCCCCTACACTGCCCGAACACCACTGCCCTAAACCCTGAAACACCACCCCTGCACGACCCCTACACTGCCCGAACACCACTGCACTGCCCTAAACCCTGAAACACCACCCCCTGCACGACCCCCTACACTGCCCGAACACCACTGCACTGCCCTAAACCCTGAAACACCACCCCCAGCACGACCCCCTACACTGCCCGAACACCACTGCACTGCCCTAAACCCTAAAACACCACCCCCAGCACGACCCCCTACACTGCCCGAACACCACTGCACTGCCCTAAACCCTAGAACACTACCCCCAGCATGACCCCTACACTACCCGAACACCACTGCACTACGCTAAACCCTAAAATACTCCCCCAGCAAGACCCCCTACACTACCCGAACACGACTGCACTGCCCTAAACCCTAAAACACTCCCCCAGCACGACCCCCTACACTACCCGAACACCACTGCATTGCCCTAAACCCTAAAACACTCCCCCAGCACGACCCCCTACACTACCTAAACACCACTGCACTGCCCTAAACCCTAAAACACTACCCCGCATGACCCCTACACTACCCAAATACCAATGCACTACCCTAATCCCTAAAACACTACCGCCCGCACAACTCCCTACACTACCCAAAGACCACTGCACTACCCTAAACTCTAAAACAATACCCCCGCACGACTCCCTACACTACCCAAAGACCACTGCACTACCCTAAACCCTAAAACACGACCTCCTACACTACACAAACACCACTGCACTACCCTAAACCCTAAAAAACTACCCCCAGCACGAACCCCTACACTACCCAAACACCACTGCACTACCCTAAACCATAAAACACTACCCCCAGCAGTACCCCTACGCTACCCAAACACCACTGCACTAACCTAAACCCTAAAACACTACCCCCAGCAGTACCCCTACACTACCCAAACACCATTGCACTACCCTAAACCCTAAAACACTACCCCCAGCAGTATCCCCTACACTACCCAAACACCACTGCACTACCCTAAACCCTAAAACCCTAAAACACTAACCCCAGCACGACCCCCTACACTACCCAAACACCACTGTACTACCTAAACCCTAAAACACTCCCCCAGCACGACTCCCTACACTACCCAAACACCACTGCACTACCCTAAACCCTAAATCTACCCCCAGCATGACCCCTACACTACACAAACACCACTGCACTACCCTAAACCCTAAAACACTACCCCCAGCACGACCCTCTTCACTACCTAAACACAACTGCACAATTTGTTACAGGCGTTGCAACGCAGACCTGTGGTGCTTACTGGAAGTACCTGGTGGGCTAGTTGGGCCCCAAGGACTCTCAGGATTCAAGGTGACCTAATCCCCCAACTTAAAACGCGCCACGGGGCGCGTTTGCACAGTGGTGAAGGGAGGGGCGGGGCCTCAGGTGACATGTGCGCAAACACGCCCTGTGGTGCGTTTTAAGTTGGGGAGATAATTCCCTTTGAATCCTGGGGGCCAACTAGCCCACCAGGTACCTTCAGTAAGCACAACAGAGTTGCGTTGCAGAGAGGTGAAAAAGGTGCGTGGCCTCGGAACGCCTCTCTGCAACTCAGCTCTGTGGTCCTAACTGTAGGTACCTGGGGGGCTAGTTGGGCCCCAGGGACCCTCAGGATTCAAGGGGACTTAATCCCGCAACTTAAAACGCGCCACGGGGCGCGTTTGCACACATGTCACCTCAGGCCCCCTCCCTTCACCACTGTGCAAACGCGCACTGGCTCTGGTTAGTCAGAGTCAGTTACCACCAGTACCCGTCTGAAAAAGTTGTGGGCACAGGATGATTTTGCAACAAGGCCTCTTTCTGCTCCTCTGTTGGTTCTTTCTGCACATCTTTTGCTTCTTTCTGTGCATTTTTCTTCTTTCTTCACATGTCCTACCTCTGTTGGCATAGTTAGAAACTAGCATTTAAAAAACCTTTGAAATTCACTTAAAAAATCATAGGTTTCAGGCACGTTATAGTTAGAAATTAGCATTTAAAAAACCTTTGAAATTCACTGAAAAAACCATAGGTTTCAGGCACGTTATAGTTAGAAATTAGCATTTAAAAAACCTTTGAAATTCACTAAAAAAACCATAGGTTTCAGACACGTTATAGTTAGAAATTAGCATTTAAAAAACCTTTGAAATTCACTGAAAAAACCATAGGTTTTAGGGACAGTTATAGTTAGTTGGACATTGCACTCGTACAAAACCCGTGAAATTCCCCTGTTATAGTTAGTTCAGCTAACTATAACTCGCGCCCCGCAATGCACTGCTGATGACGTCACATATTACATCACTCATGACATGGTCAGTGACATCACTGATGACATCACTGATGACATCTCAAATGACATCACTGATGACATCATCCATGTGATAATTTCATGCATCTTCTCACACCCTAATATAACTTTTGATACACCCACTCTAAATTACAGACTGCCATTCTCAAAACCATAGACACTCCAACACCAAAAACTACATACCCACTCACTGATTCTTAGGTCTACACACACATCCACTCACTCACCTGTACAGTCACTCATACTTACAGTCACTCAGTACAGGACTATCATATGCACTCATACACCTATATAAATACTCACACACCGCCACTCATCCATAGAGGTACTCACACACCTAGTCAGTCATGCAAAAAATTAATCACACACCCATTTACTCACCTATACAGTTATACACACACCAGCTCACTTACTCATACAAATACTAGCACATTCTTACGCTCTTATACAATAACTGATACAAGCACACACGCATCCATACAGCCACTCTCACAATAACACACTCTCACTTATAGCCATTTAAATACTCTAACACACATATATACTGCCTTTTACATATGTAGTTACTCGCACATGTACCACTGAGATATACATTCACTCACTAACACACCCATACACACACTCACCCACCCAAGCAGTCCATCACAGATGCACTCTTGAAATCATGCACCCAGTGAATCACCCACTCACACATCTATGTATAGAGTCACACACACCCCACTCACACAAACACTCAGGCAGCCATACAGATACTCAGAGAACCAATCAATAACCCATATAGACACTCATGTAGCTATTCGCAAATCCATGCATCCACTTACACACCAACAAACAGACGGATACAGACATTCACACAGTTTAGTCACTAACCCATGCATTCAGTAAGATACGTTTAATCACTCACTTGTAGAGTCAGTCACTCACGTACTAAATCATCCATTCAGACACTTATACACCCACTCATTCTTCAATACGCCTTTCCCTATATATTAAACATATTTAAACTTTACAGAAACACACAGTCACTGGATGATGTCATCAGTGATGTCATCAGTGATGTCATTTGAGATGTCATCAGTGATGTCATCAGTGATGTCACTGACCATGTCATGAGTGATGTAATATGTGACGTCATCAGCAGTGCATTGCGGGGCGTGAGTTATAGTTAGCTGAACTAACTATAACAGGGAATTTCACGGGTTTTGTACGAGTGCAATGTCCAACTAACTATAACTGTCCCTAAAACCTATGGTTTTTTCAGTGAATATATATATATATATATATATATATATATATATATATATATATATATATATATTTTCACTGAAAAAACCATAGGTTTTAGGGACAGTTATAGTTAGTTGGACATTTCACTCGTACAAAACCATAGAAATTCCCCGTTATAGTTAGTTCAGCTAACTATAACTCGCGCCCCGCAATGCACTGCTGATGACGTCACATATTACATCACTCATGACATGGTCAGTGACATCACTGATGACATCACTGATGACATCTCAAATGACATCACTGATGACATCATCCAGTGACTGTGTGTTTCTGTAAAGTTTAAATATGTTTAATATATATAGGGAAAGGCGTATTGAAGAATGAGTGGGTGTATAAGTGTCTGAATGGATGATTTAGTACGTGAGTGACTGACTCTACAAGTGAGTGATTAAATGTATCTTACTGAATGCATGGGTTAGTGACTAAACTGTGTGAATGTCTGTATCCGTCTGTCTGTTGGTTTGTAGCGGCTGCATGGCTTTCTGAATAGCTACATGAGTGTCTACATGGGTTATTGATTGATTGTCTGAGTATCTGTATGGGTGCCTGAGTGTTTGTGTGGGTGGGGTGTGTGTGACTCTGTGCATAGATGTGTGAGTTGGTGATTCACTGGGTGCATGGTTTCAAGAGTGCATCTGTGATGGACTGTATGGGTGGGTGAGTGTGTGTATGGGTGTGTTAGTGATTGAATGTATATCTCAGTGGTACATGTGTGAGTAACTACATATGTGAAAGGCAGTATATATGTGTGTTGGAGTATATAAATGGCTATAAGTGAGAGTGTGTGATTGTGAGAGTGGCTGTATGGATGAGTGTGTACTTGTATCAGTGATTGTATAAGAGCGTAAGAATGTGCTAGTATTTGTATGAGTAAGTGAGCTGGTGTGTGTATAACTGTATAGGTGAGTAAATGGGTGTGTGATTAAGTTTTTGCATGACTGACTAGGTGTGTGAGTACCTCTATGGATGAGTGGCGGTGTGTGAGTGTTTATATAGGTGTATGAGTGCATATGATAGTCCTGTACTGAGTGACTAAGTATGAGTGACTGTACGGGTGAGTGAGTGGATGTGTGTGTAGACCTAAGAATCAGTGAGTGGGTATGTAGTTTTTGGTGTTGGAGTGTCTATGGTTTTGAGAATGGCAGTCTGTAATTTAGAGTGGGTGTATCAAAAGTTATATTAGGGTGTGAGAAGATGCATGAAATTATCACATGGATGATGTCATCAGTGATGTCATTTGAGATGTCATCAGTGATGTCATCAGTGATGTCACTGACCATGTCATGAGTGATGTAATATGTGACGTCATCAGCAGTGCATTGCGAGGCGCGAGTTATAGTTAGCTGAACTAACTATAACGGGGGAATTTCTATGGTTTTGTACGAGTGAAATGTCCAACTAACTATAACTGTCCCTAAAACCTATGGTTTTTTCAGTGAATTTCAAAGGTTTTTAAATGCTAATTTCTAACTATAACGTGTCTGAAACCTATGATTTTTAAGTGAATTTCAAAGGTTTTTTAAATGCTAGTTTCTAACTATGCCTACAGAGGTAGGACATGTGAAGAAAGAAGAAAAACGCACAGAAAGAAGCAAAAGATGTGCAGAAAGAACCAACAGAGGAGCAGAAAGAGGCCTTGTTGCAAAATCATCCTGTGCCCACAACTTTTTCAGACGGGTACTGGTGGTAACTGACTCTGACTAACCAGAGCCAGTGCTATGCTAAAAGACACTTAGAATACAGTGAAAACACCTACATACACTAGGGAACACTATGCGTTGGGGTACCCTGTGATTAGCATGACCTCCTCTGCAAGTCCCTAGTACATAATAGGGCAGGGGATTAAAACTACCTCTTAAAACGCGCTACAGGGCGCGTTTGCACAGTGGTGAAGGGAGGGGGCCTGAGGTGACATGTGTGCAAACACGCCCTGTGGCGCGTTTTAAGTTGCGGGATTAAGTCCCTTTGAATTCTGAGGGACCCTAGGGCCCAACTAGCCCCCAGGTACCTACAGTTAGGACCACAGAGCTGAGTTGCAGAGAGGCGTTCCGAGGCCACGCACCTTTTTCACCTCTCTGCAACGCAACTCTGTTGTGCTTACTGAAGGTACCTGGTGGGCTAGTTGGCCCCCAGGGTCCCTCAGGATTCAAAGGGAATTAATTCCCCAACTTAAACGCACCACAGGGCGTGTTTGCGCACATGTCACCTGAGGCCCCGCCCCTCCCTTCACCACTGTGCAAACGCGCCCCGTGGTGCGTTTTAAGTTGGGGATTAGGTCACCTTGAATCCTGAGGGTCCCTGGGGCCCAACTAGCCCACTAGGTACTTCCAGTAAGCACCACAGGCCTGCGTTGCAACGCCTGTAACAAATTGTGCAGTTGTGTTTAGGTAGTGAAGAGGGTCGTGCTGGGGGTAGTGTTTTAGGGTTTAGGGTAGTGCAGTGGTGTTTGTGTAGTGTAGGGGGTCATGCTGGGGGTAGATTTAGGGTTTAGGGTAGTGCAGTGGTGTTTGGATAGTGTAGGGAGTCGTGCTGGGGAGTGTTTTAGGGTTTAGGGTAGTGCAGTGGTGTTTGGGTAGTGTAGGGGGTCGTGCTGGGGGTAGTGTTTTAGGGTTTAGGGTAGTGCAGTGGTGTTTGGGTAGTGTATGGGGGTCGTGCTGGGGGTAGTGATTTAGGGTAGTGCAGTGGTGTTTGGGTAGTGTAGGGGTACTGCTGGGGGTAGTGTTTTAGGGTTTAGGGTAGTGCAGTGGTGTTTGTGTAGTGTAGGGGGTAGTGTTTTAGGGTTTAGGGTAGTGCAGTGGTGTTTGTGTAGTGTAGGAGGTCGTGTTTTAGGGTTTAGGGTAGTGCAGTGGTCTTTGGGTAGTGTAGGGAGTCGTGCGGGGTAGTGTTTTAGGGTTTAGGGTAGTGTAGGGGGTCATGCGGGGGTAGTGTTTTAGGGATTAGGGTAGTGCATTGGTGTTTGGGTAGTGTAGGGGTCGTGCTGGGGGTAGTGTTTTAGGGTTTAGGGCAGTGCAGTGGTGTTCGGGTAGTATAGGGGGTCGTGCTGGGGGAGTGTTTTAGGGTTTAGGGCAGTGCAGTGGTGTTCGGGTAGTGTAGGGGGTCGTGCTGGGGGAGTGTTTGAGGGTTTAGGGCAGTGCAGTCGTGTTCGGGTAGTGTAGGGGGTTGTGCTGGGGGTAGTATTTTAGGGTTTAGGGTAGTGCAGTGGTGTTCGGGTAGTGTAGGGGTCGTGCTGGGGGTAGTGTTCTAGGGTTTAGGGCAGTGCAGTGGTGTTTGGGCAGTGTAGGGGGTAATGCTGGGGGTGGTGTTTTAGGGTTTAGGGCAGTGCAGTGGTGTTCGGGCAGTGTAGGGGGTCGTGCTGGGGGTGGTGTTTCAGGGTTTAGGGCAGTGCAGTGGTGTTCGGGCACTGTAGGGGGTGGTGTTTCAGGGTTTAGGGCAGTGCAGTGGTGTTCGGGCAGTGTAGGGGGTCGTGCAGGGGGTGGTGTTTCAGGGTTTAGGGCAGTGGTGTTCGGGCAGTGTAGGGGGTCGTGCTGGGGGTGGTGTTTCAGGGTTTGGGGCAGTGCAGTGGTGTTCGAGCAGTAAAGGGGTTGTGCTGGGGGTGGTGTTTCAGGGTTTAGGGCAGTGCAGTGGTGTTCGGGCAGTGTAGGGGGCGGTGCAGGGGTGGTGTTTCAGGGTTTAGGGCAGTGCAGTGGTGTTCGGGCAGTGTAGGGGGTGCTGCAGGGGGTGGTGTTTCAGGGTTTAGGGCAGTGCAGTGGTGTTCGGGCAGTGTAGGGGGTCGTGCTGGGGCAGGTGTTTCAGGGTTTAGGGCAGTACAGTGGTGTTCGGGCAGTGTAGGGGGTCGTGCTGGGGCTGGTGTTTCAGGGTTTAGGGCAGTGCAGTGGTGTTCGGGCAGTGTAGGGGGTCGTGCTGGGGCTGGTGTTTCAGGGTTTAGGGCAGTGCAGTGGTGTTCGGGCAGTGTAGGGGGTCATGCTGGGGCTGGTGTTTCAGGGTTTAGGGCAGTGCAGTGGTGTTCGGGCAGTGTAGGGGGTCTTGCTGGGGCTGGTGTTTCAGAGTCTAGGGCAGTGCAGTGGTGTTCGGGCAGTGTAGGGGGTCTTGCTGGGGCTGGTGTTTCAGGGTTTAGGGCAGTGCAGTGGTGTTCGGGCAGTGTAGGGGGTCGTGCTGGGGGTGGTGTTTCAGGGTTTAGGGCAGTGCAGTGGTGTTTGGGCAGTGTAGGGGGTCATGCTGGGGCTAGTGTTTCAGGATTTAGGGCAGAGCAATGGTGTTCAGGCAGTGTAGGGGGTTTTGCTGGAGGTGGTGTTTCAGGGTTTAGGGCAGTGCAGTGGTGTTCGTGCAGTGTAGGGGGTGTTGTTTCAGGGTTTAGGGCAGTGCAGTGGTGTTCGGGCAGTGTAGGGGGTCATGCTGGGGGTGGTGTTTCAGGGTTTAGGGCAGTGCAGTGGTGTTCGGGCAGTGTAGGAGGTCGTGCAGGGGGTGGTGTTTCAGGGTTTAGGGCAGTGCAGTGGTGTTCGGGCAGTGTAGGGGGTCATGCTGGGGGTGGTGTTTCAGGGTTTAGGGCAGTGCAGTGGTGTTCGGGCAGTGTAGGGTGTCATGCTGAGGGGTGGTGTTTCAGGGTTTAGGGCAGTGCAGTGGTGTTCGGGCAGTGTAGGGGGTCGTGCAGGGGGTGGTGTTTCAGGGTTTAGGGCAGTGCAGTGGTGTTTGGGCAGTGTAGGGGGTCGTGCAGGGGGTGGTGTTTCAGGGTTTAGGGCAGTGCAGTGGTGTTCGGCCAGTGTAGGTGGTCTTGCTGGGGGTGGTGTTTCAGGGCTTTAGTGCAGTGGTGTTCTGGCAGTGTAGGGGGTCTTGCTGGGGGTGGTGTTTCAGGGTTTAGGGCAGTGCAGTGGTGTTCGGGCAGTGTAGGGGGTCTTGCTGGGGCTGGTGTTTCAGGGTTTAGGGCAGTGCAGTGGTGTTCGGGCAGTGTAGGGGGTCGTGCTGGGGCTGGTGTCTCAGGGTTTAGGGCAGTGCAGTGGTTTTCGGGCAGTGTAGGCGGTCGTGCTGGGTCTGGTGTTTCAGGGTTTAGGGCAGTGCAGTGGTGTTCGGGCAGTGTACGGGGTTGTGCTGGGGCTGGTGTTTCAGGGTTTAGGGCAGTGCAGTGGTGTTCGGGCAGTGTAGGGGGTCGTGCTGGGGGTGGTGTTCAGGGTTTAGGGCAGTGCAGTGGTATTTGGGCAGTGTAGGGGGTCGTGCTGGGGCTGGTGTTTCATGGTTTAGGGCAGTGCAGTGGTTTTCGGGCAGTGTAGGGGGTCGTGCTGGGGGTGGTGTTTCAGGGTTTAGGGCAGTGCAGTGGTGTTCGGGCAGTGTAGGGGGTCATGCTGGGGGTGGTGTTTCAGGGTTTAGGGCAGTGCAGTGGTGTACGGGCAGTGTAGGGGTCTTGCTGGGGGTGGCGTTTCAGGGTTTAGGGCAGTGGTGTTCGGGCAGTGTAGGGGGTCTTGCTGGGGGTAGTGTTTCGGGGTTTAGGGCAGTGCAGTGGTGTTCGTGCAGTGTAGGGGGTCGTGCTGGGGGTGGTGTTTCAGGGTTTAGGGCAGTGCAGTAGTGTTCGGGCAGTGTAGGGGGTCGTGCTGGGGTGGTGTTTCAGGGTTTAGGGCAGTGCAGTGGTGTTCGGGCAGTGTAGGGGGTCGTGCAGGGGTGGTGTTTCAGGGTTTAGGGCAGTGCAGTGGTGTACGGGCAGTGTAGGGGTCTTGCTGGGGGTGGCGTTTCAGGGTTTAGGGCAGTGGTGTTCGGGCAGTGTAGGGGGTCTTGCTGGGGGTAGTGTTTCGGGGTTTAGGGCAGTGCAGTGGTGTTCGTGCAGTGTAGGGGGTCGTGCTGGGGGTGGTGTTTCAGGGTTTAGGGCAGTGCAGTAGTGTTCGGGCAGTGTAGGGGTCGTGCTGGGGTGGTGTTTCAGGGTTTAGGGCAGTGCAGTGGTGTTCGGGCAGTGTAGGGGGTCGTGCAGGGGTGGTGTTTCAGGGTTTAGGGCAGTGCAGTGGTGTTCGGGCAGTGTAGTGGGTCGTGCTGGGGCTGGTGTTTCAGGGTTTAGGGCAGTGCAGTGGTGTTCGGGCAGTGTAGGGGTCTTGCCGGGGGTGGTGTTTCAGGGTTTAGGGCAGTGGTGTTCGGGCAGTGTAGGGGGTCTTGCTGGGGGTGGTGTTTCAGGGTTTAGGGCAGTGCAGTGGTGTTCGGGCAGTGTAGGGGGTCTTGCTGGGGGTAGTGTTTCAGGGTTTAGGAGCAGTGGTGTTCGGGCAGTGTAGGGGGTCTTGCTGGGGGTAGTGTTTCAGGGTTTAGGGCAGTGCAGTTGTGTTCGTGCAGTGTAGGGGGTCGTGCTGGGGATGGTGTTTCAGGGTTTAGGGCAGTGCAGTGGTGTTCGGGCAGTGTAGGGGGTCGTGCTGGGGGTGGTGTTTCAGGGTTTAGGGCAGTGCAGTGGTGTTCGGGCAGTGTAGGGGGTCGTGCTGGGGGTGGTGTTTCAGGGTTTAGGGCAGTGGTGTTCGGGCAGTGTAGGGGGTCTTGCTGGGGGTGATGTTTCAGGGTTTAGGGCAGTGCAGTGGTGTTTGTGTAGTGTAGGGGGTCATGTTTTAGGGTAGTGCAGTGGTGTTTGGGTAGTGTAGGGGGTCGTGCTGGGGGTAGTGTTTTAGGATTTAGGTTAGTGCAGTGGTGTTTGGGTAGTGTAGGGGGTCGTGCTGGGGGTAGTGTTTTAGGGTTTAAGGTAGTGCAGTGGTGTTTGTGTAGTGTAGGGGGTCGTGCTGGGGGTAGTGTTTTAGGTTTTAGGGTAGTGCAGTGGTGCTTGTGTAGTGTAGGGGGTCGTGCTGGGGGTAGTGTTTTAGGGTTTAGGGTAGTGCAGTGGTGTTTGTGTAGTGTAGGGGATCATGTTTTAGGGTAGTACAGTGGTGTTTGGGTAGTGTAGGGGGTCGTGCTGGGGGTAGTGTTTTAGGATTTAGGTTAGTGCAGTGGTGTTGGGGTAGTGTTTTAGGGTTTAGGGTAGTGCAGTGGTGTTTGTGTAGTGTAGGGGGTCATGCTGGGGGTAGTGTTTTAGGGTTTAGGATAGTGCAGTGGTGCTTGTGTAGTGTAGGGGGTCGTGCTGGTGTAGTGTTTTAGGGTTTAGGGTAGTGCAGTGTTGTTTTTGTAGTGTAGGGGGGTCATGTTTTAAGATGCAACGCTCCAATACCTGACCAGTCTGCACTACATAAAACTGCAAAAAAACTAAAAATAAAAAGTGTTTTGCACACTTTTGTCATTGGGCTACATGTGGGCTACATCTGGGTAATATTTGTGCTACATTTGGGCTCTTTTTTCACTGGTGGCCATCTTGGAAGACTTCTTTGTTATGAAGTTTCCTAATTTCCTCATTTACTGCAGTCTCCTCAGTAGGAAATGCTTTCAGTTTTTTACTTTGATTCCATCAAGAAGGCATTCAGATGTGTCACACATTTGCCATAAATTCAGAATGTTATTACTCTAGTTGTTCATTAGATCAATGTAGTAAAGCTACTGCTCACCAAGGAGTTAACTGGAAGTCTACTGCTGGTATTGAAAGTGATTGTTTCAGTCTGCATGTCAGAATTTTCTAATGAAATAGAAGAGGATTTGAGATCTCACTTAAAACATGCACTAAATTTTCTTTTTGCAGCACTAACCATAATTTCTATGGCAAAATGAACCCCCTCATTTTGTTCCTTTTTAAATTAAATGTTTTAAGTGTTACCAGTTTATTCCAATCAAGATGGCTTCAGGTGTGCCATACTTTTGTCATAAGTAAGGCTGTTAGCACTCTAGTTGTTCTTTAGAACACTCTGGGAAGCTGCAGTAGAACACAAAGGCATCAACTGACAGGCTGCTCCTGTTGAAATATAACAGGAAGATATTTGAGATCACACTTGAAACATGTCCTAATTTTTCTTTCTACAGCACTAACCATAATTTCTATGACAAAATGAACCCCATCATTTTGTTCCTTTTTAAATTAAATGTTTTAAGTGTTACCAGTTTATTCCAATCAAGATGGCTTCAGGTGTGCCATACTTTTGTCATAAGTAAGGCTGTTAGCACTCTAGTTGTTCTTTAGAACACTCTGGGAAGCTGCAGTAGAACACAAAGGAATCAACTGACAGTCTCTGCCATTGTTGGATGTACATGTTTTACTGAGAATGTCAGACTTCATTCTCACATGACTGAGAAAGATAATGTGAATTTACAGAAAATATGCTCTCATTTTAGCTTCTGGGGCACCTTCCAAAACTGTATGGGACAAGCATGTGAAAATAGTTTTCTCTCAAACATGATTCATGATATCCCAGCAGAAGGTTTTTCACAGGGTAAAATCACCTTAGAACACACCACAATTCCTGAAATTAGTATGGTACCATCAACAAATGAATTCTAATGTAACTAAAGTCTGTTATCACCCTTTATAGTTCTCCTTTTGGTAACCCTCAAAATCTTCGATTCACTACAATGCATTTCAATGGTACTATCATTTATATTGGTCCCAAGATGGCTGCCAGCAATTCCAGGATGAAGTGCTGACAGCCAATCAGATCTCACGATGACATGTGTGGTTAGGCTCCGCCCAGATATATATGTGTTTTTACTTTTGATTTTCTCAGCAACTACTGAACGGATTTACACCATTTAACAAAAAGGGTTCTTTTTGAACCAAGAACTACCTCTTTGCCAAATTTGGTGTAATTCCGTTCAGCAGTTCGGGCTGTAGCCGTGTCTAAAGTTTCCTATGGGAAAATGAATGGGGAAAACACGTTTTGGGACCCCCTTTTTCTCGGCCCCCGCTTGACGAATCACCCTGAGACTTTCAGGGTAGGAGCGGACCGGAGCGGGCCATAAAGTTTGAAAATTTCACGAAGATTCGTCAACCGACGCAAGAGTTATTTCAAATAGAATGTCGCCGATTTCCTATGGAAAATAGGTCCTAACTATAACTATCTACTGGCGACCGCCAGTAGATAATATATATATATATATATATATATATATATATATATATATATATATATATATATATATACACACACATATACATACACATTCACTGGAAACAACCAAAGGTTACAGGGTTGTTATAGTTAGGATATGGAATAAAAAAAAATCTGTAGAAATTCACTGAAAAAACAAAGGTTACAGTGATGGTATAGTTAGGCTCAGGTTTCACTCATACAAAACCAGTGAAATTCAGCAGTTCTAGTTAGCTGAGCTAACTATAACTTGCGCCCCCGCAGTGCACTGCTTATGGCCTCACATATTACATTACACATGACCCATCACTATAAAGTCCCGGTAACCTTTGTTTTTTTCCAGTGAATTTCTATGTTTTTTTAAGTAGTAATGGCGTTTAGAGATTGGTGGAGAAAGGTGGCATGCCTCTGACCAGCTCTCATGAATACTGCTGTGTAGGACTAAAAGAAAGTATCAGGAGGGCTTCTCAGCCTCCGAGGTCCCTCAGCATCCAAGAGAAATTCACTCCCCAACCAGTAGTGCGCCAGGAAACACGTTTGCAGAGTGGTACAGAAAGGGGACATGGCCTCCGAAGACCTCTTGGAAATCCCGCTGTGTGGGACTTACTGGAGGTAACGGGAGGGGTTGTTCGACCCCAAGGGCCCTCCGCAGCCAAGGGGTCTTCATCCCCCAACCATCAGTGCACCAGGAGACGTGTTTGCAGAGTGGTAGAGAAAGAGGTCAGCCACGAAGACCTCTCAGCAATCCAGCAGTGTGGGACTTACTGAAGGTTACGGGAGGGGGAGATGGCCCACAAAGATGTTGCAGTGATATTATCAGTGATGTCATAAAAGATGTTATTTGTGATGTAATATGTGGGATAATTAGCATGGCGAGGGCGCAATTTATAATTACCTTAGGGCATGAGTTCTAGTTTCTTGAGATATCTCCAACTATAACTGCTGAATTTCTGTGGTTTTGTGAGTTTAAAATTCAGAACCTAACTGTAACGTCACTGACGTCCTTGTAACTTTTTTTGTGTGAATTTCTGTGTTTTTTCGTGTAAATTTCTAAGTTGTTTTTTTTTTTTTTTTTTTACTCCGCAGGGGTTGGCCAGGCCCTGCGGCCAACCCCCTCATGCAGCAGACCCCAACCCATGCGCGGCCATCAGACATGCGTGGCGTCGGTTTCGCTGCAGGGCCAGGCCCTGTGGCGAAATACCCCAAAGAAAGCCAACCTGGGAGGGAGGCACCCAGCCCCCCTCCCTGTATTTTGTCCCAGGGGACCCCATCCTCTGGGGCCCACTACATTTTTTTTTTTTTAGGGGAGGGGTATGTGGCCCCCTCCCTGGGCTGTATTTCAACTCCGGGTACCCCCTCTTCCGGGGTTCGGCCTTATTGTAAATGAGGAGTGGAGAACGCAGCACCCCTCCCAAGACTGATTTCTGGCCCTGGGGACCAATCTCCTAGGTGAGGGAGGGGAGCCCCCCCTCCCTGGACCAATATTGGCCCTGGGGACCCCATACCCGGAGCCTCATCTTTTATTAATTGCGGAGGAGGTCCCCCCAGGCCTATATCAGCGTGGGGCCTGGTCATTTTCTGATGGTGGCCATGCAGCCCCCCTCCCTTGGCCAATAGTGGCCCGGGGACCCCATCCCCAGGGCCAATACAGTTAATAATTGGGGAGAGGGTCACATGGCCAATTTTGTCCCCTGGGTCCCCATCTCCCGGGGCCCAGCTACAATACCAATGGGGAGGGGAGCACTCAAACCTGGGCCAATATGGACTCCGGGGACCCCATTCCCCCAGGGCCTGGTCAGTAACAGGTAGGTGCGCTGGAACCCACCAAGGGCACTAACTTTCTTTTTGATGAAGGCCACGGGAGGAGCCCAATGCCCTCGTGGCCCAAGCTGGCTCCCCGTCTCCAGCAAGAGCTGACATTCCTCCCACCTGCAGGGAGCAGCTAAACATGCTTCTCCCTATGGGCAGGAGCAATTTTTACATCTGTTTTCTGGAAACAAGATAAAGTCCGCTCCTAGTTGGTTATCCCATGAACATTTTCACTCACTCACCTTTCATAAGTAGAACCAGCCCTCCTCAATAGTGGAAAGTCAGACAGTTCTTTTCTGTTTTTAACCATACTGAATGGATCCAAGAATAAAATAATATTAGGGGAACCGTTACAATATTTTTAATTCACCTTCACACAGATCCCACACACCCGCACTCACCAATACGGCTTTTCTCTTAAAAAGATCTCCGTTAAGGAGCCCCCTAGGGGGCCCGTGGGGGACTGCAGTGCCAACCCCACGAGTAGCAAACACTCCCTATGATGAAGCATGACACCTTAACGGGTGTGTGAGGGCAACTCTTCAAATTTGAGGAATTTCCCTCTGTTTATCCTATCCAACCTGACACTTGTCTATCTCAGATGAGTGATTCTCTACTTCTTTCCACTCTCTACATATTCGACAACAAAGTTATCTGTAATCTTACTATAGGAACAGTTACCCTTCAGTGGATTTATTGTATGATCTTGGGAGCATGGGTACTGGACCTCTTTTTTTTTTTTATTTTTTTTTTTTAAGCTCCCCGCCGCCCCCCTCTCTTATTGTACTTGGATACCTTTTTATATGTACCATTGGGAATTAGAACATTCATTTGATTGGTGTTTAACATGCTTCCGCTGTCAACTTGGAAATTGTAACTAGTTATTTCTAGAAACCATAGAAATTAACGATTCCCTAATATTTTCAAAACCAAATGATGTTGTTTCTTGTACAATATTATACAGAAAAATAAATCTGTAGTATAGCAACGTGTCGGAAATAGTGTGTTCTCTGAATTTGCCACTTTGCTTTCCTCTCACTCCCAAGAGCAGTGGGTCATAACATTTTGACTTCTAAGAACCTCCATTTCATTATTACTGGAATCCGGGAACCCCCTCTGAAACATTATTGGAATTCAGAGACCCCCCTCTTGCAGGTGTCCATGGCTTAAGCAATTTTGATGATTGGAATTTCAAAACAATATACAAATACTGCAACAAATATTCTTCAAATAAATACACATTCAAAATGTTTAAACTTAATTCACAAACAAATATAAAAAAATAAAAATTTCAACTTTAATGGCAAGGTTGGGTGGGGCTTTTCTAAATCCAAATGAGGCCACCCACCGTTAATACTATATTCTGGGTGATGCATTTGCACTACTCCCATGAATCAATCCAAGGACACTAACTTCATTTTTAGCCTCAAATTTCAAATACCTCCACATTTATGGAATGTTTTAAAATTTTCAGTGTTGCTTCTTTCTTTATATTCAGTTTATTAATCTGTTAATATTTAGTTTTCTAAGTAGTCATGGACCTTTAGGGGTGTGGGGACCACAGGTTAGGAACTGGTGCTCTAAAGGAATCCTTTTGTTCTACACTGCACCATATGCTCAGTGTACTCACTCAAAAATACAGGTGAATACATTATTTTGCATCTAGAAAGAAATAGCTGACTTTGTTATACAAATCAGTGTCAGGATCAAGTCAGTACTTTGGTGTTTTGAATTTAATAACAAACTCAGTTTCACACTCCCAACACTGATACAGTAGCGCCAACACTTTGTACAACTGAATCAGCAAAGGGATTCAAACGTATAGTCTTAATTTTAAATTCAGAATCTTCTAACACTTCTACTGCTGCACATTCAGTCCATGCCTTCCTTTGTGCCATAAATTTGAGAGATAATTATTGGTAATTCCACTTCTTTCTGGGCTTGTGGAGTTCAGCATACCGTAGGCATGTGACCAACAGAACCTCATTACCTTTGTTTCAGAAAACTATTTCAGCTGTGACATATACGCTGCTTATCCGTTTTATACTTTAATCTTACTGTTTTGTCCCTATTGCAGTTTGTGGTGATTCGTAAGTATAGAACACAGTGTGATAGCCACTGTTGGTATTAAAGGAATTCCTGTGTTTTTATAGCCAGATCTTACCCAAATTGAATATCTGATCCCAAATTAAATATCCGAACATACTTGTCATTCTAGCATTTGGTATGCTTTTTTGAAAGCCACCTCTAATGCTGCTACTGGTGAAACCTTTAGGAGAGAGTATATAGTCTTACGGCTAGAGCTGTCAACCTCGAAGCTGGGGAACCGGGTTCGAGTCTCGGCAGGGACGCACAACATCCTGTGATTCTGGGCAAATCACTTAATCACCCTGCTCCTAACAAAAATGAATGTGTCCATCTGTAACGAAACTGGTGCTCATGTAAAGCGCTCTGATACCTGATATCTTCGGGTCAAGTTTGCGCTATATAAAACTAAAAAAAAAAAAAGAAAAAAAAAAACTAGTCCTTTTCGCCTTGTGTGGTGGATCCTTCTTTAATTATATCTGTTTGCATTATCATAATAACGGTCTCTGTTGGAGCTAAACGCTGCTTCTCAGTGGCATATTAATGTGATTTGTATGCTGTCTGTGTATTCTGATGTTCAGTGTTTATTATGTATTTGAACTCAGCCTGACTAGGAATGATTTTTGTTAATTGACTGTATTTGTTGCGTTTCCTACTGTGCTTTTACAATCTTTTCTTTCTGTAAGTCCATGAGGATTTGATTGTGGTCTTCCTTCCAGTCTTGCCCATAGATTTAAGTGTAATTAACTGGTACTATGGTTTCATTTTCTCTGTATAGTATGGGTGATCTGTTTCTCCAAATATCAGAAATCCAATTAATGCTTGTAATAGTTTTTAGAGTATTTGGGGGCTTTAATGTCACTCATTTTTCCAGGAACTGTGGTATAAGACGGTTTCCTTCACTAGACAATACCTGTCCGTGGCAGATTACATATAAATAGTCGTAATTTTGGATTTCCTGAAAATTACCTTGTAACTTGCTTCTTCAAAGGTTGTGACTTTACTGTTGAAGATGTTCATTTAATTCATCATCCTTAATGTATATATAGTTTGCATAGGAGACCACACAAGTCTTTCTGCAGTAGTTTGATAATACGGACAGAAAAGACCCCTGGACTGTTTTGTACCCCTGAGGTAATCTTGTAAATCTATATTGTGTTCCCTCAATTTAATACATGTTGAGTAATATGAATCAGGAGCTATGCTTTGTGTAAAGAATGGTAAAGACGCCATTTGCTATGTCAGTTGTGGTTCTATATTTTTTTTGTGCGTGAGTTCTCAATAATCCTGTACTATGTGCATTCTACATGGCATATGTTTTGCAATGTTGGTTCAAATTATGATAGTCCTGCACTAATCTCCAGGATTTTTCTGGTTTTAACACTGTAAAAATAGGAGTGTTCATAGTAGATGGGCATGCAGCAATTAGTTCTAATACTGTAGTTCATCTTGACTGAATTTTAAATGTGGTTTGGATATTGTTCTAAAACCCCTGGTTTGTCTTGCCAGGAGGTTACATCAGGAATTGCATCTCCCTCCCAAGCCCTGTGATTCTTAAATAGTACTCAAGCTATTTGTAATGCCTATTTCACGGCATACCAGTTCTGAAGTGGCTGGCAAACTACTGAAGAGAAGACTCCCTTTATAACTTCTGTCCAGTTGGGGCCTTTCTTCCTCTGTAAGTATAATATTGGTTCGGTCCAGACTACTGAGATTGCCTGCTCAATATCCCATTCAGTTCGGATCCGGGTATTGGAAATTAGATCCAGATTGTTTAAATGCCAATCCGTTGTTTTTAGCTGAACCTAGTTGTTAGTCTCATCTGTGATCAGGAGGGGATCTAGAAGGTATCCACTTCAGTAAGGCTATTGTGATTTTTAGCTGCACCGTCTAGGATGGCTGATGCACATTCCCAGCTTTTCAGCAAGATTCTCTTTATCCGAGGCGTTCTGCCTTCTAGTTTCAGCTACTTTCTTCTTTTGAAAAGTCTATTTTGCTCCTAATCCTCTTTTGTGCCTTACTCCCTGCTGATAAACTCACCCTTATGAGGGCTTTGGGAAGAATGAAGACTCTTATATGGATTTCATCGCTTAGCTCCACTATCCTGTGAATAATGACAATAATGCTCACCAGAGTAGAGTATTGGTATCTCTTTGAAGTCTTTATAACTTTTCTCTTTTTCTCAATTTATACCCTCCTTGTTCCTTGCCTTTATAATAATATTGGAATTTTTTTTCTGAGTCTACCCTGGGTTTTAATTACAGTGCAGGCCTAAATTTTTTTCTAGACATGCAGGTCTAGTAACTTGACTAATTTACTCGACCTAACTGTAATGTACTTGACCCATAAACTGGTCTCAAATTGTGGGATCCTAACAAATATTTTGTTATGGAGCCACCTTTTTCTTCATTATTGGATATAAAAGCACCTTCAAATATTAGAGTTCAGCATTTCTGCTGTTCAAAAAAACTCTACTTAATAGTCTAAATGTTTGCTCCATGTTTAATAAAATTCGAGCCCACATATAGATTACACATAATCCCTGACTTGCCTGTTAGTTCACTAATAGCATTACCATCAGTACGGGGGCATGAATATGAGTTTGTTTAAAAACTCACTTTCAATAAAAATGGTTGTGCGCTGTCATTTACAGACAGCACATTTTCAATTGAAATGGCCACAAACATTCCCAATAACATGCAGTTTTACTGATAAAACTATATAGTGTACCAACAATGTTTGGAAATGTGGTTTCAGCAAAAATATTTATCATTTGCACCAAGTAAAGTGTTCTTATTTATTTTTATTCTATAAAAATCTTTTCTCCACCACACAAGTGCAAAAATTTGCCTTCATAACTACTGAAATGTATTTTGAAACGTTGGTACAGTTCAATTATTAGCTATTTCAATGTTGTTAGAGAAAAAGCCTGGCATCTTACAGCAGTTCATTTCATAAGCTTTTCACAGCATGATTGTCGCACAGTTCACTTAACAAATTCGTCTAACTTCACAGATTTTGTACCTGAATTTTCACTTCCCATGGAGTCATAAATTTGAGAGATTATCTTTGGTGATTCCACCTCTTTCTGATCTTGTGAAGTTCAGCATACATTAGACGTGTGATCCGCATAACCGCATTACCTTTAATGTTACAGAGAATTACTTCATTTGCGACAATATGTTGCATATCTGTTTTATACTCGGGTGTTCTACACATGAGGCAACATTCCCATTCTGAATTTATTTGAGAACTTTTGCTAATACACCCGTAGTAGCTTCTAGGTTTACAAACGTGCTTCCCGACAATTCACGGTGCTGTGGATTTGACACCTACCCAACTTGAAGACGTGTTCATTATCCAGTGTTCTCCTGCACAGTCGACTAAGAATAAACCACCTCCAACTGATACTGTTTTTCTAGCAATCCAGAATGGGATTGTTGGGCAGTGCCCTGTTATTGCATCTATAGTCGGTGGATTGTGCATATACAGGTGTTTGGGTAGTACCTGTGACCTCTGTGCCCTCTGTTGTAATACAAGCGGTCTCAATTTACTCCATATTACTATTATCCCCATCAGAATCTTTCTAGTTTGCCTTGTGGGTAAACAGTCCCCATCTGGGTGAGGTGTTTATATACCTAATGCAAACCATTTTTGTCTTGGCAATGTTAAACCTCCCAGACATGGTGCGTTGATTGCTGTAGTCTCTCTTGAAACGGGGGCTGATGGTCTATTTATGTTAATGGTACTTCGTTGAATCTCTATTGATAATATCATGCTGGAGTATCTTTTCTATACCTCATGAATAGTCCTGCTGCATCTGCAGCTTCTATTTCAATCCATGAATAGACCCTACGCTTGCACCACACACTGCATTTGTTATGCACTAACAGGGACCGTGTTAGCATACAATCAGGACTGTATTGTACAACTTTGGTGGTTACTAGGGCCAGAGGTAAGTTCGCAAAAGGCATGGCTAAAGGCCACACCTGGACATGACAACTGGCTGTATCCAACAAGTAGTGTGGCAGTTGGCCATGACTAGTTCTATGGGCATGATCTGTGACTGAGCTCACTAGAACTGGGCAGAACGTTATCAGGCGCAACACTTTTTGCAGCTGTGCTCAGTAGATAATGGGGTATAGCTTCCTGTCCTCATGGTATGGTTATAGTTTATGCCACTTTCTGTACTAGTGGCAGATGTGTAAATTAATTTCAGGCCAAGTATATCTTAAAACCCAGCACTGTTAGTCTCCTCGTCTAGAACACGCTGATGTATTTAAAATAAAAATAATGGAAATTCTTTTAAACAGTTACAATGGAATTAGGATTTAAAACCTAAAAAGAATACTGATATATGAGCTCCATCGCCATAATATGCCCCTCCCATGCACTACTCACAATCTTCACCCTATCACAAATCACCTAATTCTAACATGTAAGCCAGTAACAATAATCGATCAATCAGGGGTTTGTAAGCGCAGCTACTCACCCGAAGGGGTCTCCAGGCGCTGAGGGGGGCTCGCAACTCCTGGATGATCATGGTGATTCGTCGAAGAGCCAGGCCTTTAGGTCCTTTAGGAACTTGGAGAGTGTTGGTGTCTGTCGGAGGTGGAGAGGGAGGGTGCTCCATGCCTTGGCTGCGAGGAGGGAGAAGGAGTGTCATCCTGTTCTGGTCTTCTTGATGCGTGGTAAAGTTGCAAGAGAGAGCTGGGCTGAGCGGAGGGATCTTTGGGGTGCATGTAACGAGAGGCGGTGGCTCATGTAGGCGGGTCTGGTGTTGTGAAGGGCTTTGTGGGCGTGGGTGAGAAGCTTGAAGGTGATTCTCTTCTCGACTGGGAGCCAGTGTAGTGTCCGTAGGTGTTGGCTGATGTGGCAGTGGCTTGGTAAGTTGAGGACTAATCTGGCGGCGGCGTTCTGGAGTTTGTGGGTGAGGTTCTTGTTGATGCCGGCATAGTGCTTTGCTGTAGTCCAGTCTGCTGCTGATGAGGGCATGGGTGATGGTTTTCCTGTGTTCGGGGGCAATCCAGTAGAAGGTCTTTCGGAGTAGGCGGAGGGTGTGGTAGCAGAAAGAGGTGACAGTGGTGATCTGGCGCTCCATTTTGAGTTCGGAGTCCAGGATGATTCCAAAGTTGCGTTCGTGGTCCGTGGGGGAGGGAGGGTTCCAGAGGGCGGGGAGCCACCAGGTGTCGTTCCAGGCGTCGGGGTGTGGGCCCATGATGAGTACTTCAGTTTTGTCCGTGTTAAGTTGAAGGCAGCTGTTCTTCATCCACCTGGCGACTGCTTCCATTCCTTCTTGAAAGTTGTGTTTGGAGATGTTGGGTTTCATCGGCATATGATACGATGTTGAGTCCGTGTGATCCGACGATGAATGCGAGCGGGCCCATGTAGACGTTGAACAGGATGGGGCTGATGACGGATCCTTGGGGGACTCCGCTAGTTGTCGGTGTGGGTTCCGAGAGGAAAAGAGGGAGTCTGACCGGCTGCGAACTATGGGAAGGGAATGAACGGATCCAGTCGAGGGCATTGTTCCGGATTCCTGCGTCGTGGAGTCTGTGGGCTAGGGTGCTGTGTGAGACTGTGTCGAAGGCTGCGGAGTGGGCCAGGAGGATGAGCGCCGCACTCTCTCCTCTGTCGAGGAGGGAGCAGATGTCTTCTGTCACGGCGAGAAGGGCGGTTTTGGTGCTGTGATTCTTCCTGAAACCTGATTGGGAGTAGTCGAGGATGTTGTTTTTTTTCTATGAAGGAGGCGAGTTGGTGGTGACGGATTTTTCCATGACTTTCGCCGGATACAGGAGAAAGGAGATCAGTCTGAAATTCTTGAGGTCGTTGGCGTCCGCTGAGGGTTTTTTCAGGAGAGGGTTGATCTCTGCGTGTTTCCAGTCATCGGGGAAGGAGGCGGTCTCGATGGAGCGGTGGATGATTCGTTGAAGCTCTGGGGCGATGAGGTCTGTGGTAGATGTGGTGGGGCAGGGGTCCGTAGGGGCCCCGGAGTGGGTTGCCTTAATAGTCTTTAGGGTGTCTTTAATGCTGAGGGCGGTCCAGCTGTCCAGTGTCGGCTGCGTGGTGTAGGGAACGGTGGGTGTGGGTTCCTCGTGAAGGTTGTTGCCGTCGAAGTTGTCATAGATGGTCTGGATTTTGTGATGGAAGAAGGCGCTGAGTCTGTCGCAGAGGTCCTGTGAGGGTGGGATGTCGGTAGTCTCACTGTTTGGTTGGGCGAACTCTTTGATGATGCTGAAGAGTTCTTTGCTTTTGTGTACGTGGGTGGAGATTCTGTCCTAGAGTGCTTTCTTCCTTGAGTATCTGATGAGTTTGTGGTGGGCGTTGGTGGCTGCTTTGAAGTTGTCGGTCTGCTGGGGTTTTGGAGTTCCTCCATAGCTTTTCGAGGCGCCTGCAGGTTCGCCTAGATTCTCTGAGTTCGGTAGAGAATCCGCTGGCTTTCTTGGCATGTGGGTTGGAAGTTTTCTTGAGGGGGGCAATGGTGTTGGCGCAGTCAGTGATCCAGTTGTGTAGGGTACGGGCGGCGGTGGTAGAGTCGTCATCTGTGGTGGTGGGAGCGGAGCTGCTGAGGGAGGTGGCGAGCTGGTCGTCTGGGATCTTGTTCCGATTCCTGCGCTGGAGCCGATGTGGACGTCTGCGGGGATGTTAGTTTTGAAGGTGAAGTGGACGCATCGTTGGTCCGTCCATGGGAGTTCGGAGGTGTGGCTGAAGGTGATGGAGTTTCCTGCTGTGAAGATGGGTTCGAAGGCGGCTCCTGCTGAGTGCGTTGGATCTGGTACGATCTGTTTGAGTCTGATGTTGTGGAGGTTGTCCAGGAGGAAGGTGGAGCTGGGGTCTTGGTGGTTGTCGACGTGGAAGTTGAGGTCTCCCAGCAAGGTGTAGTCGGTGGAGGTGATGGCTTGCGGGGTGATGGAATCAGAGAAAGGTGCGCTGGGTCCGGGGGGTCTGTATATGAGGGTGCCTTGGAAAGTGGTGGACGGGTTAGTCTGTATCTTGAAGTGGAGGTGTTCCATCGGGTCTGTGGGCCCGTCATTGTAGGTGCTCAGACGGAGGTTGGATTTGTGAGCAATGGCGATGCCTCCCCTGGGGCGGTTGGGGCGGTACTTCCGGGTGATCTTGTAGCCTTCGGGGATGGCGATTGCGATGTCCGGTCCCGAGGCGGCGTCCGTCCAGGTTTTGGTAAGGAAGGCGACGTCAGGGGTGGTGCTGTAGGAGGTCCCAGATTTCTGCGGCGTGTCTGTGGAGGGAGTGGACGTTGATGTGGATGCATTGCAGGGGTTGGGGTGTGATGGAGTTGTTGGAGCAGGGTCCTGAGTCTCGGCGAAGGTGAAGTGTCGGCAGGTGAAGGGTCCATGGGTGTCGAGAGGTGAAGAGAGCTTGCAGTTGTTGTTGTTCTTGCCGACGTTGAGTGCGTAGAGAGCCGAGGAGCTGTAGCGTTGGCGGATCGGAGGACCAGGGTTCCTGGCGCTGGATGCAGTCGGGGCGCGGACAGGCGCAGACGGGCTTGCCTTTGGCGCTCCGGCAGTACTCCCGCTGTGCGCGGCCGCCATTAAGTAGGGGTCAGGGGGGGGGCAGGACAGCTGGGAGGTTGGAGGGGCCTCGGGCAGCAGCAGGAAAAACGGCTGAAGGAGGCTGGAAGTGGGTAAGGGAGAAGATAGGCGAGAGGAGGAAAAATAAATACATTAAGTAAAGAAATAGAGAAAAATTAAATATATAAAATGATGGCAGGCAAGAATAGAGCCGAGTGAAACTGGCTGGAAAAGCGGAGCAGACAGAGGGCGAGGCACAGGGCCTCAAACCGCGGTCAGCGGTGGTGAAAGGCAGAGGCACTACCTGAGTGCACTGTTGGTGGAGCTGTGCACTGGGAGAGCAGTATCCCGAGGGGTCTTGCTCAGAGGTTTACTAGGTAACTTCACTAAGATTATGAACGAATGGATGAAAATATGCGAACAGATGCCCCCTGAAGGTTGATAGAAACTGTAGAATGCAGTGCCATTGTCGGCTTATTGAGAGGAAAGAAAGCTGCAGTTCTTGCAAGTACTCAATATTTCCACAAAAATTAAATGCATTTATATGGCTGCAGTATCGCTTTTCAGCAGTCGGATTTAATTGTAAAGATTATAAGAGAAGGTGTATTTTCTCTGCAGCTAACCAATGCGTTCAGTGTTATTCGTATCGTGATTAGCATATTTGGGCAGGAGAGTTAGCATTACGGTTGCACCGATCGCCATAATTGGGGAAAAAAACATAACCTTGATTAACTGATATTATTAGGCTATAACATCCCTTAACAAAAGTTTATTGTTAATTTTGTTTTGGAAATGTATTGTTTGGATAGTCCCCTGCTGGATTGACATATGCACAATTTCTAGATTTTAAATATATTTTATTTATGCAACACACTGTTAATCATCTCTAGAATCCTTGAGATCCACACTAATTTCCTTTTTTAAGTATATTTTTGACGTTGGTTGCATTAGAGACAGGAGCTGAATCTGCTGCTATGGTTTGTTTTTATATGTAAGGTGGGAGATATTGGGTTACTATTTGTGAAGGATGTGAGTCTTTCTCAAGGATTACGTCCACAATTATCTTTTTATCTGAAAACCAAGTACCCTATTGTGGCAGTTCACACTCTGTGTAATGAAACAGAGCAGTATAGGGCCTATCACGGAAGGTGGTCTGGGCTAGTAACTTCAGCTTGCTGGTAAGCAGCAACACCACTCAATGAATAATTTTCCATCTTACCTACAGCTTTGGAGTTCATTAGGCTGGAGAGTGTTTGCATGCTTTATAATTGCAGATCTGTAATTTCATTTATACTCTTATTGTAAAACAGGCTGGAGCAGATAGCATTGGTGAGGCGCCAGAGCAAAGTGGTATGGCTGTCCGCTTTGCTGGACCAGCCGTGTGTAGCTAGTTTTTAAATTTTTTCTGACCTATTGCACGTGGGATGTTTGTTATAATTATTAATGTCATTTGTGATGTTGTACATTACCCAATGTTGTACTGTGATTACATCAATATTTCGGGTTGCAAAGAGTGCAAGGCACTGGATAATTGGAAGACTGCCGTGCCATTAAAATGTGTTGGGCTTTCATTCACTGGTTATGAAGGTCTGCACAAACAAACATTCCTATGGAGGTTTTGTGATTTCTCCCCACCCCTTATAACTTTTTATTCATTAGAGTAATCTGCACCCAAACTTCGCAGTCTCAAGGTACCCAAGGAATCCCCTCTGTCTCTCACACTTGGTTCAGATTTCTTGGGGGCAAAGTAAGGATGCAAAAATAGAGTTTTTTTTAATGAACTGAGGTGTCAACCTTAACTAAGGAGGAGTGACTGCTCCTCTGTAATATTTGTTAGGACTCTAATTTCAAGGTGTTTCGTTTGTTAAAGCTCAATAGTAATGCATTCTTCATCAGGGTTTTCAAATCATTGATTCCACAACTGGGGGATGTATTGTTCCCTGCTTCCCTGATGGTGGTGGTAGTGTGAGATGCGCCATGTTACATCTATTCTTCTCTTTCTTAGTTGGACTAACCAGTAGTCCTCTGTTTAAAATAGGTGGTTTAGTTTAAAAAGCCATTTGTTTGCAAAAAATAGGTAATTATCAGTGGACCTGCACAGTTTTGCTGCCAAGTGCCCAAATTCTGGAAACAAGTCTTTAGCAGGCTACTCTTGGTATTGCTTCCACATTTTCCAGTTCTCGTCTAGTCGAAATTGGATTTGTTTTCGATTGTTTTGATTCCCTAAATAATTTAACAGGGATAATGTATTTGGAATAGTCATGTAAACTCTTATGTTTGTACTTGTATTCTTGTGTGCATTAACTTTGTATTGTACTTTAATATTTTATAGCTCTCTTTGTTTTTAGTGGTTCAATAGTGTGTGTACCTCTGGTCTTAACACTCATGAAAGAGTCGAATAAATAAAAATAGCTGACTGTATAATGGTGCGTCTCTGTTTAACAGGGTTTTTTTTTTTTTATAGAAAAGACTACAGAAAGAATTGATGGCGTTACAAAGTGACCCACCACCAGGGATGACATTAAATGAAAAGAGTGTTCAGAATTCCATTACGCAGTAAGTAAACCATTTTCATTATTTCAAATCTATTGAGAACGTTAAGACTATAGAATGTTAAATATTATCAGTAATCAGTGAACAGAACCTTCTTGTCAACCTTTCAGCCCATCTCTTCTCATTTTCACCTGTTCTTTGTGGGTCTATACTGTCCTTAGACTTCTCATCCATGTTTAAGTTCGTAGTTTATCATTTTCATGGTGTTATTAAGGTCTTGTTTTGGGCTATGTGCAAGCAGTGGGTCGATTATGCAGTTAGACATCCTAGTTGATAATTGTCTTATGATCGTCCGTTTGGCTTGTTTTGATGGTGTGTTTAGCTACTTTGGGGCCGATTCCGATCTCGGCCGGTAGGGCACCGAATCGGATTCGGCTGAACCGGATCCGATTCGGAGCCCTTTTTCCCGACCGATTAGTACGTGCGTCCGGCCGGCGAGTACGATGCGGCCAGCGTCGCGAGTCGCCGACCGACTCGTTCGCGGGTCCCAACCGCTCCGACCGACTCGCACGGATGCGCCTCGCACCGCGCAATGGAGAACGTTCCCCGACCGGGCAAGTACGATGCGCGCCGTGAGCAGTCTGACCGACTCGCGCCGTCCGGCTCCAAGAAGCAGTCAGAGCCGTACTTTGGGGGTCCGTGTCGGACCCCCCTGTACGCGTATCCGCGCGAGTCGCACACAGGGGGGACCCCATGGGTCCCCCCCATGTACGCGTAGCCGCGCACACAGGGGGGGGACCCCATGGGTTCCCCCACCTGTACTGCGTAGTCACGCGCACACAGGGGGACCCCATGGGGTCCCCCCTGTGCTGCGTAGCCGCGCGCACACGGGGGGGACCCCATGGGGTCCCCCTGTACGCGTAGCCGCGCACACAGGGGGACCCCATGGGGTCCCCCTGTACGCGTAGCCGCTGCACAGGGGGACCCCATGGGGTCCCCCTGCCTACAGCGTGGCCGCGCGCACGGGGACCCCATGGGGTCCCCCTCTCTGTGCGCGTGGCGCACAGACGGGGGGACCCCATGGGGTCCCCCCTGTACGCGTAGCCGCGCACACAGGGGGACCCCATGGGTCCGCCCCCGTCACGCGTAGCCGCGGAAGTCGCACACAGGGGGGCCCCATGGGTGAGTCCTCCTGTCACGCGTAGCCGCAGCACAGGGGGCCCCCATGGGTGGTTCCCCTACGCGTAGCTGCGCGAGTCGCACACAGGGGGGGCCCCCCCCATGGGTGGTTCCCCTACGCGTAGCCGCACACAGGGGGGGCCCCCCCATGGGTGGTTCCCCCCCCCCGTACGCGTAGCCGCGCGAGTCGCACACAGGGGGGGCCCCCCATGGGTGGTTCCCCCCCCCCGTACGCGTAGCCGCGCGAGTCGCACACAGGGGGGACCCCCCCCATGGGTGGTTCCCCCCCCCGTACGCGTAGCCGCGCGAGTCGCACACAGGGGGGACCCCATGGGTGGTTCCCCCCCCCGCCGTACGCGTAGCCGCGCGAGTCGCACACAGGGGGACCCCATGGGTGGTCCCCCCCCCGTACGCGTAGCCGCGCGAGTCGCACACGCACACGGGGGGGACCCCATGGGTGGTCCCCCCTGTATGCGTAGCCGCGCGAGTCGCACACGGGGGGGGGGGACCCCATGGGTGGTCCCCCCTGTATGCGTAGCCGCGCGAGTCGCACACGGGGGGGGGGGACCCCATGGGTGGTCCCCCCTGTATGCGTAGCCGTGCGAGTCGCACACGGGGGGGACCCCATGGGTGGTCCCCCCCCCGCGCGCGAGTCGCACACGGGGGGGGGGGACCCCATGGGTGGTCCCCCCCCCGCGCGAGTCGCACACGGGGGGGACCCCATGGGTGGTCCCCCCCCCGCGCGAGTCGCACACGGGGGGGGACCCCATGGGTGGTCTCCCCCCCCCCGCGCGAGTCGCACACGGGGGGGGACCCCATGCGGTGGTCCGTCCCCTCCGCTCGCAGGCGGGGGACCCCATGGGTGGTCCGTCACCCCGCGCGGGGGGGACCCCATGGGTGGTCCCCGCGCGAGATCGCACACGGGGGGACCCCCATGGGTGCGTCCCCCCGCGCGCGAGTCGCACACACGGGGGACCCCATGGGTGGTCCCCCCGCGCGCGAGTCGCACACGGGGGGGACCCCATGGTGGTCCCCCGCGCGAGTCGCACACGGGGGACCCCATGGGTGGTCCCCCGCGTGAGTCGCACACGGCGGGGGACCCCATGGGTGGTCCCCCCGCGCGAGTCGCACACGGGGGACCCCATGGGTGGTCCCCGCGCGAGTCGCACACGGGGGGACCCCATGGGTGGTCCCCGCGCGAGTCGCACACGGGGGGGGGACCCCATGGGTGGTCCCCCCCCGCGCGAGTCGCACACGGGGGACCCCATGGGTGGGTCCCCCCCCCGCGAGGTCGCACACGGGGGGGGGGACCCCATGGGTGGTCCCCCCCCCGCGCGAGTCGCACGGGGGGGACCCCATGGGTGGTCCCCCCCCCCGCGCGAGTCGCACGGGGGGACCCCATGGGTGGTACCCCCCCGCGCGAGTCGCACGGGGGGACCCCATGGGTGGTCCCCCATGGGGCTCCCCCGCGCGAGTCGCACGGGGGACCCCATGGGTGGTCCCCCCGCGCGGAGTCGCACACGGGGGGACCCCATGGGTGGTCCCCCATGGTCCCCCGCGCGAGTCGCACACGGGGGGGGGACCCCATGGGTGGTCCCCCCCCCCGCGAGTCGCACACGGGGGACCCCATGGGTGGTCCCCCCCCCCACCCCCCGCGAGTCGCACACGGGGGACCCCATGGGTGGTCCCCCCTGTATGCGTAGCCGCGCGAGTCGCACGGGGGGACCCCATGAATCCCCCCTGTATGCGTAGCCGCGCGAGTCGCACGGGGGGGGGACCCCATGAATCCCCCCTGTATGCGTAGCCGCGCGAGTCGCACGGGGGGGGGGGGGGAGAAACTCCATGAGTCCCCCCTGTATGCGTAGCCGCGCGAGTTGCACGGGGGAAACTCCATGAGTCCCCCTGTATGCGTAGCCGCGCGAGTTGCACGGGGGAGAAACTCCATGAGTCCCCCTGTATGCGTAGCCGCGCGGAGTTGCACCGGGGGAGAAACTCCATGAGTCCCCCTGTATGCGTAGCCGCGCGAGTCGCACGGGGGGAGAAACTCCATGAGTCCCCCTGTATGCGTAGCCGCAGCGAGTCGCACGGGGGGAGAAACTCCATGAGTCCCCCTGTATGCGTGGCCGCGCGAGTCGCACGGGGGAGAAACTCCATGAGTCCCCCTGTATGCGTAGCCGCGCGAGTCGCACGGGGGGAGAAACTCCATGAGTCCCCCTGTATGCGTAGCCGCGCGAGTCGCACGGGGAAACCCCATGAGTCCCCCTGTATGCGTAGCCGCGCGAGTCGCACGGGGGGGGGGAAACCCCATGAGTCCCCCCTGTATGCGTAGCCGCGCGAGTCGCACACGGGGGGGACCCCATGAGTCCCCCCTGTATGCGTAGCCGCGCGAGTCGCACGGGGGGGGAGAAACTCCATGAGTCCCCCCTGTATGCGTAGCCGCGCGAGTCGCACGGGGGGGGAGGAAACTCCATGAGTCCCCCTGTATGCGTAGCCGCGCGAGTCGCACGGGGGGGGAGAACTCCATGAGTCCCCCTGTATGCGTAGCCAGCGCGAGTCGCACGGGGGAGACCCCATGAGTCCCCCTGTATGCGTAGCCGCGCGAGTCGCACGGGGGGGAACCCCATGAGTCCCCCCTGTATGCGTAGCCGCGCGAGTCGCACGGGGGGGGGGAAACCCCATGAGTCCCCCCTGTATGCGTAGCCGCGCGAGTCGCACACGGGGGACCCCATGAGTCCCCCTGTATGCGTAGCCGCGCGAGTCGCACACGGGGGACCCCATGAGTCCCCCTGTATGCGTGGCCGCGCGAGTCGCACACGGGGGGACCCCATGAGTCCCCCCTGTATGCGTAGCCGCGCGAGTCGCACACGGGGGGACCCCATGAGTCCCCCCTGTATGCGTAGCCGCGCGAGTCGCACACGGGGGGGGTCCCCATGAGTCCCCCCTGTATGCGTAGCCGCGCGAGTCGCACACGGGGGGGGGACCCCATGGGTCCCCCCTGTACGCGTAGCCGCGCGAGTCGCACACGGGGGGGGGACCCCATGGGTCCCCCCTGTACGCGTAGCCGCGCGAGTCGCACACGGGGGGGACCCCATGGGTCCCCCCCCTGTACGCGTAGCCGCGCGAGTCGCACACGGGGGGGGGGACCCCATGGGTCCCCCCCCCTGTACGCGTAGCCGCGCGAGTCGCACGGGGGGGGGACCCCATGGGTCCCCCCCCCGTACGCGTAGCCGCGCGAGTCGCACACGGTGGGGACCCATGGGGGTCCCCCCCCCCCCCCTGTACGCGTAGCCGCGCGAGTCGCACACACAGGGGGGGCCCCATGGGTCCCCCCTACCTGTGCATGTACGCCGCGAGTCGCCTCGAGGCGTACCCGCTGTAGGGGGCGCCCTTGTTCGCCTCGCACCCACTTGGAGTCAATGCGAGCCCGCGTACGCGTTATGACGACCGGCTCCCATTGACTTCAATGGGAGTCCGACCGACTCGAGTCCGATAGCATACGTGCGCATCGTACTCGTTCGGTCGTGCTGCTAGGGTCCGATTCGGTCGGAAATCTCTCCGGGTCCGGCTCGGTCGGAGAGATTTCCGGCCCGAATCCGAATCGGCCCCTTTGTGTGTTTGGGTAGTCTCAGTGGAGGGGGCTTTGAAGGGAAGTGTTTGGGCCTTGTGTCCTTCTGCCAAATCAGTGTGGTTGGATCATGTAGAAATGTTTTGTGGGTATTCCTCACATTTCCTGTTAACGCAGATGTGCATAATCCATGAGGTTGTGGGTAGGATTTTTACCTTGCCCCCTTCTTTCGAGCCAGAGGACGCTACTAGCCAGTCATGGGATTGTGGTTGTACAGAGGTCGCCTATCATCTAGTCTAGGCTTCCCTTCCTGTTGTTGAATGTTTCCATTGGTGTCAGTTGTCTCTTGCTCATTCTCCGTTAGCCTAAGAGATACGTAGTGGCAGAAAGGGATTCCAAATAGTCCAGTCTTATACCAAACTGCTGCATTTATGTGGGAATTAATTACGTAGCCTTGTTTGTTCAGGCCATTTGTGTGGCTAAAGTGATCCAATTTTGATATGTAATGAAGTCTGTGGAATTATTAAGTACCACTAGACATGGTAAAAGTACCTAAGGGGAAAAAATGATTCCATGTGGTAAAGCTGCTCCAAATGGGGCAGCAGGACATTTGGTCTTAAAATTCCTTATGTAAACAAGACCGTTGTCCTATACTTCGAATTCAATAAAATTGCAAAAATATTTATAAAGATTCCAGCTTTAGTTGATTTGAGAAAATTGGGCCTGTGGTTAAAATGTGTAGCAAAGCTGTCTGTGGAAGTGTGGAAGGTTATATTGCTTTTTTTCGGCGGCAGAATTGCAGGGTTCTCTCTATAATGCTATGGCGAAGGAGGCTTCGCTTGGTTTTAGAGATTCTGTAAGGATAGGAAATTTTTCCTTGAACAGATAGCAGGGGAACTGATGGAAAGATTTTCTGGATTGACCTATGAATAAAAGGACACAAGATGGAGTGAAATGGGGGAGAAGGAAGGAGGGAGAAAAGGGTATTGCCAAAAGGAGGATGGAACATGTTGTCATTCTGGGATCATTTTGAAGCACTTGGGGGTCAGTTGTCTTCCCCCTTTATTGGCCATTCATGTTGATTGCTCTCACTGAATCTTTTGTTGGCGACAACATGCTGCGTTATCCTTTTCCAAACACCATGCTCTCCGTAGCATGACTCTCTGAGGTATGTTTCCAAACAAATGTCCGTAAGTTAAGGCCAAATCTAAAGGATCATGTCCCCATATACAGCTCTCTGTGCCTCCAGTCTATTTGGTCTTGTTATCTCTGTATGCCTGATGTGTGGGGAGGTACAAAAATTAAATGAGGATTGGATCCGGGAGCAGTCACCAGGCACTGTCCAGAATGTCTTTCACTGTTTTTGGCTTTGTGCACCTCACCGAAAGTGCAATTAGTGCTTCCCAAACTTTTTAGAAGCACAACTCACTTTTTAGTACAACAGATTATCGCGACCCACCTAGCTTTAATGATGACAGGTGATTTAAAAAATATATATTTTTTTTAATGCAACTAAAGCATTGTTTAGTCGTGCATTGCCATTTACAGACAGCACATTTTCCATTGAAATGGTCACTAAATTTTCACAGACCTACAGTTTAACTGATAAAACTATATTGCACAGACATAATGCGCTGAAATCCGGTTTCAGTGAATATATTTGTGCATCGTCAAGTAAGGTGTCTTGATTTGTTCTGATCTTATTGAAATCTTTGTTTCCATTACACTTCAGAATTGCAAAAAAAAGTGCTTCATTTTTGCTTTTCTAACTGCGGTACGCGTACAGATAATTTTTAGGTATTTACATTTAGTTGTCTGTTACAAAAAAGCCTTTCCATTCACACATCACATACCCCATCAAGATTCTGACATAGTTCACTTTATTTTTCTTTCTCTGCCTGCAAAGTGAGAGGAGTTTGTAAACACCAGCCACATCTTAAAAAATAAGCAGCAGAAGACCTAGCCTGACATTATACCAGTCTTTGAAGCGCAGCAAATGTGACAAGGTAAATATAGAAATTGGAAGCCTTTTTAGGTTTTGCCTGCACCGCACTTGCGCTGTGCTTGAGAAATCTATTGCTTTTAATATAAACTTGAAAGGACTTGCATCCCGCCTTCCTCTCTTTCCTGGCTTCTCATTGGTTCCTGTGCGTGCCACTTACTTTTCCTCCATTTCTATTGGCTGTAGCATATTTTCCTGCATTTACCAGTGCTTGTTCCTCATCTGCTTCTATTATCAGTTTCCCGTAGCAGAAATACTGTTAACATCCGCTTTGGTGGAACTATTTTTCATAAAGTTTTGCCTCTTTTTGCTTTTTACTCTTGCAGCATATTTATATAACAATTTATCACCTGGAGAGATTAAGTGATTTGCATAAAATCACAGGATGCTGTGCCACCGAGACTCGACCGGGATCCCCAGCTCTCGAGTCAGCAGCTCTGGCCGCTGTGCCACATCCTCTCCACACTCCTGTGTTATCTGTCAGGGAGCTCTTTCCTTCTCTTGGACAATGATTGATAAAAACAACTCTTTATTCATCACCTAGGCGAAACCGATGCATTACCAATGCTTGTTATTTATTGCTTGAACTTACGCAACCCACAAATTATCTGCTAGCGACCCACCAGTACGTCGCAACCCACAGTTTAGGAAACAATATTTGGTCAATGCCTTCCTTTCTATGTTCCCTTTAATTGTTTGATTATGCTAGCCATTACAGCTAAGGTAGCCAAACAATTTAAAATGCAGTATTTCATGTTTGATAAAATAATGCCGAAGTAAAATGGATAAACCACCAACAGATCTTTCTCTGAAAACAGAGTGGCTTGTATTGTAATAAGAGGTCTTAGATAGTCTCTTGTCCTGTTTTTTAATTATGAGTGACTGTAGCATGTGCACAATGCTTTATGTATTCATAGTAAACATCCTGGTAGTTTTCCACTAAAATATATGGAAATGTAGGTAAGCCTACGTGTACAGAAGTGTTCCTCTAACACACTGTATTATGCAGTATGTTGGGCCATATTAAATTCGATAGTGCTAGGACACATTAGTACCATTTCAGGCAAACACGTATTACTGACTTCCTACCCCTATTTACCTTTAAGAAGTATCGCAAATGTGTTGCAGAAATATCTTCTGTTTACCCATAGACCAGCAAGACACTAGTAGTGAGTGGTTTGCTGACCAATATTAGGACTGTTGGCTGGTTTTTGTCTGATCATGGCTCCCTCTCTTGACCTGCATGATATTCTTGGCAAATTACCTCACCACTGTTCCTTAGTTGTTAAAATTGGGAGGAGTTGTAAATGGGCTAAATTTCAATATCGAATTTTAACGAAGCAAGAAGCAGAGCTAGAGCCGGGTCATGGAGTCATTTAAGGTGTACATTTAGTTGCAAATATAGTTGTACTCTGCCTAATGCATTCCAATTAAAAAGCTTGATGCTGCATGTTGGACCTATACACAACTTGAGGAAGTAGCAAGTAGAAAATGTGCTGAGTGCGCTACACTGGCACTCCTACTTTACAAACATCAAAACTTCTTTAAAATGTTACCAGACCTGCAGATCTAGTAGCTTGAACTAATTTCTTCTTATTCCAAAACCAATGCACTCAACCCATAAAGTTGAGGCAAGACTATTTAGACAGTGCTGCAATTAATCCCCCCTAAGCTAAGTTGAACTATCATTCTTCAGGACGCTCAAATAATCGGAGATTGAGAGCAGCACTTGATCTTAAGTTCACCAATGTATGTATATTGGCTTGTTCAGTTGAGTGGATTTGGTTGGGGAATCAACATATTTTTTTTATTGGTGAACTCCGTAGCATTGAGTATAGGTTGAGCAGAAGTGCCTACAAGCAGCCAGTATTTGCACTGGAGATTGAAAGGGAAGAGAAAATGTGTAATCTAAAACACACCTTTATAACTATGTTTACCTTTAGTGATGATAATGAGGATAAATGTTACCACATGCAATGAAGTGACCACATACCAGCAGGTGACCAGCTAGACTCTAGAGCTTTAACTGCAAGCAGCATAATGGAAATTGGCCAAGTAAGGTTAAGGGCTAGATGGCCTTTGGGAAAGGTAGGTCTAGAGGTGAGTGACTGCAAAGTGCTTTTAGCTAAAGAGCCAGGAGTGGCTGAAACAGGCTACTTGGTGCTACATTTGACACCTGCCCTCCCTCGTCCACCTAGAGGCCACTGATTAATGGAGTCTAGTATTCTTACCGCAACAGAGGTTGAATAATTCTTCAGTCCCCCAGACAGAAGAACGGATTTACAAAATAATATAAAAATAACGGGTTCAACAGCAGTGATGACACATTCATCATCAAAGTACTTTACTCTGCTCTTTTGTGCCATGAAAGTTCAGATAAAAAAATAACAATTCACAATTATATATAACATATATACATATCTACATAAAAATAGATATCTCCTGATTAACATTTTAATTCCAATAAAAAAAAGAACATATAAAACCATCTGTCAGTGTTTATTACGGAGTTGCAGGGGACTTACTATGAAATCTAACACAGCGTAGATGACATTTAAACTTTCCAAACATTGTAAATGTGCAAGTGCCAGCACATGGGATCTATCCTCAGCAATTCTCAGTACTGGACGTAGGAACTGCTTCCTTTGCGAGCTATAGAGGGAGCAAAATAAAATAAAGTGCATAGTGCTTTGTGCTGGAATATCATCACAAGGGCAGGGAGGGAGTAAAGAAAACCATTTACCTTGGGTGGGGAAAGCCATCAAAAATGTAATGGTTCTGAGGAGAAATCTCGTAAAAAGAAATGTTTGACGCTCTTTTGAGATTACTTGCAAGTAGAGTGCAGGGGATGTGCTCAAAGCAGAGATTAATGGTGGTTGTCCATCTACTCTGTCACTCCTATTCGCCATACGTAAGGAGTCAGTGTGTTGGAGAAAAAGCTCTTTCACTTTTTGCAATGGCCAGCTTGTGGAGCCAGTCGGGTTGGAGAAAACGCTGGGAGGCCGAGCTGATAAACTCTGCATTATATAAAAGATCCAGGGAATGGCTAGAGCATTGTCAAGAGCCAGACAACCTGCCAAAATTGTTATGCAAAAGTGTGTCTCCGGCTTTCTCCATAGTTTGAGCCAGACTATAGGGTTATAATTTAATATAATCTTCAATAAAACCAAGCCCTACCTGTACATGGCAAAATTTCGTGGGGGCAGATTGCAGGACTGCCAGAAGTTTTCTTAAAAATGTATTGAGTTTTTTGTACAGTTGCTATTTGCATATCCCCACACACCAGCACCAAAGTTAGCAATAGATGCACATTTACTTTTAACAATACGTACTAATTCACCCACCAGTTTCTACCCTAATCTTTTGCCAAATCTTGACTTGAAAGAGCCTCAATAGACCTTTGAAATTGAGATGATCTGACATTCAATAAGAATTTCCAATTAAAAGCAGTGTCAACTGATATGCCCTAATAAGTAAAATGCAGCACTTTACCGATTTCAGATCCATTGAGCATGAATTTCCTAGTTTTAGATACCTTTGGTCCACGTTTGATAACAAAAGATTTGGTGAGATTCGCCTTGGACCCAAATTACCTATGAACTTTTTGAAGGCGTCTAAGAGCAATTGAAGACCGTTTGCTGTCTGTGCAATCAATGCTGCATCATCTGCGTATAGTAATACAGGGATTAAACGTGAGCCCATCTTCAGGATATCCTTTCCAATATTGCACAAGAAATCCTCAAGGCCGTTTATGTACAGTAAAAAGAGGAATGGGGCTAAAATGCATCTCTGTCTAACCCCCTACTACAGAAGCGATTTCTTCCGAAATGTCCCCTGCCCTATTATACTGAATTTTAGCTGTGGTCTTAACGTGAAGTCTGCGGAGGAGATTTATGATTGCGCTGTCTATCCCTATTTCTGCCATGATCTGCCAAAGTTTGGTCCACTCAACTGTGTCAAAAGCGCACATTAAATCCATGAAAACCAAATGGACACAACTATTTTTTGCCTTTGTGTATTTTTGAACAATGAGGCCACAGGTTCAGGATTTGCTCAGTAGTACCCAGGCTGGGGTGAAATCTAAACTGAGCGTCCGAGAGCCCCTAGGTCTCAGCTGCCCAATCTTCTAATTTAGGTAAAATTACCATTCCCAGGATTTTGACTGTACTGTCAAGTAATGAAATTGGGCGGTAGCAAATGGGCGAATTCTGATCCCCCTTTTTAGGTCGAGCCCTAGAGCAGGTGCGCATGTGATGCTCGCTCTGCGAGACTGCTGTAGTAGAGTATGGGAAAGAAGCCGTGCCCACTCGCCTCCCATGTTTTTCATTGGCTTGTCATTGTCTTTCGTAAATGCTGCCTTTGGATTCGTTAATAGTCTTTAGTCCCTCCTTAGTCCGGCCTTGTCTTCATTTGTACCCATGGCAACTCGCCCCCTTACTTTGGTTGTTTCACGGGACCTGTTATTTAGTCTGTAAGCACTATTTACTTTATTGAGCCTCTCTTACTGCAGGCCGGACATGCGCTGCTTCAGCTGAAACCGCTTGTGTTTTAAGCAACACGGCCGCCCCGTAACACCGGCGCCCGCTTTCAATCACTTTAACCCGGCATTGTCTCGTGTCGGTTTCAAAACCCCCCCATGGAAAATGGATTTAGAAATGATTAGCGAATTGTCATGTGAATTCCAGGTAGCACATAATCCTGTGCTAATGGACTGAAGCTGACAACAGCACATCTGTGTTACATGTCATCTGTACTAAAGCCACTTGACAGGTTGTTTTCAAAAGCCTGTTTTATTAACACCAACAGTACCATCACCACCAGTACCATCACCACCAGTACCATCACCACCAGTACCATCACCTCCACCGCCACCAATACCGCCACCAGCACCACCACCAATACCATTGCTACCAATATCGCCACCAGCACCACCACCACCAATACCATTGCTACCAATACCGCCACCAGCACCACTAATACCAGCACCACCAATATCAATACCGCCACCACTAATACCATTGCTATCAATACCGGCGCCACCAGTACCACCAATGCCACCAATACCACCACCTCCACCAATGCCGCCACCAATGCCGCCACCAATACCACCATCTCTGCGCCTCTCGCTCACTAGTAATAGTAGGGGCACTGTACGAGGCCTGAGCTGCAGCTGAGACCATCCCTCCCTCCCGCCATGCGTGCCATAAAGCACGGCCCGCCCTGCACCAGGATGTGAAGCCAGGGCCCTACTACAGCTGGAGTGTTTATTAGGCCAAAGATAGCAATGACGTTACGCAATGCAACACTGCACACTCAAATCACAGAGAGGGTAGGAAATATCCCCCCTTCCGCTCTTCCTCCTGAGCCGCGACAGTGTAATCACAGAGCGAAAGGTGTTGGAGTGCTTTGTTAGTGTTTATAGCTCGGATCATATGTGACTCTCACTTCACACTGTGTCTGTGTAATTTACAACACTTGCACATCTTCTTCACTGCACTATTTATCACTACTTTGAAGACGTCACAGGCCGGTCTCTTCCTCTGATATTTACAATCTAACAAGCGGTCGATAAGGCCCTTTATTGCAATGCAATAGGTCTCGCATTTGCAAGAGTTTAAGCTATTAGTATTGTAAATGACAATGCCTTTTGTTTGTTTTAAAACCCAAAACATAAATAAAAGGCATTGTCATTTACAATGCCAATAGTTCAAACTCGCGTGAATGCGAGACCTATTGCATTGCAAATGCTTGTTGAATATTGGCACAATGCTAGCCTCCTGCCAGGTATGGACCAAGGGGCCAGCAATTGCAGACCTTATTATGTTTGTGATCGGTGGCCCCCACAGTTGTGACAGTGACTCATAGAGATCAGAAGAAATTTTGTCAGATCCTGGGGCTTTATCAGAGGGCTTTAGCTAGTATAATGTCTGCTACCTCGATTGATTTACTGAAGGCAATAGCCGCCTCTTCACCTAAGACCATACGGGAACTTTGGTCACCAGACCCAGAGATTTTAGAGAAGTGCTTTTCCCATGCTTTGGCCGATATTACTGTGTCAACCTTTGGAGTGTCGTCAACTATAAAATAAGGAGAGTTGACAACCTTCCAAAACTCGCTGGAGTCCTACTTGCTACCTTGAGATCTTCCCAGGATATCTTCCTTATCTCGGTCTTTCAACTAGCAATGGCTTCCTTATATGCCCTCCTAGCAAGGACTACACCTGGCTGCTTGTTAAGGGCTAATTTTAAAGATTTTATGTGCTTGTGTGCAGGCATGATTAAACCATCTCGGGCTATTGCTAATCTTTGGGGTATTTTTAGTTAATTTTGCTGCCATATACATATTGAAAGTGGAGTATGCCTGCATGATATCCACAGGGTTTGCATCATCTTGCAGGATAATATCGATTCGGGCCTGGTTGTTCTCTAGAAGATCCTTAAGGAAATGATCTTTATCAATTTTCGACCACTTGCTACTTGGGGCTTATTCTTTTCGTATTCCAGTGTATCTTCTGGAATATTAGAGCTATTAGTGCCAAGATCTAAATTTAATTCCAAGATTAGGGGATTATGATCACTTACGCAGCTGATCTGGGTCTCCAGCTCATTAAAGTTTGGGGTCATTAATATAAATATAAAATCAATAATAGAGCTTGAATTTGGGCCTAAAAACGTCAGGACTTGGCTTGAATCGGGGCTATTAATCTCCTGCAGGAATATCGAATTCCTGTCAGCAGCTACTTTATTCAACGCCTCCCAATATGGGTGATGTCTAAAATGTGTAACTAGCTGGTCTGCATCGTTGCAAGTGCCACAGGACATTATGATTTTGGGGTCACAAGTAAGAGTGTTAAAATCCCCTACCCAAATTATTAAAAGTTCACTGCGATGGTCATTCTAGTCTTTATACAAGTGCTCCTCCAAGTCATCCACAACCTTTGTCATAGTTAGGTCAAAGATGTTATAATGAAAGTTTACTAATAACCGATCAAAAGGTTTCTTCAATTTCAATAAGATAATTTGATAACGCAGAGTACTGACAACCTCCCGGACGGTCATATCAACAGCAGTCCTAGAAATGAAGGTTGTCAAGCCCCCTTTTGCTCTGTCTGACTTAGACGGGGTCGCTGGGACATGGAACGTTAGATAACCGTTTATCTAGAGGGGGTCCTGCGACCATGTCTCTTGACAGCAGATGATTTGTTGCTGCTCCACTGTCTCGACCCAGTCTGGGTTTTTTAACTTTGATCAGAGGCCTGCCACAATCCATGACATTAAGTCCAATATTTTTATCTCGGTAACGTTGTTGGTAAATGGGGTTTTAGCCGGGGGGGAAAAGGATTAGATGCATTATAAACTTCTGTGTTTCCAGGTATTTGAAGTTGTCATTCCAATTGCTCTACTGATGACAAAGCCTAAAATCTGTTGGCTAGTAGAACACTACCATGTTGGAGTGAATTGCTGCTATTTCTCTTACGGGTGCACTTCATGGAGCCCTGCTATTGGGATATTGTAGTTTGTTTAATCTTGGTCCATAGAAAAAGCCAAGGGGTTGTGTTCTGATGCCATCCTGAGGGGTGCCTGTTTGAGAGAGGGAGTGTACCAAAACCCACACCAGATGTGGTCTCCTAAAATGTATTATGATACAGTCACTGTAGGAGAGTAGGATCTGCCTCTTATGTTGCCCCCACTTTTTTTCTGATGTTTACACTGGTTTCTGGCTATAGTCTAGCTGGGACCCTGCCAATCAGGGCCCCAGCCTCTGTTCTCTCTAAACGATTTGGAGTGCACTCTAGGTGCACTAGTGATTGGATACTGTGGTACCTTATGAGTCCCTAGTACATGGTACCTTAGGTACCAAGGGCATAGGTACTTCACAGGTCTACCAGGGGCTGAAGCATGTATTATGCCACCCCTGGGAAGCAGACTAAATCTGACACCATAGGCCTGCTACTGCAGCCTGGGTGAGGAAGTGCTAGCACCCCTCACTGAGATATAGGTCCCCTATATCTCTCCTGCACACACATTGAGACTTATCAGTCGCCCCTAAAGCAGGCCCTATCAATCCTGAAGGCAGGGTGATTAGTTTCCGTGTGAGGGGGTGCCTCTGCCTGAGCAGGGCCCCTCTGCAGCTCTGAGTCCATTCTCTGGGGCTGTTTGTGGATGCGGTTAAACCATATACTTTTATTTATTTATTTATTTATTTATTTTCAGTCTCTCTTGCGTGTAGTTTTTTTTTTTTTTTTTTAAAACCTTTATTGAAGGCAAAACAAGGAAGAACTGCAGAATGCAGCACTATGCCTACATCCCCAGAGGGGCCGGCCGTGGAATGCGCAAACGTGTACTGCAGGAAGAGTACAGAAAGGATACACAGCAAGCCGCCTACAACCACTCCGGGCCGGCCGCGTCATGGAGGAAGGAACAGTCAGATAGATATCAGCATTATATTACCTTCCACATCGTCCAGATGAATAAAAGACAAATAAGAGCAACCAATCGTAGGGTAGAAACAGAACAAAACCCCCACCACCCTCCCCTCCGGCTACAGTAATAGTATGGCAAGTAAATCAGAAGCAATTTGGCTGTTACCAAGCACATCCACAAGGATAAAACAGGTGTCCGGGAATGAAGGAGGCAGGTACCCCATTAACGACACATGGAGGGCATACCAGCTTAAAGGTCGGGATGACTCATGAGATACAGAGTGAGCGGGGCCCAAAAGTCTTTAGGGCGGGACGACTCGGGCAGCTCCTCCGCATAGATTTCTAATTGCTCCCTACAGTAGGATAGATCCCTAAGCCACTTACAAACCGTGGGCAACCCTTTGCGCCCCAGCACTGCGCCACGGCTCGCTTAGCCATAAGTGTGGCCACTGCAACCAGTCTCCTATTGCACGGCTTCAAGGACGTTACGCTGCCCAACAGACACATCTCAGGCGTACATTGCACTTTCTCCAATACGACATCCGTGAGCACATTCATCACTTTAGCCCAATAGGCAGCTATCCCTGGACATAACCATGAAAGATGTAAAAATCAGCGTCTGCCTGGCCACATCGCACACAGCAAGCATCATCTCGCAATCCGAATCTCAGCAATTGTGCAGGGGTATAGTAAAGTTGGTGCAGAAATTTAAAATGTATAATGCGTAGGTTGCAGTTAGCCGTCAGTCGCCCAGTCAGTCTGCAGCAATAGTACCAGTGGTCCTCCGACAGTACCCCTCCCAGGGCCGCGTTCCATTTAGCATAGGATGGATGTGCCTCCGCCTCCCGCTCATGGAGAGATGAATTATAGAGTTTAGTAATCAGTCCCCGACGAGCCTCGCCCGCAAGCACCGCCTGCAGTGCCCGCAGCGTCTGAGGCTCCGCAGGGAAGCCAGGGTAGACATCCCGAATGGCCTGACGGACCCGCACGTACGTAAAACCCAGCATAGCATCGTGAGGCCGGCCCGCCCGCACATCCTGTAGCGAACGGAATTGGCCCTGGTTGTAGAAGTCCCCCATCTGGGTGATCCCGACGGCCTGTAACGTGGTCCGCGCCAGGCGCTCCTGCAATGCGGATATACCGGGATGCGCTGCTATCGGCAACTTGGGGGCATAAAGGTAGGATAGTGTCGCACGACATGCCAGCGTCCGCCAGGCCCAGGCCGTGCACTGGACCGGGTTAATTTCCGTCCGGGGACCTCCAGTTCCCCGAGAGAGCCGCAGCCACCAATGGGAGTGGGAGGATCGCATCCGCCTCAATCGCAGTATGAGGTAAGAGACGCTGCGGATAGAACCAATAATCGCAAACTGCGCCTGAGCGCATAAATAGTAAAGGCGCATATCAGGAGCCTCAAAACCGCTCGCGGTCAAAGGGTTGAACCAGGGTGTCCCAGCTACAGCGAGGTTTTTGCCCCCAGACAAGCGACAGTAGGGCCGTCTGTAGAGACTTAAAACGGAAACATTCAGGCGGATAGGGATATTCACAAATAAATATAATAGTTTAGGCAATATGACCATTTTAATGACTGCTATGCGGTCTGCCAGTGAGAGCGGCAGACGAGCCCATCGCACCGCTCGCTCAGTAAGTTGAGAGATTGTACGCCCGTAATTCATGGAGATCACCTGCGCCGGGTCCCTGTGCAGCCAAATCCCGAGATATTTTACTGGTTCCTGAGTCCAGGCCAGAGGAAGTCCATTTCGAACTCACAGGTTCCTGCCGTCAAAGGGAAAAACCGTCGACTTGGCCCAATTTATCCCCAAGCCAGAGAAGCCCTCGAACCGGACATATTCTCGCAGCAAGGCCGGGAGATATGTCGCAGGCTCGCGAACATAAAGCAACATGTCATCCGCGTATAGCGAGACAACCAATGGTCGCAGTCTAAAGCGCAACACCGCGGAGGCATGGAGCTGGCGCAACTTACAGGCCAGGGGCTCCAATGCCAAGGCGAATAGCATCAGCGACAGGGGGCATCCCTGCCTTGTGCCCCTACCTATGGGAAACACCGAGGACACCCAGCCATTCACCCGAACCCTAGCCGCCGGGGCGGAGTATAGAACCCTGATCCACTGCAAAAAGAACGGAGGGACACCCATCCTGGTGTGGACGGAAAACATGTAGTCCCAAGAGGGAGTCGAACGCTTTAGCAGCGTCGAGCAGCACCGCCACGGCCTGGAAATCGGCATCGAAATAGTGTAAGGTAAGCGAAGATAGTGCGCAGATTAAGCACAGTGGACCTCGCAGGCACAAAGCCAGACTGGTCCGGGAGCACCAGTAAGGGGATCAGTGGCTGCAAACGGAGAGCGATCATTTTAGCTAATACCTTGGTGTCAATATTAAGCATTGAGAGGGGCCTATAAGAATCGCAGGGGTTGGGCTCCTTGTCGGGTTTCAAGAGCATGACTAGAAGAGCCACCCGCAGCGAGGGTGGAAGACGGCCGGAGTCGTAGGCCTCCGCATAGACTTCAAGAAGTCTAGGGGCCAAATCGTCGACAAATGCCTTGTAAAATTCGCTCGGGAGACCGTCCAGGCCCGCAGCTTTGCCAGTAGGGAGGGACATAATAGCCGTTTTCACATCCTCCTCGTCGAAGGGCTGGGTAAGATAATCCCGATGGCCTGGGGCCAGCCAGCCCAATGCCACATCCTCTAGGTACGAATGAATATCGGCCGTCTGAGCTATATCCTTATTGCTATAAAGGGTGGTGTAGTAGTCAAGTATGGTCTCACTGATGGCCGCCGTGCCGAAGCGGGCCACGCCTGCCTCATCAACCATCTCAGTGATGTATTGTTGGCTCCGTGGTGCAGCCAACTTCCGAGCAAGCGAGCGACTGGGCCGACCCCCCCTCACCGTAATATCTAGCCGTGCTACGTCTAGATTTGTGTCATCTCCTGATCAGCGGTGTCATTATATTCCGTGACTAGGGCACGAATCTTGGACAGGGTCTCGGGCATCGGGCCCGCCTCATAAGCCCTCTCCAAAGCAGAGATATCTCCCGCAAGTTTCCGGATCCTGCACCGCAGATCCCGCAGCACTCCAGCCTGTGCCCCCATGCAGACCCCTCTGATAGTGACCTTGAATGCCTCCCACATAGTCCCAGCGCTATCTACAGAGCCAGCATTCTCCCTAAAGAAGTTACGGATAGCTTCCCCCACCGTGGCCTTGAAGACCGGGTCTGTCAGGGAGGATGGCTGCAGTCCCCACTGAAAGGGCGGTCTCCCACAGGTCGGGACACATAAATCCAGCAGCACCGGAGAGTGATCTGACAACGTCCGGGCTAGATGACGCACCCCAGTCGCCCAGGGGCATGCAGTTTCCGTGACCAGCCAGAGGTCCAAACGGGACCATGTCCCGTGCACTGCCGACACAAACGTACTTTCCCGCTTGCCAGGGTGTTGCAGTCGCCAGACATCCCTCGGGCATCCAGCTTCCATTATGCCACGCAACGTCTCCGCTGCCAGTTTAGGTCGTGCCCCTCGCTACCCATACGGTCAGCATCCATGTCCAAGCATACATTAAAATCCCCCCATATAATTTCCGCATCAGGGAACCCAGAGATACGACGCCAGACATCAGAAAAAAATGCCGGGTCATCAACATTTGGCCCGTACACATTCACAAATGGAACACTCGTCCCGCCTAGCAGACCGTGCACTATTGCCACTCGCCCCTGATCGTCTATCTCAGAACGGAGGACCTGAAAGTGTATCCCCTTTTTATCAAAATCAGCACGCCCGAGCATAGCTAGAGTAGGAAGAGGCCACCCGGTGCCCAGCCCATCGTGCCCCCACATTCTTATCAGATAAGCTCGTGAGGTGAGTCTCTTGTAGGAAGGCAATGTGAATAGTCATTCTGTCTAGGTAGGCAAACACTGCCCTGATCTTTTTAGGGGAATTAAGGCCCCGGACATTCCAGGTCAGGAGTCGTAGATTTCCACTTATCCGGTCAGTGGTCGGTAAGCCGTCAGAATAATTGAAGATGTTAAAGCCATATAAATACTGGTACAATAATAAGAAAGATGAAATGCAATAATACACAAAACATACCGTGCCAGAGGGTATCCCCCCCTCACTTCCCCCCCTCCCCACCCACTTCAGCATCCCCAACTTGCTAAAGCCATCCCAACCATCCCCTCCCCGTCCCATCAAACAAAGGTGGAAACCTCAGTTGGGGTATACCCATGTAGGGCGCTAGAGTGCAACTACCCTCCCATCTAGCAGGAGGTGGCTGCGCGGGAGCTGGAACCGTGCCTACAAACAACAGTACACAAGAGCCCAACCCACAAGAACGACATATGTAACACATTAGGCCTAGTCAGCAGCTGCATGGGCATGGAATTACTACATGGCAGAGGTAGAATAGAAGCTCGACATAAGCAACAAACACCACCAATCAGCAGAGGGGCAAACCCAGCAACCAAATGTGTCCATAAATGCACCCCAGGAACCTATTGTTCCTCTGTGTCCGACTGCAGACCTGCATCTCGTCGTCGTCGCTTGAGTCGTTTGGCATGTTCAAGAGCCGCCTTAGGGTTGTTGAAAATTTGAGTCTCCGTCGGGGCCAATCTTCAAGCGGGCAGGGTAGAGCATAGCGTAAGGGACCTCCTCGGACCTGAGAAACTTCTTGACATCGGCAAACTCCCTTCTCGCCGCCTGAACTGCCACCGTAAAATCTGGGAAGGAGAGCCGATTCCCCTGGTATTCAATGGTGCCCTTCTCTCGTGCCAGGCGCAATATCACATCACGGTCCCTGTAGTTTAAGACTCTCGCAATGATGGGCCGCGGGGGAGCCCCTGGCGCCGGGCGAGTGGCCAGCGAGCGGTGCGCCCGCTCCACAATAAACATGGGGACATCTGCTCCGCGCCAAAAAGGTCAGTAATCAGCTTCTCCATAAATATCTCCATTCTGCCAACATTGGTGGACTCCGGCAGGCCAATAAGGCGAATGTTATTGCGCCGTGAGCGGGCCTCCAAGTCCTCGTTCTTGGCCTGGATAACAGACAGGACCTTCTCCATATTCAGAGCTTTCCCGGCAACGTCACTCAGACCGTCCTCCGCTGCGGAGACTCTCTGCTCCACCTCCCCCATGCGGGCACTCTGCTTCTCCAATTGTGATGACATATGGTCCAACCGATTGTTAACTGCCGCCATTGTGCCTTCGATTGATTGGAGGCTTCGCTGCATCGCCAAAGCGTGGCTTCAAGGCCCGAGGAGCCCCCTCTGATACATCCGCTTCAGAGTCCGAGGCGGCCTTCTGCGACACCTTGGCGGATTTGCGCGCCTCGAACGTGAGACGGGGTTGCGTTTTGTCCGTTTTACCCATGGCGCCCAATGGTACGACTTGTCACAGGGGAGATCGAGGAGCCCAGCACAGAGAAAGTCCCCAGCAGGGGCCAAGCAGAAGTCTGCAGGTTCCCTCGCCCCCAGGAGGCCACCAGTCCGCGACCAAGGAGCAGAGACCCACACCAAGACCAACAGGTGGGTGGGCGAATGGAACACAGCAGGCACACAATCGCAGGCCAGCCCACGGCCACCGGGACCACTATCCAAGTGTAGCTAGACCCGGGGGGGGGGGGGGGGGGGGCCACAGCCAGCAGAGGCCCCACCAGCTCTGCCGCGCAGATTCGAAGGCCTCAGCACCAATCGCCCCCCACCGATCAATGGCACCATGACTGAAGGAGCCTAGGTGGTCCAGCACCCTCACACCGCCATCGACACTGCCGCCGCTCCAGTCACTCCTCATCACCTCAGCCAATGTGACAGCCTGCGCGGCGCAGTGTATTCAGCGCCAGATGCACGCCTGCAGCAGTCAATTCTAATGTGCTTTCCCGGGAGAGTACAGCAGGGAGGCAAGCAGGTCAGTTTAAGGCAGTGTACGCGGCCCCAGCAGGTCTCCCAGTGAGCGAGCTACGGCTGTGCCAGCCCGTCCACTCCCCCACCGGTAGTAACAGCAGGAGCGTCTCCGCAGATCCCACCAACGCAGGGGCCGGGGTCCAGCAGCTCTCCCACTCCCAACGCACAGGGAGCAGCTCCGCACTTAAGGCTCGCTAGGGCCACCAGCACAACCCCAGCAGCTTACAGCAGCTCATAGAGCGCGACCTGCCTGTAGGCCCATACCCGCCTCCGCAGCCACCGGCCCACAGTAGGCCGCGCCCCACTCACTCACTCACCACCTCCGGCGCCGGGGAGACCGGGGCCCGCTGCTATCGCCGCCTCCGCTGGTGCTCGCAATCACAGCCTCCTGGGGTCCACTGCAGCAGCGATATGCGGCACAGCCGTCCGTCGAGCGCAGCGCCGCCTGTCCCCCACGCCAGCAAGGCACAGGTCGCCGATCAAGGCAGTGGGCCTTAAAGCCCCCCGGGCGCCGCCATCTTAGGATTTCTCAGCCGCCGTCACCACCGCTGAGATGCCGCCGTTCCCCTTGTCTCGGGCAGCCCCGGGCTCAACAGCCGAGTCGGGTACACTTCCCTCATCAGGCACACTCCTCTATGCCTCAGGATAGGTAGTTTGTAAGGCGGATTCTGGACGGATTGTGGTGCAGCCGGGCAGAGCCTCACTAGGGTGCGGCCTTCTTGCTGTGCGCCCTCTAGCGCCCCCCCAAACCATATACTTTTAAGTGCATTATATCCTCGCGGTAAAATGCTAACTTTGGAATGGCTGCATCAAAACATGTCGTGTTTGGTGTCAAACATCTTGGAATACTACCCCCCCGCCAGTCCTGGCGGCGGGGGTAGCATTCCACCCTTCTAGAGGGATAGACATGTACCTGCTGTGGAAACGCGGTAGAATCCTGCAGAGCCCTGGCATCACAAAATGGATGCCACCAGTCACAGACACTGGGCTGCCCTCCTGCTGATGACCAACACTCGCAGTGGAGGAAGCCCAACAATAGATATCCTGTCCCAAGGGGGTGTGACCACCTCCCAGACAGGGTTTAGTGTATTGGGGCTGGGTGGGTGCACTCTTAGAGTGCTTTGAAGTCCTGCACTGGGGGAGCAGAAGGGGCTCCTCTGTGCATACCCCAGTTCAAACCGGCTCAGGGGCTACCTGCCCCTGCTCTGGCGCGAAACTGGACAAAGGGAACTGGGTGTAGCCGCCCACTCCCCTGACCCTCCCATAGGTAGGGTCATAGAGCTAGTCCCTCCCTTTCTTTTAGTATAAGAGGGGAACCTGTGCATTGCACCCTAGATTTCCCTGGACGACGCTCTGAAGAAGAATCCCGGACCTTCGACGTTCCACTACCTTTGGAAGACTGAAGAATCTCCCTTGGAGTCAAGGAGTGACTCCCCTGCTTGGCAGGCACCAAAAACTACAAACGACGGTCGCAGAACTACGCGCTCCGCCGGAGTCCGAAGTCCCTGCAGCCCAAGAAGTGGATTTCCTGACTTCTCAAAGGCCATCGTGAGTCCCCAGCGAAGCTGAGGCCAGTGGACCCCAAGAGTGACGAGGAACCGCGACCCTGGGTACCGTGCACTATAGCCAAGTGCAACCCCTTCACAACGTTCACGAACTTGTGCTTTGGACCACGTGTGGTCCTAGCCTCCAGCAGGAATCCCTCCGAAGATCAGAGGCCTACCACGTCCCGAGTGACCGTGGGCCCCTGTTGAGCGAATCCTCCCGAGGCGTCTTCGCGAACCCTTGCCAGCCGGCTTGTGGGTCCCCAGAAGACTTTCTAAAGACACCAAAGGGCTCCCTGGTTGCTCCAGGCATGCCCTGACTTACCCTCGCTGGGTGAGTCCCACAGACCTTGCTGGTCTGCGCCATTGCCTCTTCACACTTTCCCCGAGACTTGCTGTTACCAAGGCTTGTTGGCTCCAATCGAGTCGCCGACACCGCAGTAAGCTGCAGACATCGTGGGACACGCCGAATCCAGCTCCTGGTCGTCGTCGACGCCTCCTGGACATCGTGGCTGAAGAGTCAAGGCACCCGCGAACGACCTGAATCTTGCGACGACGGTGGGCATCCATCTTCCTTGCCCCGAGTCACTGCCAAGTGACTTTGAACACTGTCCCCTCTGCTTTCAGGTCTTCCATCTTCTGAATCCAGGCTCGGATTCCTCCGGACACTTCTCCTGTCGCTGCAAGCAGCAAGTCTTCACTGGCTCCCATTGAAAACGACGCCGCGACCCGATACCAAAGAACACCTATGCACCCGGCTCCCCTGGGTGAGGTAACTTCAGCACTACGGTGCTCCTGTTGGTGTGGGCCCTAGAACTACTTACCCTGTAAGTGACTTGCTTGTAGCTTCCCTAGAAGTGCCCTAAAACTCTTATTTTCTAAGTGCGACAATTGTGCTGACTCGTACAGGGTTCGCGTCTGTGTTAGACACACCGCGTCCATCTCCTTTGTAATACTATCTAGAACTGTGTCCTTCGACTCGTACTGGAGTCCGATCGGTGTTCGCCTCGAACACACAAGGGCCTGTAACATTGAGATCTCCATTGCACTGACTCGCACAAGGTTCGCGTCTGTGTTAGACACAGCGCGTCCATCTCCCTTGCAACTCTATCTGTAACCGCGTCCTTCGACTCGTACAAGGACCGATCGGTGTGTTCGCCTCGAACACGCAAGGGACCTTTAACATTGAAATCTCAATCGCGTCTGAGCGCATCGACGCGCACTGGGACTCGCACCGGTGCCAGGACACCGCGTCCATCCCCTGTGGCTCTCCTACAACTACCTGGGGTGGTTCTTGGGGGTCCTCGATTCTAGATGCCCTAGACCTAGGTCTAGCCAAACTAAGATTGTGATATTCGATTGTGCTAAACTTATTTTGATAACATTTGACTTATACATATGTTCCTGACTTCTAATCTCATAAAGAGATTAGTAGAGAGTGTTTATTAATAAATACATATATATTTGATATATATACCTGTGTGGTGTCTTTTCATTTGGTGATTCAAGAGATTGTGTGGTAAAACAAGCTGCTTTACATTCCTTCAAGACTTAGCCTGAAGGCTGCTCTCCACAGCTACCACTAGGATAGCTTTCTATAAAGGTTGTCTTAAACCTATCTACCATAAGAGTCGAATTGTTCTGGTGCAAGGTGTCCACTTTAATTAGTGAACAGCATATACCAGGCCAACTTCTCACATTGGTGGGCAGCGTGTGAGGATTCCAGCTTGTTATTGTTTTACCAGAAAATCTCTATTTGAATTACTAACTGAAAACCACTATAGGTACTTAAGGTACATATAAAGTCAAGGTTAGTATCAATAAGTTCTACTGAACTTAGAGCTGTGTGCCAAGGGATAGCACACCCTGTCTACAGCTCAAGCTAGTATTAGTAGGCCACAAACTAGTGTAGGTAGTACAACACTGCACAACACTAGAATGTCCTTGAAGGGTGGAACCAGTGGATCCACTCAGCCTCAGTATAAGGACATGGCTTTCTCTGACTTGAGAGCCATGTGTGTTGAAAGACACCTGAAGCTAGGACCGAGTCCCTCCACACTACACCTGATAGATCTGCTGGCAGCAGATGATCTTAGATTGGCTCCTAGGAGCTAATGGGTCTGAATCAGGAGTGGGTCAATTACAGTATCTGGGTCAGATGATGAAAATCAGAATGACCAAGACTCTGTGATTGAAGGGCCAGGCCTCAAGGGGCCTGAAAAGGACAGATGAATTCTCCCTAAGAGAGCTGACAGAGTGGAGGAGAGGCCTAGGTCCCCTTCCAGGGAATCTGACCACTCTTATCACTCTGGCAGAGAATTTGTCCACCAGAGGAACTCATACTTTCCCATAAGAGAGACCTCCTCTGAAAGAATGTGCAAACTGCTGCAGTATGAGGAAGCAAGAGTTGCCCTCAGAACCAAGCAGTTGGCACTGGATAGAGGGGCCCTGGAGATCCAGAGAGCTTCTAGAAGAGAGGGGTTAGAACCCCTTGGTGGCAGCAACAGTGTCCCTAGAGGCAGAGAATCTATTTCAGACCATAGGAACCTGAGCAAGGTTGTTCCTCCCTACCAGAGTGGGAATGATATCCACAAGTGGATAACTGCTATGGAGAGGGCCTGTAGAGTACAGCAGGTCCCCCAAAAGCAGTGGGCAGCAATCTTGTGAATCTCCTTTTCAGACAAAGGTAGAGACAAGCTCCTCACTGTTAGAGAAGAGGATGCTGATAATTATGAAGTCCTGAAGAGTGCACTGATAGATGGGTTTGGCTTAACCACTGAGCAGTACAGGTTGAAGTTCAGAGACAACCAGAAGGCACAGACTCAGGACTGGACTGACTTTGTTGATTGTGCAACCAAGGCTCTAGAGGGTTGGCTGGTTGGCAGTAGGGTTACTGATTTCAAGGGATTGTATAATCTGATGATGAGAGAACAGATCCTTAATAATTGCCAGAACCAGTTGTTGCATCAATACCTGGTGGACTCAGATCTGACCTCTCCCAAGAATTGGGAAAGAAGGCAGACAAATGGGTCAGAACCAGGGTGAGGCAGAAACCCCAGAACCAAGGGGTGACACCAAGAAGCAAGATCCTAAGGGCTCTGAGAAAGGTGGGGATAAGTCAAAAGACCAGAAGTCTTCACAAGGGCCCCAAAAATCTGCATCTGGTGGGGAGTCACTAATCCAACAAGGGAAAAGGCCAAAAGAAGCCCTGGTGCAAATTCTGTAAACAGAAAGGGCACTGGACTTCTGATTGTAACGAGTCCAAAGACCAAACCACCACCACTCCTGCTCCTAAGGAAACTGTTCCCCCTAGCTCAGCTACTGGTGGAGGTGGTACACAGAATAAGGGTGTAGTAGGGTTGACCCTGGGTTCTGAAGTGGACTCTGACCTAGTCAGAGTGCCCACTCAGGCAATGCTGATTTGTGAGGGAGACCTTAACATGTCCTTCCTAGTAAGTCCCAGTAATCTGGGCAAATACAAACAGCAGCCTGTAATAAATGGCAAACAGGCTTTGGCATTTAGGGACACAGGTGCTAGTGTCACCATGGTGGCAGAGGATCTTGTGGACCCTGGACAGATCATCCTGGGCGAAATGTACCAGGTGACCAATGCAAGCAATGTCCGGACCAACCATAGTCTGGCAGTTGTGAATTTCTCCTGGGGAGGGGTAACTGGCCTCAATAAGGTTGTAGTCAGTGCAGACCTCCCTGTCGATTGTCTATTGGGCAATGATCTAGAGACTTCAGCCTGGTCTGAAGTAGAGTTATGGACTCATGCTGAGATGTTGGGCATCCCCGCAGAGGTATTTGCTGTGACCAGGTCACAGGCAAGAATGCATAACGCTGAACCAGCTCTGGATCCTGGAACAATGGACCAGATTCTTCCCAAGAGGAGGAGCAGTAGGGTAAAGGCAGTGGCTTCCCCTCTGTCTCAGATCACAGATTCACCCCCAGAGGGAGGTGAAGCAGATCCTGAAGAAGGAACTGCCCCAGAGGGACTTGAGCCTGATCAGGTTGAGTTCTTGGGGGCAGGGGCCCTTCTAGGGAAGATCTGAGTAAGGAGCAACAGTGCTGCCCCTCTCTTGAACCCCTCAGACAGCAGGCTGCTGCTGAGGCTGCTGGGAGTGCTAGTGGGTCCCATAAAGTTTATTGGGATGAGGGACTCCTATATTCTGAGGGTAGAGATCCAGCCCCTGGAGCCACCAGGAGGATGGTAGTACCTCAGAAGTTTAGGGTGTTCCTCTTGACCCTAGCACATGATATCCCTTTGGCAGGTCACTTGGGCCAAAACAAGACCTGGGACAGGCTTGTCCCATATTTTCATTGGCCACATATGTCAGAGGACACAAAGGAGTTTTGTCGCTCCTGTGTCACATGCCAAGCCAGTGGTAAGGCAGGTGGCACAACAAAGGCCCCCTGATACCACTACCTGTGGTGGGGGTACCCTTTGAAAGGGTAGGGATTGACATTGTTGGTCCCCTTGACCCTCAAACTGCATCTGGGCACAGGTTTATCCTGGTGGTAGTGGATCATGCCACCAGGTACCGAGAAGCCATTCCCCTGAGGACCACCACAGCCCCTGTGGTGGCAAGAGCCCTCATTGTAGTCTTCTCCAGAGTGGGTTTCCCAAAGGAGTTCATTTCTGACAGAGGTGCCAACTTCATGTCGGGATATCTGAAAGCAATGTGGAAGGAGTGTGGTGTAACTTATAAGTTCACCACCCCCTATCACCCACAATGCAATGGGTTGGTTGAACGCTTCAACAAAACCTTGAAAGGAATGATTAAAGGACTCCCAGAGAAGCTTAGGCGGAAATGGGACCTTCTTCTTCCTTGCCTGTTGTTTGCATACAGAGAGGTTCCACAGAAGGGGTTGGTTACAGCCCATTTGAGCTTCTGTTTGGGCATCCTGTGAGAGGTCCATTGTGTTTGGTAAAGAGGGCTGGGAGTTACCTCTCAAGCCCCCAAACAAGATGTGATGGACTATGTACTTGGTCTCCGCTCCCGGATGGCTGAGTACATGAAAAGGCAACCAAAACCTGGAGGCCAGCCAAGAATTACAAAAAGCTTGGCATGACCAAAAGGCTGTACTGACTGTATACCAGCCAGGACAGAAGGTGTAGGTGTTGGAGCCTGTGGCCCCAGCAGCCCTCCAAGACAAGTGGAGTGGCCCCCATACAATAGTTGAGCAAAGGGAGAAGTCACCTATCTGGTGAATCTTGGTACTCCCAGGAGCCCCTGAGGGTGCTCCATGTCAACAGATTAAGCCATATGTTGACAGGGCTGACATGGGCTTGCTCATGGCAACTGATGAGGAACAGGAGGAGGAGAGTGACCCTCTCCTGACCTGCTCTCTCAGAACCCTGATGATGGGTCAGTAGATGGTGTTGCTTTGGCAAGCAGCCTCACTGACCATCAGCAAACTGAGTGCAGACAAGTTCTGCAACAGTATAGACATATGTTTAGCCTGACCCCTAGTCAGACTTCCTGGAGTGCACCCATGAGGTGGACACTGGAGACAGTCTGCCTGTCAAGAATAAAATCTACAGGCAACCTGACCATGTCAGGGACTGTATCAGGACTGAAGTCCAGAAAATGTTGGAGTTAGGTGTGATTGAGCCTTCAGATAGCCCTTGGGCTAGCCCAGTAGTCCTGGTACCCAAGCCTCATACCCAGGGTGGTAAGAAAGAAATGAGGTTTTGTGTAGACTACAGAGGCCTCAATGCAGTCACTAGGACTGATGCCTATCCCATACCAAGGGCAGATGAGCTGATTGATACTTTGGCCTCAGCCAAGTATCTAAGCACGTTTGACCTGACAGCTGGCTACTGGCAGATCAGGTTAGCTGATGATGCAAAAGCCAAGACAGCATTTTCGACCCTGGTGGGTGCTACCACATTCGTGGTGATGTCCTTTGGATTGAAGAATGCACCTGCCACTTCTCAGAGGTTGGTGAATAAAGTTCTGACAGGGATGGAAACTTATTGCTCAGCTTATCTAGATGATATTGCTGTCTTTAGTTCCTCCTGGCAGGATCACCTGGTCCACCTCAGGAATGTTTTGGAGGCCCTGCAGAAAGCAGGCCTCACTATCAAGGCCACTAAGTGCCAGATAGGGCAGAGTCAGGTTGTATACCTGGGCCACCTTGTAGGTGGAGGCCAGGTTCAGCCTTTACAGAGCAAAATACAAACCATAATGGAATGGGTTGCTCCAACCACCCAGACACAGGTGAGAGCCTTCTTAGGCCTGACTGGGTACTATAGGAGGTTTGTCAAGGGATATAGATCTATAGTGACCCCCTTGAATGATCTAACCTCAAAGAAAATGCCAAAAAAGGTTCAGTGGACAGCTAGCTGTCAGAAGGCATTTGAAGACCTAAAGCAGGCCATGTGCACTGCCCCCATCTTACAGAGTCCAGACTACACCAAAAGTTCATTGTCCAAACAGATGCTTCTGAGCTGGGTGTGGGAGCTGTACTGTCTCAACTGAATGATGAAGGTCAAGACCAGCCAGTAGCTTTTATTAGCAGAAGGCTGACCCCTAGAGAGAAACGTTGGTCAGCTATAGAGAGGAGGCCTTTGCTGTGGTGTGGGCCCTGGAAGAAGCTGAGGCCATACTTGTTTGGCACTCACTTCATAGTTCAGACTGACCACAAGCCCCTCCTATGGCTTAAACAGATGAAAGGTGAAAACCCAAAACTTTTGAGGTGGTCCATTTCCCTACAGGGGGATGGACTATACAGTGGAACATAGACCTGGGACCCAACATGCCAATGCAGATGGACTCTCAAGGTATTTCCACTTTGAACACGAAGACTCAACTGGTCAAGGTTAGTTTAGTGTCCCTCCGTTTGGGGGTTGTGTGAGGAGAGTAGGATCTGCCTCTTATGTTGCCCCCACTTTTTTTCTGATGTTTACACTGGTTTCTGGCTATAGTCTGGCTGGGACCCTGCCAATCAGGGCCCCAGCCTCTCTGTTCTCTCTAAACTATTTGGGTGCACTCTAGGTGCACTAGTGATTGAATACTGTGGTACCTATGAGTCCCTAGTATATGGTACCTTAGGTACCAAGGGCATAGGTATTTCACAGGCCTACCAGGGGCTGAAGCATGTATTATGCCACCCTGGGAAGCAGACTAAATCTGACACCACAGGCCTGCTACTGCAGCCTGGGTGAGGAAGTGCTAGCACCCCTCACTGAGATATAGGTCCCCTATATCTCTCCTGCACACACATTGAGACTTATCAGTAGCCCCTAAAGCAGGCCCTATCAATCCTGAGGGCAGGGTGCTTGGTTTCCGTGTGAGGGTGCCTCTGCCTGAGCAGGGCCCTCTGCAGCCTCTCAGAGTCCATTCTCTGGGGCTGTTTGTGGATGCGGATTAAACCATATACTTTTAAGTGCATTATATCCTCGCGGTAAAATGCTAACTTTGGAATGGCTGCATCAAAACATGTCGTGTTTGGTGTCAAACATCTTGGAATACTACCCCCCGCCAGTTCTGGCGGCGGGGTAGCATTCCACCCTTCTAGAGGGATAGACATGTACCTGCTGTGGAAACGCGGTAGAATCCTGCAGAGCCCTGGCATCACAAAATGAATGCCACCAGTCACAGACACTGGGCTGCCCTCCTGCTGATGACCAACACTCGCAGTGGAGGAAGCCCAACAATAGATATCCTGTCCCAAGGGGTGTGACCACCTCCCAGACAGGGTTTAGTGTATTGGGGCTGGGTGGGTGCACTCCTAGAGTGCTTTGAAGTCACTGCACTGGGGAGCAGAAGGCTCCTCTGTGCATACCCCAGTTCAAACTGGCTCAGGGGCTACCTGCCCCTGCTCTGGCGCGAGAACTGGACAAAGGGAAGTGGGTGTAGCCGCCCACTCCCCTGACCCTCCCATAGGTAGGGTCATAGAGCTAGTCCCTCCCTTTCTTTTAGTATAAGCGGGGGAACCTGTGCATTGCACCCTAGATTTCCCTGGACGACGCTCTGAAGAAGAATCCCGGACCTTCGACGTTCCACTACCTTTGGAAGACTGAAGAGATCTCCTTGGAGTCAAGGGTGACTCCTGCTTGCAGCAGGCACCAAAAACTACAAACGACGGTCGCAAACTACGCCGCTCCCGCCGGAGTCCGAAGTCCCTGCAGCCCAAGAAGTGGATTTCCTGACTTCTCAAAGGCCATCGTGAGTCCCCAGCGAAGCTGAGGCTAGTGGACCCCAAGAGTGACGAGGAACCGCGACCCCTGGGTACCGTGCACTATTGTCGAGTGCAACCCCTTCACAACGTTCCACGAACTTGTGCTTTGGGCCACGTGTGGTCCTAGCCTCCAGCAGGAATCCCTCCGAAGATCAGAGGCCTACCACGTCCCGAGTGACCGTGGGCCCCTGTTGAGCGAATCCTCCCGAGGCGACTTCGCGAACCCTTGCCAGCCGGCTTGTGGGTCCCCAGAAGACTTTCTAAAGACACCAAAGGGCTCCCCTGGTTGCTCCAGGCATGCCCTGACTTACCCTCGCTGGGTGAGTCCCACAGACCTTGCTGGTCTGCGCCATTGCCTCTTCACACTTTCCCCGAGACTTGCTGTTACCAAGGCTTGTTGGCTCCAATCGAGTCGCCGACACTGCAGTAAGCTGCAGACATCGTGGGACATGCCGAATCCAGCTCCTGGTCGTCGTCGACGCCTCCTGGACCTCGTGGCTGAAGAGTCAAGGCACCCGCGAGCGACCTGAATCTTGCGGCGACGGTGGGCATCCATCTTCCTTGCCCGAGTCACTGCCAAGTGACTTTGAACACTGTCCCCTCTGCTTTCAGGTCTTCCATCTTCTGAATCCAGGCTCGGATTCCTCCGGACACTTCTCCTGTCGCCGCAAGCAGCAAGTCTTCACTGGCTCCCATTGAAAACGACGCCGCGACCCGACACCAAAGAACACCTATGCACCCGGCTCCCTGGGTGAGGTAACTTCAGCACTACGGTGCTCCTGTTAGTGTGGGCCCTAGAACTACTTACCCTGTAAGTGACTTGCTTGTAGCTTCCCTAGAAGTGCCCTAAAACTCTTATTTTCTAAGTGCGACAATTGTGCTGGCTCGTACAGGGTTCGCGTCTGTGTTGAGACACACCGCGTCCATCTCCTTTGTAATACTATCTAGAACTGTGTCCTTCGGCTCGTACTGGAGTCCGATCGGTGTTCGCCTCGAACACACAAGGGGCCTGTAACATTGAGATCTCCATTGCACTGACTCGCACAAGGTTCGGCGTCTGTGTTAGACACAGCGCGTCCATCTCCCTTGCAACTCTATCTGTAACCGCGTCCTTCGACTCGTACAAGGACCGATCGGTGTGTTCGCCTCGAACACGCAAGGGACCTTTAACATTGAAATCTCAATCGTGTCTGTGCGCATCGACTCGCACAGGACTCGCACCAGTGCCAGGACACCGCGTCCATCCCCTGTGGCTCTCCTACAACTACCTGGGGTGGTTCTTGGGGGTCCCTCGATTCTAGATGCCCTAGACCTAGGTCTAGCCAAACTAAGATTGTGATATTCTGATTGTGCTAAACTTATTTTGATAACATTTGACTTACTACATATGTTCCTGACTTCTAATCTCATAAAGAGATTAGTAGAGAGTGTTTATTAATAAATACATATATATTTGATATATATACCTGTGTGGTGTCTTTTCATTTGGTGATTCAAGAGATTGTGTGGTAAAACAAGCTGCTTTACATTCCTTCAAGACTTAGCCTGAAGGCTGCTCTCCACAGCTACCACTAGGATAGCTTTCTATAAAGGTTGTCTTAAACCTATCTACCATAAGAGTCGAATTGTTCTGGTGCAAGGTGTCCACTTTAATTAGTAGAACAGCATATACCAGGCCAACTTCTCACAGTCACTAGGCCAGTTTTTAATGATGGGGCCTATGCATGAGACTCTCAACTGAAAAATCTCTTTGTACAGACCACAAGTCCAGCCCGAGTGCTTCCTCAGCCAATGTGTAACTTTATTTAACAAAGACGTATGCGTTTCGGAGTGTGGAGAGTCTATCTTTGGGGCGTTCTCAAAGACAATCATATATGACATACACTCTGATGGAAAATTGGGGCAACCATCGTGCGCCTCGACTGTACTGTTGTCATGTTTGTTTTGGACCGTGCAATTGGTTTTAGCGCCCACTTTTTGCAAGCTGTTCTCCTCAGATTCTACAATTCTCTTGGAGGGCAGTGATTTAGATGTAAGCAGTTTATCATGGAGAGGCTCATAAGGCTCCATGGCTCCCCCATGTAGACTCCCAGTGTAAGTTGAGTTTGGGCGGGGTAGATTGTTTGCCCCTGGGGCTGCATTCAGTCACGATTCCTGAATTCTGTTAGTGTCTCCCCTTTTCGAATGCTCTGTCTTCCAGTTTGCCTTGAGTTAGGTGGATGTTCTCTAGCGTTTAGTCTGGATATTTAATTTTGTCAGAACCACTGAGAAAAATTACTGATTTCTCTGAAATGGCTATCTAGGGGATCTAATCTATCTAGACATTTGTTGGTAAAATCTTTGAGGTCAGTTTGTCCACCATCCACCTTCTTTGCTTGCTTTTCCACCACTGGGTTCTTGGCTCTAGATCCTTGCTTCACTTTGAGGGCGGGCCTAGATCATAAAGCGACAGTACTGGCGCTACTTGCCTCTTCCGTTTCCCTCCTGATTTTCTTGAGAAGTGGGGACTTTCAGACAGGACTATTTCTTCAAGCACTGTCAGAGTTGGTGATCCCTCAACAACGCATGGATTGGGCTGGAAGGATTTGGCTGCGGTCCTCCCATGATATAAAACTGGATCCTTTACAGTTGGGTTATGTGCGAGAGTCTGACGCGGTAACTCACTTTGAGTAGGCTGAGTGCATTCTTTAGCCTCCAATGGTCTGTACCCAGAGAGACCAGCACTTTTCAGTGTAAAGTCCATACTTGCTTCTACACGGCCGATTTCTGTCCGAGTGGCCCCCATGACTAATGACCGATAACTGGTAATGGACTTTGAGGCCACTTCCTTTTTTAGGTCGAGCTTGATCAACCTGTTATATCTATTCTGTGGGGTTTGGCACACCCACCAGTTGCCATTGGCTCTTATCCGGGTCATTTACAAATGCTGACTTGTTATTGGTGCATTTGCGTAAATGTCCCTCCTTTTGAGGGCTTATCTCCCTCACTGGCGATTTCACTAAGAGATCCTTCTGTTTGGCCATCACACTGTACAGGGTGTGATGCCCCCTCCTCCTCGCTCTCCCATTGGATGTCCTCCTGTCACATGAGAATTGTTGCCTTTGCAGTGCTTGTTTTTTTTTGTAGTTCTATAAAGTGCGAACCGGACCCAAGGTATTAGAGCGCTTTACATAAGATTAATTACCAAGCACACTTGATGGCCCCTCCTCCTCGCTCTCCCATTGGATGTCCTCTTGTCACATGAGAATTGTTGCCTTTGCAGTGCTTTTCTTTTTGTAGTTCTATATAGCGCGAACCGGACCGAAGGTATTGGAGCGGTTTACATAACACTAGATAACTTACCAAGCACACATGAATTATTTGAGATTTGCCCAGAATCACCGGATGGTGAGCCGACGCCGAGGCTCGAACCCGGTTCCCCAGCTCGAAAGTCTGCAGCTTTGGCCATAAGGCCACATCCTCTCCCCTCACAGAAACAAAAGCGGGCTTTCACGCGCCTTGTTTAAGTAGCTTTTCCTATGAAACATGCTCGCACTTCATTGGTGGAATTTTTATTAGCTGGCTAGCACTCTGTCCCTTTTCCGGTCATGGCACGAGGAACAGAGGCAGCACCGGGTCGTTCATATGTGAGGAGGTGAGCGCGGCGTAATTCTGCTGTGCCTGCATCAGCTGATATGGGTGGGCCACGGCAGGGTGGTAGTGCTAACATTCCTGAATAGCCCCTTATTAGGCAGTGATGTGGAACGTTTGGGTGGTCGCAGACTACCACACAGTGGTCTTGCTATAATACTAATTATCATTAACAGTGTGCGCTCTTTTCCACTGGAAATCGTCACTCTGATTTGAACAGCTCCATAACTCACAAACACTTAAGGGACACGCATTAAAAACACGAGCACGCCTGAACAATGCAGTAGTGCAGAGCACAAGACCCACTCCTAAGTCTCGAGGCACTTTGGAAAGTTTGTAGGAGACCAGCTGTGCTGGCAGACTTCGTGGACATGTTTAACAACCTGGGGCTGGTGAAAGGAAGAAGGGACGCATTTGTTTTGATCATTAGTGAGTGCAGGAGGAATCTAACTGGTAAGACGCGCAGGGTGCGTTACCAGGGCTTTAAGTGGGAAAAAAAAACTGGGGGTGCTCTAAAAGGGGCGTGACAAATTTCGTAAAGGGGTGTGGCCTATCCGAGTAGGGGCGTGGTCTAAATCAAGATAACTAGCATTGTGTGCTTAAGAAAATCATGAAGTCTCATCCAGCAAAGGATAATAAAATAGGCAAAAAGGTATATTTATTAAGTATAAGCCATAAAATACCAAACACTTTAAAAAACAAGTAAAAATATTTACATTACTTAGAAATCTATTGCAGGATTTCCCAAAACCCTTGAAGATATTCACTGTGTCTATTTGCTGGGGTTTCTCACAACCATTTTCTTCAGCAGACTTTCTACCTTTTGCCAGCCAACTCTTTACATACAGCTTTGTGTCAAATGTTTCAAATGGAGGACCATTGAGTTTTACCCATAAGCATGAAGAAATGGTCTCTACAAGAAGAGGCCCTTGTTGGACAAGCAATTAAGTTCATTACGCTGAAACCTCTCTAGCAATCCGCATTACTTGCTGGCAGGGTTTCCATGCAAACTACTAACTTTTAATGCTTCAGGGGTTTTCTTTCCACCAAAATCTTTGAAAAGTCTAAAAGCTTGGATAGTATCTCTTGCTGGCAGCTGAAACTCTGAACACAGTTTCTGGATATCTTTTTCACCATAAAGAATGCATTCATCACCAGAAGGCAAATGTGCCTGCATCTAGCACACTGAGCTGGCTATAAGTTCTTTCTCAGAATCCAGGAGCACATCGTTTATTGATATTTACAGACAGACTTTGGTAAAACTGATTTTGATTAAGGGCAACAGAGTTACTTCTACCATGGAAAAGAGGAACATTCTTGACTTTCCCCACTCGTCAACTGCTCTCTGAGCTGCAGAAGCAAACTCCCCTGGTGAGTCCTTCATTGCTCTAAATATACGTACTTGACTAACCAAAAGTCTGTGGGCATTAACAATTGTAATGTCCCTCCTCTGTAAGGAGAGTGATAAGTCTTTGAGCTCTTGAAGTGCATCACACATTACCCCCAAATCTCTGATAAAAGAATAGGATGTAAGCTTCTTCAAGAGACCTTCATACTTACTCCGGTCTCTTATGGGTCTGGATGGGTCTTTAGAAGCATTCTCAAAATGTTTGCACAAGGCAGGAAGCAGTTCCAAACAGCTTCACAGATCTGTAACTGGATGCTACCCATCTAGTATCAAGCATTTTCCCTATCTTCTGAAGCTGTACACATAGCTCGCTGGCGGTCAGATTTAGCTCTCTCTGGTTTTTGGTGACATGCTGTATGTGGCATACAATGAGTCCATGAAAATCTTGAAGTGATTGACCCAGCAACCTCCCTCAACTGTATCTGCCACAGCAGAGTTCTAGTCTGTGAGCCAAGCGGTGCCATGTCAGTACAAGATTTGGAAATTCTGATTTCAGCAATGCTACTACTCCTCCTTTTTTACCAAACATTACTGCTGCTCCATCTGAACATACTGCAATCGAGATCATGTAGCAGACTTTTTGTGAGTCCAACTTTTTCGAAGTAGCTTAGGAGAGCTGTCTTTACGCCAAGGGCATTTGTTTCTGCCAGCCCCAGAAGGCCGAAATAGATGGTTACTGGGGTACTTTCATTTCCAAAAATGCCACGGAGGTAGATGATTAAGGTAGAAGCATTGCTAATAGAAGTGCTTTCATCAATTAATACTGTGATATTTGGTTTGTGTTGTCTGATATAACAGACCAATCTTTGTTGCATTTCCAGTGCAATGTGTTTTATTATTTCAGTTGCAGTCACATTGCTGTGCAAAACACGGCCCATTGCACTGCCATTCTTTGCCTGAAGGAGAATTGGATCAGGGTGGTCAGTGAAAGGGCGATCTTTTTTTGCCAAGTAGTAGGCAGTGTCAAATACCCTGCATGTGCTCTCCATATGTTTCTCTGGCACACGTTGAAGTCTTTGTAAAGGTGGACTGTCCTTGGCAGACTCTTGCTGAGTTTTGCTAGCCTCATCACTAGTTGGTTGCACTGGACAAGACTCCCCTGTAACACGCTGGCGCTTTAGTGACGGTAGGAAGTCAATCATTGAAGACTGCATAGACTTGCGCTTCAGAGCAGAAGCAGATAAGCCACTAGTAGCCATGGTAAAATTTAGAACTTACTTCTTGAAGCTGGACTGGTATATCTGAAAAAGAAAAGAAAATCTTCCTCTGCTGATTTCCTCGGCTGATTTTGGTTTCCAGGTGATAAGGCCTTGCGTCACGCATAGAGAATATTAAGCCTCTTATCTGCAACAAAAATTGAATAGTTTACTCCAGTGATCAACAATGTTTAATTGGAGTGCCATTTGGCAGCAGATGTTACTCATTTGTGCTGCTCCTGAAAGGATCTCTCATTGTGCAGTGGAACAGAATAGACTACTGCATGGAATAAAGAATATCCTGAGGCACTGCCATCCTACTGCATCACTGCATCGAATAAAGAAATTATTTTACACTCCCACCCTTCTGCTTCGCACAACTGCATAAAATAATGACTATCCCAGGGCACTTCCATCCTTCTGCTTCGCTTCATAGAATATTAGCAAAAAATAAATATGGATAAATACAGACAAAAAATTGATTCAAATGGTGGCTTTTACCACATATTTACTGCAAATTGTTTGCAAAAGCGGGATCCAAATATAGCATTTTAAAGCACAAGTGTGAAGAAAATTACAAACATATCAAAAATGTGCCCAATCCTCTAACTGGTCTGCTTGCAAAATAACCCCCAAGACAAGCACACACAGCCAATGGAAACAGGCCCTCTAAGTGTTTTCTACACAGTTGTCAGCCCTTCTCAACAGCGTTGTTCTATTTAGAAGAGGGCACTGCCAGCAGTTCGCAGGCTGCTATATTTTAATGTGCCAGCACTTCTCATTTTCCCTTATTGTGGCCTAGTTTGTGCCAGTACCGGACTCTTTTTCGATAACATCTGCATCTATTATGTAAAGCGCTCTGATACCCGATTTGGGTCAAGTTCGCGCTATATAAAACACCGTTAAAAAAAAAAAAAACTAACAGTGTACTTAGGAGAGGATATTTCCCAACAGTTGTTAGGAGAAAATGCCAATTCAAGACTGGAGCAAGCTTGACCATCACCAGAGAGAAATTCCACAGTAATCGGTGCAAATTTGCCCAAAGTTTGTTGAGCTGGCTTTAAGTGAGCACTTGCGGTCCATTCCTTCCCATTTTCTTTAATTATTCTCTTATTACACACTTAAGGTAAACTGTCTAATTTCAAGTAAGTGTTATTTGGTATCCCAGTAGTAACTAAGCAATTTCGCTGAGACTGCATAGATTAACAAAGGCACTTGATGCTGACTAATGGTTTCCTTTAAGATGTTTGATGTCATTTTTCAAAAACATAAAATATGGTATAATTCAAGCATTCCACCCATCACTTTTGCCTCACTGAGAAACCCAAGTGTAATGGATTTGTCAAATCACGAGTCGAAGCGAAGTTGCACATCAGCCTTATACCTGGTACCAGTCAGTGTGATTGTATATTCCCCATCTGTGTAGAGTGTCACTCTTGGATCTGGGGGTCTCTAGTTGGCAGAGGTAAGTGCCTTTGTCCAAATAGGGACCCTTACTTCTAGTCAGGGTAAGGGGTTACACACTGTAGATGACCCCTGCGCACCCTCTTGGTAGCTCAGCACGAGCAAACAGGCTTATCCCCAAGAGCAATGTGTGTAAGTATTTGTACCAACACTCACAGTAACATAGCGCAACACCACAAATGGATACTACACCAAGTATTTATAAAAATATAAATTACTTTATATAGATTAGGCAGATCAAAGCGTCATAAACAGCACATACACAATCACTCTTGTTTTAGAAAATGTTCTCTTGAAAAATGTTCACTTGGTAATGTTCTCTTAAAAATGCTCACTTGGATAATGTTCTCTTAAAAATGCTCACTTGGATAATGTTCTCTTAAAAATGCTCACTTGGATAATGTTCCCTTAAACCTGGTGAATAATGAAATTGACTGAGCCCTTCGGCTTGGAGGACTCCTGCTCCTAGCGTGATGGAACGTTATTTCAAAACTAATGTGACTGAGATGTTTTTCAAAAATGCCCCAGCTGCACTCGTGGAGTCAGAGAATCACCCAAAGTAGAGGTTTTCCATATATCACAACTGTAAAACACCTTCTTATTACACTACAACGGATTAGTTGGGGCAACTAATGTGTAATTAGAGATTGGCTAATGTGTAGGCGATTAAGAAATTTGGTTTATTTCCCTTCACATAAATGCGATGAAAATGCAATTAACTGTAAGCTGTAAAACAACATCGTCATTTGCGTACATGACTGCTATACTCACGAATGTATCATTATTGTTTACTATTAAAATGCAAAATTAAGTTTAAAAAAAAAAAGTAGCGTTTTCCCAATCACAAAAATAGCGCTTTCTCAAATCGCAAAAATAGCGCTTTCTCAAATCACCCCAGTGATTGCCATAGTCAAGTCACCAAGCTTTAATCACCCCTCGCGGCTCGCCGATGGCGCGTGTGATCACAATCTCCCCTGTGCAAACTCCGGTCATGTGTTGGAGCCGGTTACCTTAGGATGTGAAGGGGGCTCTACGGTCCGCGCTGATCTCCGGTGAAGCCGCTTTGCGGTGGGGCGCGCCTCGGCCTCCGGTTCAGCTCCTTTCCTCGATGGCGGCGCGAGGAACCCCGGTTGCTAGGGACGCCTCGCGTCTCTCCAGACTCAATGTAGCTCGCCTTGGCGGAACCTCCGGCGTTGCTGGGGAAGCCCTTGTTGCTGCGGCCAATCCGGCGCGGCTCGGGAAATGACGATCCCGGGCCGGCAATAGTGAATACCGGCAGAGTGTTTTCCGGGCTCCTTCTCAGGCGGCGAACCCGGCTTCGGGCACACAACACAGCCTCGAGGGCGGCGGTGGAGTCAATGCACACACAGCGCTCGGGGCAAAGCAGGCGCTCCAAAGTTCCTCAGCGGTGCGTTAATCCGCACAGAGCGCGCAGGGACACGATCCTGGGGCAGATCACGCTTGAGGCAGAGCAGGCCTCACGACCTTACTCCCCAGCTGTGTGCCGATGAGCACACCGAGACAGATTTCACGGGGGGCAGCTTCACGAAGGCACAGGCTGTGCGCAGAGACACACACACATAGCAGCTGGAAGGTGGGTTCTGGAGAACTTTGTATCCTGCGTTCCCAACAGGAGGCCAGCTCTTCTCAGGCCCTTGGAGATAGGCAGGCTTCAGAGTGGCAAAGCACACAGCACAGCTCCTCTTCAAGTAAGGGGACACAGCACACAGCAGACAGTCCCTTGGTCCTCTTACTCAGCAATCACAGCAACTGTAGGTCAGCTCCCAGACACTCAACAATGGCAGCACTTTTCCTCAGTCTTCCTGGCTGTTCTTCTTTTGGCAGGTATTCCTTCTTGATCACGAAGTTTCCTAATCTAATTTTACTGGGGCTCCAGTCCTACTTTTATACCCCAAAGTCTTTGATCTTCTTGTGTGAGGGGTCCTGGACCCAGTCTAAACCAGTTCTGGGTGCACTCTGCCAGTGCACCTCTTCTTCCATTGTGAGTGTGGGCCAGGGCCAGGGCCATCAGACGCACCGCAGGAGGTGGAGCCAGCATTGTGGCAGGCAGGCACAGCCCTACTGAGACCCAGGTGCTACTCCTCCCCACCACTCTACATGTAGATGGGGCTATTCAGCCTAGTGCTGACTCACCCAGCCTCCTGGAGCCACCCCCAGCCCCTGTCACTCACAAACCAGACAGTCAATACCCAACCAGGCAGAGGCACACAGAAAGGTTGAACAGGAAAATAGCCACTTTCTAAAAGTGCTATTTCCAAACTTAGAATTTAAAACCATCTTCACTAAAGGATGCGTTATTAAATTCTGAGTTCATGAGATACTAGATTCCATATGTCTATCTTGCCGTTATGGGAAGATACTGCAGGTAAACATGTTACACAGCATTCCCCATGTTATCCTATACGGGCAGAGATAGCCTTTCAATAGTGAAAAGCGGAATTGGCAGTATTTCACTATCAGGACATGTTACCCACTAGTACATGTCACTACCTTTCCACATACACTGCACCCTGCCCAGGGAGGTACCTTGGGCCTACCATAGGGATGTCCAATGTGTAAGAAAGGGTAGGGTCAGAGCCTGGCCAGTGTGTACACTGGCCCAGGACAACATGCAGTTCACAGACTGCGCACAGGCGCTGCGGGGGCAGGCCTGAGACACCATTTAGGGCTACTCATGTGGGTGGCACAATCAGTGCTGCAGGCCCACTAGTAGCATTTGAATTACCCGCCCGGCACACTTAGTGCATTTTACTAGGGACCTACTGGTAAAACAAATATGCCAATCATGGATAACCAATCACAGTAATAATTTAACCAGGAGCACTTGCACTTTGGCACTGATCAGCAGTGGCAAAGTGCCCAACTATCTAAACCAGCAAAACGAAATCCATCACAGTGTCAAAACGTAGGAGGTAGAGGCAAAGTCAGGGAAACCACGCCAAGGATGCCAGGTCTAACAGTCACACAGGACTTAATTACATCAGTGTTAGTAAACATAGGAAGAGCAGAGCAATGTGAAAGTAGATGAAAATTAAACTCAGAGGGGTCCGTCTGGGTCGAAGCTACTATTGACTTGGAGATATCTGCTTACTTCTGAATTGTGCCTGAACATTTTCAATGCAGCCACAAGTTACATTACACAGATCATATACATTTTGGGGGGACTGGGGGGCACGGTGAGATTAAGTCTTAATCTCACTGTGCCTTCCTCCCAAAAATGTATATGATCTTGTGTAATGTAACTAGTGCTCATGTAGCTCACGTAAAGCGCTCCAATACGTTCGGGTCGAGACAGAGCTATATTAAACTGCAATATATATATATCAACTCCCTTCCTAATGCATCTAGAGTTATTATAGTCAGTGGCTGGGTGGTTTATTGGTATTTTCCGGCGCTGGCACATGTCCTTCTGAAGGCTCACAGGTTGTGTGCAAGCACCGGCGCTTAGAGTGTATACCAACGTGGGTATGCTATTTCATGTGTTATTGTTCATCCTGTGTGTGATTTGACATGTGTGGTTCACGTTATCACATATGTGTTACTGTAAATGTTATTTATTAGGCGATCAGTGAACAGAAGCAGACACCTGGACGGACTAACACACAGAAGGGAATATAATGTAAATAAACGAACCATGGATGGATAAACTGACTGATGGGTGGACCGGTCGGTTGGTTAGAAATAGACATATGATTGAGAAAAAGACGGGCAGGTATGTATCTAGAGAAATCAGACCGGTTTTGAGGCATAGAGATGACGGGCCGACAGGGGCAGGGCTGCACTGGTAGTGGTAGTGTCAATGCTGCTGGATTCTGTTGTAGACCCTCGTCCCTCGCTTGCTTTAAGGCGGAGCAGGTCACACTGGTTGCTGGAGGAAATCTTGCTGCAGGCCGTAAAAGCAGGGTCGTGCCGGTTCTAACCAGCTGTTGTTGTGCCGATGGCTGGCACGATGACGTAGGTGACACTGCGTGTTCAAAGAGAAGGGAAATCCCGAGAGAAAGTGTCTCTCTTCAAAGGATTTCCCTTCCTGCTACAATGACGTCACGCCTTAAGCAGTGCGCGCGCATGCTCACCCGAAACACCAAACAAAATCCGGGACGTCTGGTCACCCTACCTTTGAGGCCCGAAAATAGAGCCCCCTAGAGACCCCTTTCGAGGCCCCCCCAAAAAAACTGGGGGTGCTCAGACCCCCCCACTTAAAGCCCTGTGCGTTACAGAGCAGGCGGCAGCGCCGGTCCCCCAAGCATAGTGATGGTGAGTGTGAGCTTTCAAGTGCAGGAGGGGCGGGGGGGATGAGGGGTGGCTTCTATTCCCTCGGGGAATGGAAAGTGGGTTATGCATTGCTTGATGTACAGACAGACCTTCAAGCACCGAGGTCAATGGCAAAAACCCACACAGCGCTCTCCGCACGCTACACACGTGAAAGGTCAATATCTGTTATTTCCAGCTTCTAGAAACAATAAAAAAGCTGCAAAAAGCGCTAAGTTAAAAAAAAAAAAAAAAAAACGCGTTCGGATTGATGTTGCTGTATTGCACTGTAAAAGTTCTGTAGCAGGCGTATAAACCCATAGAGCGATCTCACAAGTTGCTGGTACCAGACAGTGCTTGGATACCACCGATCTGAGCGCTATAATAACACGTGTCTAATTACAAAAAGCATTTGCAATGCAATAGGTCTCGCATTTACGCGAGTTGAAGCTATTGGCATTGAAAATGACAATGCCTATTATTTTTGTTTTTAAAACATAAATAAAAGGCATTGTTATTTACAATGCCAATAGCTTAAACTCGCGTAAATGCGAGACCTATTGCCTTGCAAATGCTTGTTTAGAGCAGGTAGTCAGATGGCTACCATTCCGCTTCCTCATATTAATTAAACCGGGTCCACATTTGAAGAGCAAACTGCCGGTCTTTGTGGGACAAAACCTCGCTCCGGCTGTTCAAACAAAAAAGACAAGCCAAGAGACTGGGCCCAGCCCAGGATTTGACTGGCGCAGACAGGCCCACTCTTGGCCTGGTCTTCTTCCGGGCACATCCCTCGCTGCGGGGCTTAAATGGCGCTTTTGTAGTGCTGGTTGCCGCCCCCCCCCCCTTCCAACAAACCGTGCCAGGAGTGGCGGGAAGATGGTGAACTGCGTGCTGTGGTACAAAGCCCCACCCCAGCACTAGCCTGAGCAAAGTCTGCGCGTCCCAACACATCCTTGCATTCTGGACCAGAGCAGTATAGATCACCAACCACACCAATTTGCTAAATAAATAATGTTCAATTTATCTATCCTCAAATACCACCAATATTTGTTTAGGGATACGTTCTTTCATTTTACATAACATTCATGGGATGTAGGCACCTTGGAAGATTTCCATAATGCTCTGATACTTGAACAAATAATCGACATTGATACAAAAATCAAACTTTTATCTTGGAATTCAATAGCGCCTCCTTTTCCTCTATACCAAAATATCATCTTACTGGTTGGAATGGTCTCTAAACCCAAGTGCTGTTGTAAAGAATCTGAAAATGCTGGACCAGATATCTGGCAATCCATAAACATGTGTTACCAACTCCTAGCTGCTTGTTTGGAAATCTAAGGCAGGTTAGCAGAATATTTGGATTTTTTTTTATTCTTTCAGGTGTGTAATAAAGCATTCATCTTCTAAAAAAAACTCTTCAGGGAACGGTAGAAACTCTTAACATGAAAGTGTTTTTTTTTTGCCCAGTTATCTCTATCCAACGCTATACCTCTGTGGTTGGCCCATTTAACTCTAATAGAGGTTTCTTCAAGTAATGAGGTTGTCACAATCCACTTATTCCCTTGACTGAATTGATAGTTAGGTTTGTTTATGATGTATAACTGGCTATGGAATTAGAGGTTGTGATGTCAATAATGGGGAATGGCTTCACTATTTAGGCTAATTGAAATTATGAAAATTGGAATCAACCACAGTCTTTACTGATTAAAAATTCAGAAGCTTCCAAATGCTTAATAGAATCACAGATGACAATAATCACCTATTTTGGTTATACCTAGTTTTTCCCAACGCTCAACCCATTTGGTTATCACAACTTCTGATGTGTGGTCTAACTCTTTGACGGAGGTTTCACCATGGAGCGTAGTATTCCTCAAAACTTCATGTAGCCTTATCTTATTTTTGAAGACTGTTATTAACAACTTATTTACAACTTTTTTTGTGGCGTTTGACCAGTTTAATCAGTAGAAATATTTTTTGTCAAGGATTTTTAGACCGCCTTAAGCGGTGTTATTGGTTCGTAAGAACTGAGCTCCATTGCGATTTTCCATGGGATTAAAAAGCTCATTACCGCGCCTTCACCAAAAGATTTGGGGATCTCGCAACCATGTATTATTGAATTAAAATGAGCTGTTATGGTGCTGTAAGTCCATTGATTAATAGTTTATAGAATTTGGAGTTCAACCTGTCTTTAGCCGCGACTTTCCCATTGGCTAAATGAGTGATTAGCCCTTTGACTTCACTTTTGTGTGATGGGGTTTAATATCTGGGCGATGGCTTCAGCAGGCAAGGAAGAGTGAGCTGGTTTAAAAAAAATCCCATCTTTATTGGTGTTTAGTACTCCATAAATTGCTTTACAATGATTAAAAAACAGTCTGGCGGATAGCTGAATCCTCCATAACCGTGTGCTGCTTGTGATCTCGTATTACCACTACCCTCTTGTAGCTAGATCTTTACTTCATCAGCCATGGCAAGAAATATACCATATTTCCTTCTTATTCATATACTTGGCTCTGAAATGTTTTCATTCACAACTTTCCTTTGTCAGTAGTAATCCTTCAGGGCTGCATTAGCGGTGTTTTGGTCAACTTAGGAGGGGTTTCTATAAGCTTGTCCTATGTGTGAGAGATCAAGCTGCAGTTTGTCTCCATCTAATTTAATCTGGTAAGCATTTATGGAGGTAAAAGTGCCCCTTTTAGTCTCTTGAAAGACATCCCAAAAGTTTGCCAAATCAGCTGAACTCCAATTCTGAAAAAAAGTTCTTGGAGTTCGATGCAGACTTTATGTATGCTGTCTTCTGATAATAACGGCTTTATCAAGACTCTAGTGATATTCCTGATCAGTACACCTGATGTTCAGAGTATCGTGATTTATCAGAAAACAAGCTGATAAAAAATTAACTGGTACACCATGAAGGTTATTTTAGGATTGTAAAATTTTTATTGGTTTTAAAACTACAACAACTGCCGCCTACATCCGTTGGCCGACAGAGAAAAAGCATGAGGGAAGAGGGGGGGGGGGGAATTAAACAAGAGCAGAAGATAGGAAACAACAGAGAGAAGAGAAAAAAACTCAAGTCTGTTCCAATGAAGTCGCTTAAGATTGTCAAATCTCCCTTTATGGTTTTGTTATGTACCAGCCCGAGTATTGGTCGTAAGGCGCAGTATGTGTAGATCTATTGGGCAGGTAAGTTTGCGGAAAGTGGAGGAGAGGTGCTTTATGCATGAACCCCAGGTCTTTTCAAATTTGGGCAGGGCGTGGTTGACCACCGCCGATTTTCTCCATGCCTATCAGGTCCCATAATTTGTGTAGCCAATCTAAGTGTGATGGGGTTGTATCTGATCCCCATTTGGATAGCAGGACCTGCTTTGCTGCGCATAATGCCAAGGTAATTGCCCTTCCCTTGGTGGAGCGTAGTGGATATGTTTGGGCATTGGGCAACCCCAGGAGGATGTAGCTAGGGAAACAGGGGATTTCTGTGTCAAACATCAGATTTACATCTGCCAGCACCTCCTCCCAGTACTGGTGAAGTTTAGGACAGTGCCACAGCAAGTGGGTGAGCGTGCCGGAATGATTGCACTGCCGCCAACATTTGTCGTCCCTCCCTTTTTTGCCATTGGGCCAGGCGGGCAGGGGTGTAGTACCAGTAATGAATTGTCTTAAGCATTGTCTCCCTCCCCGAAGCTCTGATGTATGGGCACATCGAATGATGGGCAACCATTCCTTCTCTGTGAACCGGCGGCCACACTCCTCCTCCCATATTTTCCTGGCAGGCCTGCTCAAGGGATTCGTCATCGTATTTAAGAGTGTGTATATGTCCGATAGTAGTCTGCTGTCGTCCCACCTGGACAAGAGCCATCGCTCAAAGGTAGTGAGAGGACGACTTGCGTGGGGTCATATTGAGGGATGCATTATCCAGTGTCACACTGCTATATAGCGCCAGTTTTCTGACTCCGGGAGGCCAAAGTCTTTCTGTACTCTCTGGAAATCTCACAGCCCATGCTCATCAAACAGGTCCCCGATGCGCTTGCAATTGGCTTCTGCCATCGCGAGAACGACTGCCCCTGCGCTGCCTGTGGTAAGTCCACATTCCCCATGATTGGGGTGTGGGGGGAAATCGGGGTGGAAAGAAGCTTGAACACACTTATTTTATCCCAGACGTCCATGGTGGCTTTAACCACTGGGGAGACATACACTCCTGGCGGATGATTCCTGCGTAGGAGCCAGGGGATCTTCCATATATGAATTCCAGCCACCACTTGATCTAAAAAGCACCAGTGCTTCTCTGTAAGCAGACTCTGCTATTCCACAAGAAAGCGAAGCTGGGCAGCCTTATACTAGCGCAATAGGTGCGATATACCCAGCCCTCCCTCTGCTACTGGAAGATACGTACGGTTCTTTGCCATTCTGGCCCGTTTACCACTCTCCCCCCTCCTCCCCCCCCCCCCATATAAAGGATTCTATGCTCGCCTGTAACTTGCTAATCGTGGAGGCGGGCGGCTGAAAAGGCATTACCTGCATGAGATAGAGAATTTTGGGCAGTAGTGACATCTCCACAGCTGCTATCCATCCCAGCCAGGAGATTGGGCCACCATGCCAGGACTGAATGAGTGCTCTCGCCATGGATAAGAGATCGGAGTAGTTGTGCAAGATTGAGGTTCCATTAGAAGGGAATATACATATGCCCAAGTAAGGGATTCCTGCTTAGCCCATGCAACGGGGGAACTTTGCAGCAAGAAGCTTCTGCTCATCCTGCGGGATGGTGATGTTTAGCCCTTGGGATTTTGAGTTATTCACCCTAAAACCGGAGACTCCACCAAAAGCTGCGAGCTCCTCTAGCAGAGGTGGCAGTGATTGGCTGGGTTTAGTGATTGTGGGTAGGACATAGTCTGCGTAGAGAGTTATTTTATGCGACTGACCGCCCATCCAGACTCCCTCTATTAAGGGATGCCTTCCAATACGTTCTGCCAGCGGCTCCATGCAGAGCGAGAACAGGAGTGGAGAAACCGGACACCCCTGTCGCGTTCCCTGTGAGACCGTTAATGAGGCAGACAAAGAGTTATTGGTCCTGACCCGTGCCTGTGGATTTGCATATCCGGCCCACACCCATTTCTGGAAACGTGGACCCGGCCCAAATGTGTTCAAGACCGTGCGGAGAAATGGCCAGTGGACATGAGCAAACACCTTCTTGGCGTCTATTGAAAGGAACAGAGTCGGACCCTTAGACCGCTAGGTCTTGTCCAACAGGTGGAAGAGGCGCTTGGTAATGTCCCCGCAAGTACGTCCTGGTATAAAACCGGATTGATCCGGGTCCACCAACCCGGCCATTTGTTGACCTAGTCTACAGGCCAAAATCGGTTAGAAAAGCTTTGCATCCACATTAAGCAGAGATATAGGCCTGTAGGATGAGCAGAGCTGAGGATCCTTCCCCAGTTTCGGGAGGACTTTTATTGTGGCAGTGCGCATAGATTCTGTCAGTGTTCCTTTAGTGTTAAATTACTTATACAACCATGTCAGTACTAGGGAGACAAGTTCCACGTACTTCTTCTAGAAGGCCGCTATGTACCCATCTGGGCCCGGGGCTTTATCTAGCTTAAGTCTCCCTATTGCCTCCTTGACCTCCTGAGCTGTTATGGCTGCATCCATTTGTGCCGCTATTGAGTCTGGAAGTGGTGTTAGCGCTGGCTGCGCTACGTACGAGGACTTGTCCGCCCCGTACAGCTGCGCATAAAAGTGACCAAACTCCTTTGCTATGTCCTCGTCCCTTGTTTTGATTCTCTGATCCTGACCTACCACACTGCATATGCGTCTCAAGTGCGTTTGTGCCCTCAACCTGTGTGCCAGTAGCTTCCCAGCCTTGTTGCCCCCTGCATAGTACTTCTGTCTCGTTCGCAGCAGGGCGTGTTCTGCCATGTCCATGTCAAGGGCTTTAAGCTGTTTCCGGACGATAGTCAGCTGTCGTCGTGTTTTGTGAAAGCCTGTCCGTCTATGGGTATCTTCCAGTTCCCTCACCTGCATCGTCAACCCGTCACACTTTGCCATGCGCTCCCCATTAAGCCGCGCCGCTATGGCTATATATGTGCCCCGCACCACTGCTTTGAGTGCATCCCATAATGTCGCAATTGCTGTCTGGTGTGTCATTAAGAGCGAGGTAGTCGGCAATTGCGCTCTCCACCTCCATGCTCGTATGCAAGGAGTTTTGGGTTGAGGCGCCACATTCTAGAGCTTTGATTGCACGTCTGTAAACGCAGTTCTATCTGTATTGGGGCGTGATCTGAGATAGAAGCTACGTCCATGTCTGCGTGTGTCACTACAGAGAGAAGAGACATTGAGAGAAGGAAATAGTCGATTCTGGCATAAGATTGGTCAGCGGCCGAAAAGGAGTAAGATCGTGTGGAAGGATGCAACGTCCTCCATATGTCAATCAGCCCTGCGTCCGTCAACCATCGAGCAACCTGAGGCTAGATCGTCCCAGCAGACCCTGATCTTGGGGGAGTTCGGTCCATAGCTGCATCAAGCGCCAGATTAAAATCCCCTCCCACCACTATGTGTACGTCGGGTGTGGTGAGTATAGTCCCGATGGCTTGGCTGATGAAGGGCTCCTGCTGATCATTAGGCCCGTAAATGCAAGCTACTGTGAAAGTGTGGCCGTGTAGTGAGATGGGCACTGAGAGCATCCTGCCTGTTAATTCTCAGTGTGTTTGGGTAATTTGCCCCTGGAAGTGCGTGGCAATCAAGATGGCCACTCCTGCTTTTTTCCCTGGCCCTGCAGACCATATTTGCCTGTCAAACCATTTAGATGGCATTTGACCCCAATGTTGTCTTTGGAGATGCGTCTCCTGCAGGAGACATATGTCACAACGTGAGGCCTTGAGTTGCGCTAACAAAGCTATTCTTTTAGCTGGTGAGTTCAAACCCCTCACGTTGAGGCCAACTATTCGCACCATCTATTAAAAGGGTTGCCATGAGATAAAAATCTTCTGGATAAAACATGCGGTTTCCGCCCTCCCGCACCGCGTGGGGTGTAGAGACAATCTGGCAGTAAATGGAGCATGGCAGTGTAGAACAATTACACAAACATGAAAAACTGAGGACACTAAAGCACCAATCGATGCTAAACCAGCAACCATGTAGTTAGGGGTCCATGTCATCAGTTCCTTGTGGTAGTTTCGGGGTGTCACTGAGGAGTGTCTGAGCCTCCGCTGCAACCTTTGCTTCATAATCTTGTTGACGGTGGTCCCGGGGGGTGGCAATCTGGGCACAGTGTCCGGGGGTCCGGCTGGGAGGCCTGCCGCGTCGCCCTGTGCAGGCTACTTCTGAGTTAAAAGGATCGTGTCTTAACTTAGATGTGCCTGCTTTAATCATATTCTCGCTGTGTAGACTGGTTTTTCTCAGTGAGGTGTTGCAGTATCGCTGATCTCTCTCTAAGGCTTTTGGTGGTTGAAGGTTTGTTCAACTGTTGTTGGGTGCGAGTCTTGGATTTCCGTCGTCTGCGGCGATCCTGGGCAGAGCCCCCGGGTCTCTGTTCCTGGAGAGTATTCCCTTGTTCTAATTCCATCCCCAGGATCGTCGCCGCCTCTGGGGGTGTATGCACCACATGAGTTGCTCCTTCCCAAGCAAAGATCAAGCAAAAGGGATGTCCCCATTTGTAACGCACTACCTTGTCCCCATAAAAATTCCGTGACTGGCTTCATGGTGCGTTAGCGCTGCAATGTAATTATAGACCAGTCCTGGTAAAGGCGGATCTTGTTCCCTTCGAAGAGTATGTACGGTTGATCTCTCATAGTCGCCATTATGTGCTCTTTTTGGCGGTAGTTGTGGAGGCAGGAAAGAATGTCCTTTGGGGAGCCGGGCGTCTGCGATGGGTGGCCAGTCCTGTGCGTTCGGTCCAGCGGGATGTCTTTACTTCGAAGTCTGGGACAATGTGGCGGAACAAGCGTAAGAAATATTCTTCCAGGCGGCTCGCATCTGCCTGCAACAGAACCCCCTTGATTCGAATGTTGGATCTGCAGGACCTGTTCTCCAAATCTTCCAGGTGATAGTTGAGGTCTGCATTGCGGTCTTTGAGTTCCAGTATCTCCCTACGACACTCCTCCAGTTCGTCCTCTCTTGCGTCCCCGGCCTTCTCCACCGTATCCATACGTTGCTCCAATGCACTCACGTCTTGGCGCAGCTCTTTGACCTCTTTGGATACTTCAGTTCCGCAGCGCCGCTAGATCTTCCCGCAACATGCCAAAGAGGGATTGCATAAAACTAATAGTTATGGGTTCCTCCTCACTCACAATCTGCTTTCCCTCCATACCTGAGGTGGCAGGCTCCGAAGAAGCCAGATCCGCTGTGTGCCCCGTTTGTTTAGAGGTGCTCTTGGTGAGGTGGTCTTTGATGGTGGCTTCCTTCTTTGTCCTGGTGGACGACGTGGGGACAGCTGTAGTTATGCCCCAAGGGTTGTCCTCATGGCGCAGTAACTTCCCTTCTTCCAGTGGTTGGGCAGGTGTTATCACCGCCTCCCGCTGCGCCTTCGTCTGCCGTCAGTCCTCCTGGTCTCTCAGCTCGCCTCACTCGGCCCGGGTCCACTGGCAGCCAAAAGGCAGCGACGGGAGCGACCTCGCTACCGGCCTGGATGTAAACTCAGACGTGGCTCACATGCACTCATTCTTTAGTCGATCTATTACCTCTCTGCTCCCTGTAGCGGCCTCAGTGTATTCCTCAAGTCACCGCCCACTTACTCCGGGTCTCAGGCTTGCCCTCCCGGTCTAGTGAGTATGGCAAACGATTCACAGGCCCGTAGATGCCCAATTTGGAGAGATCTTCTACACAGAGGCTGCTATTCTTACCGCCTTGTCCCTCTGGCCTTTGTCTGATCTCCGCCTCTTGATCTCCTTCCTGTTCTGGTGGCTGAGCCTGGTGGGGGTGGGAGTTGGGGGTGGGGGGATATGGTCAAGGTCCGATCGGTGTCTGCTCCAGGTGCTGTCGCACTCGTGACCTCAGCGTGGCTGGGGCATCGTCCCCAGCCACCTGGCTCTCCTGCTGACCTTAAACTGGAGTCACCCCCCTCGAAGTACGGCCTCTTCGCCCTGCTGGGCTTGGCTAATTCCGCCTGGCTGCCATCTTAAGGTCAGGCAGGCTTGGGCGCTTCGTACGGCCTTTTCTGCTGGGATTGCCGGCGTCCAAGGGGCTTCAACCACCCCCTGCCCCGCTGCCGTAGCTCTCGGTGGGCCGGCCTGTGGCTCCCAATGTGGTCTGAGGGTCTTCTCTTCTCACTGCAGTCTAGTGGAGTGAGATGGGGGGGGGGGCAGGGGGGGAGGTAGGAGACTGCAGGGCTGAGCGGGTGAGTATCCTGCACCAGTCCGATTCCCTCACCCCGGTCCCCCCCTGCAGCGTGTGCACTCACAGGCTTGGCCGTTCACGGGTTCTGCCCAGCTCTCCGCGTGTCAGCCTCCCAGTTCCGTCGCGATCCACGCCTCAACGGCGTCCAGCTGCCATCTTGTGGCAGGGCGGTCCAACGAGCCCGCTTCGCCTCTCTGAGCCCCCTGGCCGCACTTCGGGACTCGTGGAGTGATGTCCCAGACTTTCCCTGCCGGGTGCAGTTTCGGTGGAGCGGCTATTCTCCTGGAGACCGCTGCTCTCGTCTCGGCATGGCGGAGCTCCGTGGATCGGCTACCGCTCGGTCGCCATCTTGGACACGCCCCCATGGAGGTTATTTTACAGTAAATTAATCAATATGGTAGGCTGATTTGTACCTGCCCAGTGATGCATGAAAATATTTACCCTTGTGGGTTTGCTTGATGCAATGGATCAGTAACATCGAAGAACTGGCAGATAGAACAGAACGCTGATTTGGTGAGTTTTTTTAATTCTAAACCCGTTTTGAATTTGAGAAATCCAAAAGATGATTGGCTAGGAAGTTTGATACTTGTCTGTTAATGTAAAGCTCCTTTTGCTGAATTGGATGCTAGCCTAGAGTTTGTAGTGGCAGTGCCTCATCAGAGACTGAGCCGTAGTAGAATATTATGATGGCACTTAAAAAACCCATTTTTAATGGCACTACTACACAACATCCATATTTGTCGGACATTGGACGGCCTGTAATACTATCAGTTTGCTTAATGAGTACTGCTATGCCTTTTATTATAGCCAAGGAAAAGGATTAAGACCTCTCAATTAAGTAATCACTCTTAAACATATGTAGAATCCACTGTAGCAAAGGCCTCAAAATATCAATAAAATGTTACAAGACCTGCAGGTCTAGTGACTTAAATAATCTACTCGACCTAACTGTAATGCTCTTGATTTATAAACTGGTCTCAGATTATGTGATCCTGGTCAAAAATATTACGCTGAGCTGCCTTGTTCTTCACTATCGCATATGAGAGCACTTTCAAATGTGAGTTCAGCATGTCTGCTGTAAAAAAAAAAACAACAACTTTGTTTGATTTAATAGACTGAACATTTGCTCCATATATAATACAAATCTAGCCCATATATAGGGTATACATGACCCCTAATTTGCCTCTTAGTTAACTAACAGCATTGTCATCAGGACGGGGGCAGGAATGTTTCTCAGTTCATGTTTGAAAAGCTCTCACTTCTAATAAATATGTTACTAAAGCATGAAGTGGTAGCACACTATTATTTGCAGGCAGCACTTTTCTATTTAAATGGCCACAAAATTTCCTGCTGACATGCTTTCACTGATAAAACTATATAGCTTACAATGTTTGGAAATCAGGTTTCTGCAAATATTAATCATTTGCTAATCCTCAAGTAAAGAGTTCTGATTTGTTTTGATCCTATCAAAATCTTTCTTTTCATCACATGTCTGAATTACAAAAAAGGTGCTTTCTTAATCCTGATATTTTCTTAAAATGTTGTATTTATTTACAAGCTATTTAAATGTTGCGTGTTAGAAAAAAAAACTGACATCCTACAACCTTTTGTTTCACAACGATTGTGTCAAACAGCTCGCTTTTAGGCCATCAAATGCAAAAACAAGGTGATGGATGGAATGCTCGAATTAATCTCAGCCACTGGCAATCACTCGGGGCAACATCCTAATCCATTGTTTTTCACCCACCATGCCACCTCAGTTTAGACCCAGCCATATGCAGATTAGTATTTGAGTAACTTCACGTTACGCTTGTAGCTTTGAGTTTCAGCCATATTCCGCCAATCGGTAAGTGGCGGAATTATTCTGCCATTCACGCCTCACAGGAATGACGAGAGGTCCCAAAACGCACGCTTGTGAGCGAGATTTACCGGCCCCTGGCACGATTTCCAGTCGCCACGGAGCCTTCCAACGCCATTTCATAACGCTAGCGGACACGAGTGGTGGCGGTCAGAGAAGACCGCCATTAAAGAAGATTTGCTGCCGCTAGAGTAGATTTTCTACTTGAGCTGCAGCAGAGTCAACTCGAATGCACTTTTTTGCTGTCAGTAGGTGAAAGCTCTTTGTGGACTATACCAAAAGTTTAGTGGGCTTAGATTTCTCCTGTTGCTTACTGTTGATTGGCTTTGTCACTCATTTGCTTAGGGCTATATGATGGTGATATCCTTCCATTGGAACTTGTTCTCTTTACTATTCTATTCTTCCACTGCTTGCATTCAGGGAACTATTTTTTCCTTTCATTAAGCACTCCAAGAGAGTGCATGTTGCTTTCTCTCCTATGTGTGCTGCTTATCACCCCAATGCCCAAACACCCCACACTTGATTCCCCTTAAAGCTCCTCCTCCATTGCCACCCTACCCTTTTCAGTCCTTTTAATAATCTTTTTTAATTTTCAGTTTTTGGCTGGCCTGGCAGCTGCCATTCACTGCCAGCAGCTCCAGTACCTGCAAAGGGCTTGTTCACAAAGAAATAACTAAAAATAAATACTCACTCGCTCACTCTCTGATGTAAGTAGCTTCCACCATCTTCGATCTGTAAATAAATTGATTATGAAAATGGCACCACATCAACCCGTAGGCACACATACACAGAATTACTTTATTAAGCATGCGCTATCCCACAGAATGACCTGGCTGTGCCATCACACCTTTAATTTTTCTTTTTGTTGATGCTGCTCAGCATCAACAACAAAATCCTTTTTGCTAATGGTTCACATCAGCAAAAAGCATTGTCTAAGCCAGTAGGTACAACAAAGCAAGACCAAACTGGCTATGCCAATGTTTGCTTGTCATGGCAGATGTTGACGGAAAAATAGGTGAAATTACTTTTTCCAGTTGGTTGACATTACATTTTGAGTTCGTCTCCCAACAAGCTAACTGCCGCCCTGGCCCTTACCTTCCTGGACTACAACCAGGAGTGACCCACCCGCCCCCCGCCCCTAACCACACTCTACTGGAAACAGGCAAAACTTGCACCTTTTTGCGTTTCAGACTCGGGATCTCTCACTTTCTTTGTATCAATATGGTCTACAATACAAATGATACTCCTGAAACAGCATAACACGTACAGACATATATAAATCTAATTATTCTTTTACGAATTCAACAAGTTTGCCTCACAAGGTCCACTTTCATTATATTTCACACTCTTTACAGTACCAAAGCCTCTCATGCCTTTGTTTAAACGATGTGTGGTATTCACTAATCTATATAATACAGAAAAGACAGTATTTGATTATTTTCAGGTGTTTTGTGTTTCTCTAGCATCCGTTTGTGTGCCAAGAGTGCAGAGCCGGTTCCCCCGCCCTTTTAAGGAAATCCAGCATTAACAAAAATATTTGTGTTGCAATCGCTTCCCTGGGAGTAGTGCATATATCTGTATATTTCATATGGTTTGTGTTATCTGATGTGCTAGTACCGGAAATGATTAAAAGACATGAGTCTTTGCTTGACTCGCGATCTAGTCGGCTGACTAATACGTTTCTATTTTACGAGTTATGGAGAAGAAAAACATTCCACGTGATCACCCCTTCCTCTCTCATTGAACCCTTTATTACAAGTGAATTCAGTAATCATGGGGACTGTTTCTATCGATTGTGCATCACACTAGATTTTTGTTACGTATTTGTTCTCTACAATAAAAATGACATTGTTTGGTGTCTTTTTAGTGGCTAAAGTGTATGTTCTCGTTTACAAAACAAGTACACGGGCATCAAGAGGAGCTCTGTACAAATCTGTAAATGTAAAGTTTTCCATTCCCACATAAAATGTTAAGTTCATTAACATTTCACCACTTGTGCCATAAGATTTCCTGTCAACATTTTGTATTTTATGCTCCATTTGTAGTTTGATTGTCCAAAAGGTCTGTAGATTTTTTTCTTAAATTTCATCTCTACTTTGCTAACCTAGACATGTTTGATACCGGACTCCTCTTATGAACTACTTTATGAAGGTTAGTTTAGTCTTTAGACCTCTCCAATCTCCTGAATGGTTCCTGACCATTTAGTCATCTTCCAGTTGTCTTTACCCCTTTGTCAGTGTGTGTGTCCAACCTGAATTTGGCGACATCATCTTTCCCAACCCTAAACTGGCGCTTTATAGTGTTCAAAGTGAAATGTATTTATTTATTATTATTTATTATGGAGTTTTATATAGCGCTGGCCAGACCCGAGGGTATAGGAGCGCTTTACAGCAGTCGTACTGCGAAAATCACAGAATACAGTAATAGTATAGATCTTGGTATGGAAGTCCCAGCGCTGTGTAACATTGGGGCAAGGAGGTCCTGAAATGTCTTAGATAAGTGCACGTTGTCTTGGGCTGAGCTCCTCTTTCAGGGAGGCGGTAACGAGGTAGGGGTCAGGGAGGTGGAGGAGGTAGAGGTCTTGAGGTCCCAGTGTCGGAGTGCTGCGATGTGCAGGCTTATGCACTTCGGCGGCTCCTATCGGTTCGAGAGGGAACGATTGAGGAGGAGGTCTTTGAGCTGTCTTTTGAATTTTACAAAGGAGGGGATAGTCCTGATGTGTGGAGGAATGGAGTTCCAGATTTTGGGCGCATTTCCAGCGAAGGACCGGGCAGCGGTTTTTTGTTTGCGTGTTTTCAGCAGGATGAGTAGTAGAGTGTTGGAGCTCCTGAGGTTCCTTGTCTGACCGGCCTTTTTGAGTTTGGAAGCCAGTTATTCCGGTTTACCTGTGTGAAGGGCTTTGTGCGTGAGGCAGGCTGTTCTGAAGCTGGCACGCATTTCAACTGGGAGCCATTTTAGTTCTCAGAGTGCGGGTGAGATGTGATCATATTTCTGAACTCCGGTGACCATTCTGGCTGCTGCATTGAGAGTTGTTTTGAGGGGAGCAAGGTGTGATTTTGCTGTACCTGAGAGGACTGCATTCCCGTAGTCTAGACCACACCAATGCTTGAGTGGCTTGTTTGAGGTCCTTTGGCGGGATGAAGGGTTTTATTTTGTTAAGTAGCCTCAAATTGAGGAAGGCGCTCTTTGCGGAGTTCTTAATGTGTTTGGTCATGTAAAGTTTAGGGTCTAGGGTGATACCTAGTGATTTTACAGAGTCCGCCAGGGTGAGGTTACCGTTGAGCGCATCAATCGCTTTTAGCCATTCTACAATTTGGGGGTTCTCTTCTTTGTTGGAAATGAGGATTTCCGTTTTGTCTTGATTGAGTTTTAGGTGGTTTCTTGATAGCCAGTGTTGGACTTCTCTTAGTGTGTCGTTGAGTCTCTGAATGTCATCAATGGAGGATGTTTCCAGATAGATCTGTGTGTCGTCTGCATATAGGCGGAAGGGGATGTTGGCTTTTTTGAGTAAGGTAGTGAGGGGTTCCATGTAGATGTTGAAAAGTTGCAGGGAGAGCACTGACCCTTGGGGGACACCCCTGCTGACTGGGTGTAGGTCGGACGCGAAGATTTTTATTTTTATTCTTTGGGTGCGGTTGTGAAGGAAGGAGGAGAACCAGTGTAGGACCACCTCATCTAGTCCTACCCTTTCTTGAAGAACCTTAATGAGAAGTTTATGATCGACCGTGTCAAAGGCTGCCGATAGGTCTAGGAGAATGAGTAGGCAGCATTGGTCCGAATCAAGTGACTTGTGGATATCGTCTATGATGTTGAGGATCGCGGTTTCAGTGCTGCAGCCTTTTCTGAAGCCCGATTGGTGGAGATCTAGAAGGTTGATGCTGTCCATGTGTTGAGTCAGTTGTAGGAGAACGCATCTTTCCAGGATTTTGGATAAAAGAGGGAAGTTGGAGACGGGTCTGAAGTTATTCAGATCGCTTGTGTCCAGGCCTGGTTTTTTCAGTAGTCGCGTGACTTGTCCGACTTTGAGGCAGTCTGGTACGACTCCGGTTCTCAGGGAGCTGTTTATGATCTTGCACCAGAACGTGGCTAGGGAGAGTTTCAGCTTTTTGGTCAGTTGGGAAGGTAAAGGATCTAGGACGTGGGGTGAGGGATTGGAGGTGGAGATCAGTTTGACTATCTCCGCTTCCCGAATGGGGTTGAAGGATTTCCAGGGTTTAGTGGGGGGCTTGGATGCGCTGTCTTCAGTCCCAGGTGGCGGGCTCTTGTCGGGGGGAATGTGATTGTTGTCCAGTGAGAGCTCAATCTTGGTGATTTTGTTGTTAAAGAAGTTGGCGAAGTTATCGCACAGGTCTTTGGAAGCCCGAACTGAGGGTGCAGCGGGCTTGGAAGTTTGTTGCCTAATGATGTTAGAGATCCTTGGGCCTGTTTTTTGCGTTGTCCAGCGCGGTGCAGAAAAACGAGGTTTTTTCGTTCTTGATGTGTTTTTTTGTACTTCCTGCGAGCTGCTTTGAGTTGCTTGCGGAGGATAACGGAAGGGTTGTTCCTCCAGAGTCTTTCTGTAGCTCTTAGTTGTCTCCTTTCAGAGTTAATGTCCGTGTTAAACCATGATCTGGATGGAATGTTCCTGGTTTTTTTTTAGTTTCAGGGGGGCTAGTTGATCTAGAATGGACGTCATAGTTGTGTTGTAGTGAGAGGAGTTCTGTTGTGGAGAGATTATCAGTGGCGATGGGGAGGAGCAAGCTTATCCTTTCTTCTAGGTCGGCCAGGGGAATCGGAGTTAAGTTTCTCATCCATTTGGGGGGGTCTTGCGAGGGGGGGTTGGAATAGGACCGTTTGGTTGATGTGGAATAGGATGATGTGGTGATCGGACCAGTCCACGGGGAGGATGTGGTCAATCGTGACTGAGTCGCTTTGGGCAATAATGGCATCAAGGATTGCTCCTCTGTTATGCGTTTCCTCTGAGCAGTGTTGGGTAAGATTGTTGTCGTGTAGAAGATCATTCAGGGTTTGAATTAGCGAGTTGTTTACTTCATTCCAGCGTAGGTTGAGGTCACCAAGAATTAAGTTGTTTGAGTCTGAGTGAGCAGTGAGCAATCAGGTCGGAAAAGTGTTCACCGAATGCGGTGGTGTTGCCTGGGGGATGATATAGAAGATGGCAGAGTATTGCTCTGTTGTCGCTTGTCTTGATGTTGGCGGTAAGACATTCAAAGGTGCTGTACTTGAAGGTGTCAATTTCCACAATGGAGATGTTGTTCTTGTGTATGATTGCTATACCCCCTCCTCTTTGATGTTTTCTGTCTTTGTTGATGATAGTAAAACCTGGGGGCACAAGCATATCCATGATTGGGGAGGAGAACTCATTTAACCATGTCTCGGTGATGAACGCGATGTCTGTCATGGGAGAGGATGGATTCTGCTAGTACTGTTGCATGTTTGGTGGCTGATCTGCAGTTTATGAGCATGCAGTTGGTGGAGGACCCCTCTTTTTTGTGTTTCTTTATGGGGGGGGGGGGCCCTGGGGATGTTAGTTATAAGGGCCGGGGGTCTTGGGGATTTCGAAGGGGGGTATTCTCTTCTGATTCCAGTGATCACCTGGATCTTGGATTTTGGGGTGACAGTGGGGGGAGAGTCGTACTTTGATGCTAGATCTGCTGCTTCACTTGAAGACATTGCGGCTTTAGTTCTTATGGGTCTCTGTATCAGGTTTGCGAGGGTGGTTGGGATCCCACTAGGGCCCGGAACCTTGGCAGGCCTTAGTTGGGTGGAGCTAGACAGAGTAGGAGTCCGGGGAGGGAGTAGACTAGGCTTTCGGACCATGGCGAGGTTAGTTAAGATTTCATTCAGGCCCAGGATTATAATTTCTAGCTGGCTTTCCAGTAGGGCGAGACGATGCGCCATGTTTTCCGAGGCGGGGTGGGGGTGTCCTGGGCAGGGTCGTCCCGAGAGGTGGTGGGCATGTCATTGCTGTGATGCCTATTGGTGATTGTGCTGTCCGTGTTGAGTCTGTCCGGGGCCGTGGACATAAGGTGTGGTGAGTCAAGTCGTGGTTTCAACGTCTTCTTGCATGCGGGTGGAGTGATGTAGTTGGGGGTCCATGATTGCAGGTAGGGGTCGTTCCTGGTTTGTTGATGGAGGTGATATGGGGGGGGGGGAGGGTGAGGGTGAGGGTGATGCTCGGCGGGGGTTGGAGAGCCTTATTCGTAGGGGCGGAGGTGTGGGTGGTGTCTCGTGGAGAGAGGATGGTGGTTTTGGCATAGGGCGCGGGAATGGTTAGTCGGCTCTCCTGGCGAGACAGGCTGTCCGGGGGTAGGGAGTGGCTCGGGCGAGGGAGAAATGTGTGCGAGGGGCGTTTCGTGAGTGAGGGGAAGAGGAGTCGAATGCCTCTAGGTTGTCATTGTTGGCTTGGATCAGGACTCTGCCGTTCGAGTAAATGGTCACAGAGGTGTTACCAATCCGCATCGGGCGGTTAGGGAGTGAGGTCGTCAGTTTGCAGCTATGAGGAGTGTTAGTTGTTTTGGAGATGTGGAGCTGTGTTCTGAAAGTGGCGTTCCAGTTTTCGGGTCTTTCCGTGTGGAAAATGAGATCCATTTTTATCTGCCCTTTGGAGGAGCAGTGGTATATGTCCGCGAATAGTGTTTCTGGGTGATAGTGGGGGGAGAGTCGTACTTTGATTCTAGATCTGCTGCTTCACTTGAAGACATTGCGGCTTTAGTTCTTATGGGTCTCTGTATCAGGTTCGCGAGGGTGGTTGGGATCCCACTAGGGCCCGGAACCTTGGCAGGCCTTAGTTGGGTGGAGCTAGACAGAGTAGGAGTCCGGGGAGGGAGTTGACTAGGCTTTCGGACCGTGGCGAGGTTAGTTAAGATTTCATTCAGGCCCATGATTATAATTTCTAGCTGGCTTTCCAGTAGGGCGAGACGATGCGCCATGTTTTCCGAGGCGGGGTGGTGGTGTCCTGGGCAGGGTCGTCCCGAGAGGTGGTGGGCATGTCATTGCTGTGATGCCTATTGGTGATTGTGCTGTCCGTGTTGAGTCTGTCTGGGGCCGTGGACATAAGGTGTGGTGAGTCATGTCGTGGTTTCAACGTCTTCTTGCATGCGGGTGGAGTGATGTAGTTGGGGGTCCATGATTGCAGGTAGGGGTCGTTCCTGGTTTGTTGGTGGAGGTGATATTGGGGGGGAGGGTGAGGGTGACGCTCGGCGGGGGTTGGAGAGCCTTATTTGTAGGGGCGGAGGTGCAGGTGGTGTCTCGTGGAGAGAGGATGGTGGTTTTGACATAGGGCGCGGGAATGGTTAGTCGGCTCTCCTGGCGAGACAGGCTGTCCGGGGGTAGGGAGTGGCTCGGGCGAGGGAGAAATGTGTGCGAGGGGGTGTTTCGTAGTGAGGGGAAGAGGGAGTCGAATGCCTCTAGGTTGTCATTGTTGGCTTGGATCAGGACTGTGCCGTTCGAGTAAATGGTCACAGAGGTGTTACCAATCCGCATCGGGCGGTTAGGGAGTGAGGTCGTCAGTTTGCAGCTATGAGGAGTGTTAGTTGTTTTGGAGATGTGGAGCTGTGTTCTGAAAGTGGCGTTCCAGTTTTCGGGTCTTTCCGTGTGGAAAATGAGATCCATTTTTATCTGCCCTTTGGAGGAGCAGTGGTATATGTCCGCAAATAGTGTTTCTGGGTGCTGTCTAATCATTCTATGTTTGAAGTTTCTTTTTGCTTTAAGTGAGAGGTGGGGGGGGGGAACTGATCGCAAAGGAGTTCGGGCCGTGTGGTTTCAAGTAGTTCGGTGCGGAGGGGCTAGTGAAGAATGGCGTGGCTGGTGACATTTTTATCTTGGTTGGACGAGAGGATGGTTCCCTTAGGGGTAGGTTTGTTATGTTTCAGTGGGGGGAGACCCGGGTTTTATCCTGGGTGAGGGATTAAAAATGGTCAGGAGCCGCCATCTAGGGGATAGGGATCTCGTGGTGAGAAGGGGAGGCGAGTGGTGCGCCTTCTATAATTATGCGTCCGTGTGTCTGTGTTTAGCTGTTACCCTAAGCGGAGGGACGGTGGGTCCGCGCGTCTGTGATTAGCTGTTGCCCTGGTCGGAGGGACGGTGAGGTCAGTGGGGTATTGACTGGGGAGGAGGGCATTGATCTGCTTAGAGAATGGTTACTGTGGGATGGAGACTGCTATTTTGAGTACAGGCATTCTGACTTGAAGAGCTGCCTTTTAAGTTAGCAGATCTGCTCTGGGTAAAAGATCAGGCTTTATAAATTACACGAATTACTCTAAGTGGTGTTGTGGTGCGGGGCGCTTCGGCTGTAAGTGGTCACGATGTGCCGCCCTCTTTGGGTCAGGAAGACGGGGATTACTGACCTGGTGCGCGGCCCCTTATCTTCCTTGCACCCCAATGGTTTCAGGCTGCGGGCGATGCTAGGGCAGTTGTTCGCAGATATGGTCAGTTTAATTTTGCAAAATTGATGCGAGTTGCGGGGTAGCGGTGTATAGTGCCGCTCCTCACGTTATCGAAAACTGTTCATCGGGGGTGACTGAGATCAAGGAGCCGCCATTTTGGGGTCAGGCATCCGGGTTAATTCTCCGCGAGCCTGTGACTCCTTGTTGCCGAGACCGGCGGGTCGGGGGCGAGTTGCTGCAAGGGACTCTTGAGGAGCTCCTTCTCTTAGGTTAACAGGGTCTCAACGGCGGAGTTTAGACAACCGGAGGAGTTCCGTGAATAGGCCATGGGCGGCCATTTTGGTGTCAGGCATCTGAGTATTTTATCTGCGGGCCTGTGACTCCTTGTTGCCGTGACCGGCGAATCGGGGGCGAGTTGTTGCGAGGGTCTCTTGAGGAGCTCCTTCTCTTAAGTTATCGGGGTCTCAACGGCGCAGTTTAGACAACCGGAGGAGTTCTGTGAATAGGCCATGGGCAGCCATCATGCGGTCAGGCAGTAGCGCTGATGGCATTGGTTTTTAAGTAGGGTCTGCGTTTCTTTGATTGTATGCCCGGCAGGTCCGGGGCGAGTGGTTGTGCTGGTCTATAGAGAAGACCGCTTTTTTTGGGCAATCCAGTATTCACCAGCGCAGCATATTTGTCCGAGAGTTAACTCTTGACGACCATCATAAGGTCAGGCAGTGGCGTAGATGTAGGGTCCGCGTCGCTACGCTTCCATGACCGGAGGATCGGCGGCGAATTAATTGCGGTGCTCGACTTGAATGGACTACTTCTTTTGGGTTGGTCCAGTATTCAGCGGCACAGATTGCTCCTTGGAGCGAGATCCGTGGGTAGGCCGGGGACGGCCATCATAAGGTCAGGCATTCTCGATTTGTGAAGCGGTGATCAGCGTTGGATCGGTGTCAGCTTCTTCTCAATCCAGGGTCCTGGTTACCGTGCCTCGCTGAGATGAGTGGTCCGATGCTCAACGGGACAGTTTACTCCTTGGGGAGAGATCCGAGGGTAGGCCATGGACGACCATCATAAGGTCAGGCAGTCTCGATTGTGAGACGGTGATCAGCGCTGGTCCGGTATTGGCTTCTCCTCGATCCAGGGTCCTGGTTACCGTGCCTAGCTATGATCAGCTGTCTGATTCGGGACTCTTGCGGGTCCAATGCGGGGCTGTCCAGGAATCGCTTGGTGGGCTCCGCAGAGACGATCACCTCCGAGGGAACGGTTGCCGTCCTGGAGGTATCGAGGCGCGGATCGTCGTTTCCTTAGGAGGATGCGACACGATTCTGGCTCGCCACCCTTGGGTTATGCTCCGGTGAGTCCTGGGTCTCTTGGGGGTGTAGGTGGGGGGGGGGGGGAGGCGGCAGGGATTTTCACTAAGGTTGTGATCCCGGTGCCGGGAGCTCGATCTTAGTGCTCCTTCCCCCTTCTAGCCACCAATTTATTGATGTTCAGCTCTGATGAAAAGTTGGTTTTGAGTACGTGGATTAATTGTAAATGGTTATGGGAGGATGAAATACTTTCTCAGCACTTTGTCTCAATTCCAGTGTTGTGAAGGTATTTGTTTTTCAGGTCTGCGCTAAGTGACTGCTTTAGCGGTCTCTCCAGGCTTGTAAATAATACACATGGTACACAATATAGCTGGGGAGAAGCATCGGGTCAACCCCCTTCAGCCCTTGCTTTATTTGAAATAATCTAATTTCTGATCGACCCAGAGAACAGCCGTTTGATGGTTGGCATGTCGGGCATCTTGGAAGAAGGTACTCTGACCAATTACAACCAAATCTGCGTGAGGGATAAAGGAGTCCACTTCCGTAATCCACCACTGGGTATTACACACTAGCCCTCCAGAAAGATGGTGTATTTGCAGCAAGAGGTGAGGCTACAGGGACAGCACCAAGGTGCCTACAAACTTGAAGGTAATTCCACCATGTTTTTTTTCTTTTTTTACAATTTTAAAAAAAGCACCTCAAGCCCCATATTTATTAAAGGGTTTAGCTAAGCTTCTCGCCTGCGACTAGTCCACTGGACGCTTCAGGTTAGTGTGGTGCCTAACTTCTGTGTATAGTACATATATCGCACTTGCTGGTGGTCTCACGTAAATAATATATAATTTCATGGTAATTTCCCGTGAGTAATTAACATGTACTAGCAAGTGGATATCTTGTATAGATAAAACATAAATGCTGCCCGACCTCGCTCGTCATTTCGTGCCCGCTTCTTCCATGAAAATAAAAGGACGGCAGTGGTTCACGTGTGGCTGGGGCATTGGGTCCGGAGCAGTCTTAAAGCAGTGGTGAGGGGCTCCACACTGGGTTACTGTCCGCTGTGCTGCTGACTCACGTTTACCAAGTCCTGCATGAATTTCTTTATTTTAGATAATGCTGGGATGCGGCTTCAAGCTGGCTGGTTTGTAGTGCCACCGCTGTGACACATAGGGTATACATGACCCCTAATTTGCCTCTTAGTTCACTAACAGCATTGTCATCAAGGCGGGGGCAGGAATGTTTCTCAGTTCATGTTTTAAGAGCTCTCACTTCTAATAAATGCTACTAAAGCATGAAGTGACATTTTCTCCTCTTATCTAGCATGCTTGCATGTGCCATGCATGGACCGTTCATCAGGTTAATGCTGTCAAGTGCTTTTATGAATAAGGTTTTAGATAAGCCTCTTTAAATACCCTGCTTTACAATGGAAAAATCTTTAGGCAATATCTCTCTAATACTTTCGGACTTGCCTATTGCAATCGTGTCTTCCTCTCCCCATCAAAGAGAAACACCCTAAAAGAGGTATTTTCTCCCTCCCTTGGTAGCGTGAAAGCGTTTTAAGTATAAGAAAATAATGCTTAATTTATATGCCTGTAAGTTAGCCTGACTAGGCCTTAACCAGTTTGCCTTGACATAATTTCACATTGCAGAAAGAAAGTGCACGTTTATTTTATGTGAACAAGCATTCTCCAAGTGCAAGTTTTTGAGTGCTTTTCCATTTCAGAAATTCAGCTAAAAATACGCCTCCTTCATGTAGTTGTTGACTCTAACAAATTGTACAAATGTCCCTTCCTCACGAGGGTGCCATGATCTGGATGTTCCTATTTTCTGGCATTCAAAGCACGAGTCTTTTCTAGGGACCATTCAGTAGCTGAACTGACTTATCTTTCTATATTCTATAAATAAGTAATTTCCTTAATTTTCTGTGCACGCCTCTTTATCAGTATGTAGCAAAGTAAGTGTTGATGTGATTGGTTTATGTGAATATGTTTGTTAATCCAGCAATGTTAGATCATGTCAGACCATAGTGAGTGTGTGGCTTTTCTCTCTAAAACCCTATATAAGATGATTTTGGGAGATGTCAGAGCTGTTTGCACTTGCTTAGAGAGCAGACTGTTATTTTCAGTTGATTTATGCCTTTTAAACTGAGCAGACTCTGCGCTAGTCTGTTTACATACTTTATACTTGGTCTTTTTGGTGCACTCTTTGGAGGCAGACTGTCGGTCCTTTTGCGTAACTATACCTTTCTGGCTATTTGCTTTATGTACCTTATGGTAATCTACTTGCATACTTTGATTTGTATTCATTGATGATTGCCCATGATTTAACTAGCAACTTTTTGCTTCTGTCAGTATCCTAATTTGGAATAAACCTGTATGGTATTCACTTGAATTCCTGTCTTGTGGAGGTTTAATTCAAATATCATACAGCATTATGGAGATCATTGGAAAGCCCCGATCTTACGCCTCGAACCTCTTAATTGTTTTAATTAGAGCTTCGACAGATTTGTGGCGAATGCGGGCACAGTGCCATTCAAACTAAGTAACATAATTGACACTAATTCATTTGGCTAATTATTGAAAATGTTTTGGTGTCGGAACTTGGAGAATTTTGACATCATTTGAGTTATTGCTGGAGTCCCTGTAGATATTGCCGGGAGGTGAGTATTAATATGGCTTTGTGTAGTGTGTGTTGTCTTGTGATGGTGGGATGTGATTTGCTCATTTTGTTCGTGCTTTCGCATTATGTCAATGGTATTATGTGCATCAGCCGACATTTTAAAGTTGTACTGTATTACATTGTAGTGCGAATTGCAGAAGCTTTACAGGCTGCAGCGCTGTATAAGGTTATGCATTTTGATGACTATACATTTGTGCTTTTCTGTGATTTTTATGCAAAGGTTTAGGTTTTTGGATTCATGTGTAAGTGTTAGATTTATGGAGAATGGAGAACTCAAATTATAATATATAACTGTCTGCTGAATAAAGTTGTGATGCCAGGTTACAAACTGATGTTTGAGAGCCTTAAAAGCCTAGCTGTGAATGAAGACTAACCCTGAGCAGTGGTGTTTATTCTGTGCACAAGGATAGATGCCCTGACACTAAGGGTAGGTTGCTGCTGGTTAAAAACCTATCTTGGTGTGATTGAGCATACCGGAAGTAACTGTTCCTTTTCGTGGTGAGTTTGATTTTCTTTCCGAGTCCCGATAGGCAGACCAAGGTTTGTGTAGTGATTTTTTGAAGCCGCTGACAAGACCTGTGCAGTTCAACGGACTGAAGGAGAGTGACTTATGAAAAAGCACATAAAATGCTGAACGGTCAAATTGCAAAGGCTGTTAACCATTGGTTGGATGTGAGCTTGTGTTTACAGAAGATGGTACGGAGAGAGAATGTGATGGAGACTGGTGGTGTGTTTAGATAAGAAAACAAAAGATGACAAAATAAAATTAAAGATGAGTATAAGAATGGAAAGGAAGAGAGAGTGATTCTGGGAGAGATGAACTCCTATATTGTTTAATTGATGCAAGACCACCCCTGTATAACGAGGATCACACACAGAGTGTGAGCAGAGATGAACAAGCCTCTAGTTATTCTTCACAAAGAGATGAAAGTGGTGGAGATTAATATTTTCAAACTTAATGAAGATTTAGAAATCAATTGCAGAAACTGGAATTTTTAATGACAAAATTTCAAAAGCTAATCAGGATTAATTAGAGAATGTGGCAAGACAAAGATGAATGGGCCGAAGATCCTGCAAATCTGAAAAATCAAATAAGAGAAAATCTGAGTCACATGCGAGTGATCCTAAATCCAAAATGATTGTTGAAAAATAATTTCCATTAAGAGAAGTGCTTGGAGAAGCATGTACCTTGGTCAAGTAGGGACTTATGGACCTTAACAAAAGAGAATTTCCCGAAGCTCAGAGAGGAGCCAGAAAAGTGGTATTCAGAAGTGGAAAAGACTGTCACTATTTCAAAGGTGCTGTAGGAAGTGTTGTTTTCAATTGTAGTATCTAAAGATTTGTGGACCAAGTGCATACCATAGTTTAGTGGATTTAGGAAGAACCATAGGGAGAGTTGGTCTGAATTATAACCTTTCTCCTATTACCATGGACAAAAATAAACCAGTTATTGGCATTTGAAAGGAAAGGTTTATCAGAAACAAGCCTATTGGTCGAAAATCTTGAACGGTGCAAAATTCAGATGAGATTGATTCGGATTTACAGGCAGCACAATGAAGTCGATGATCCAGCAAAATATGGTGTGCCTGGATTTATTTTGGCTTTTGTGTTCGCATTACGTCCAGAGATCAGGGCACATATACAGCGGAGTGTAATGTGTTGTCAAGCAAAATCTTTAAAATAGATTCTTGCCTATACTAATTATTATAGTGATTGGTGCGATGTAAAGAAGAAAACGACAAAAGAAAAGGTAATGGTTGCTCAGACAAAGTTTTTTTCAAAAAGATGGTCAAGGGATTTTCAAGCACCATCCTCAGATGGTGCCCAGTTTGTGAAAGGTATAAGTAATGGTCCTCGCAGTAGAGTATTTACTAACCATTTTAACATAAATGGTGTGAATAATAATGCACGAGTGAGAAATGGGTCTTGTCATATTTGTGATACGGAAGGCCACTGGAAACAAACTTGCAGATTTAATCATAGGAGATTTCCAAAATGAGTCACAAATAGCTCCTCAAATGCAGCAGAATATGAATTAGATGGCACAGAATGGAATGATGCAATCTCTGCTCCCAGCCCTACCACCCTCTGTGCAGAAGATGCAGAATGCAAGGCAGTTCAGTGGGAACATGCCTTCAGTCCCAATCATACAACAACCTATGCAAAATAATACAGCAGGATTTGAGCTAAATTTAAAATTTTAACAAAAACATTCTGCAACTAAGGACAATTTCCTACAGTTTGCAACTACTCCGATTTCCTACAGGACCTAGTTATTTGCCTGGCTCAACATAATGATGATCCTGAGAGGGGAGGCGGATTGCATGCTTGGAGCAGATCTAGAGGTAGACCTGGATGGCCCTTTTATGGAAGGAGAAGTAAATGGCTATCCAATATTCTTTCTAATCGACAAAGGTGCTACCAAATCCACATAAGACCAGTAAAGTTTCTCACCCTATGCTGCTCTGGAAAAGAAGTCCAAGTTGTAGGCAATTCCAATAAACAAGTGACTAATACGTTGTCAGCAAATGGCCCAGTTAAAATTGAAAAGATAAGATGACGATATGAACTTTAAAATAAAATCACAAGACACTAAGGTTAAATTGTTCCTGGTAATCACAACAGAGAATTTTCCTCCAGATTTAAGGCACGCTGTGAAAAAGGAGGTCTGGGATTTTAAAGGAAAAGAAATTGGATTGCTCTAAAGAGCAGAGCCAGTACAGATCACTGTAAAACCAAATGCAGTGTATCCCCGCACTCCTCGATCTAGGCTTACTCATGAGAATGAGGTGGGGATTACACCTGTCATTGATCAAATGACCGAGCAAAACATTCTCAAGGAAGTTCTAGGTAGTTCATGTAATTCACTTATAATTGGCTTGAAGAAACCTAGTGGCAAATGGAGAGTGGTACAGGATTCGTGCAGAATAAATGACATGTGATTCCATGTTGCCCGGTGGTACCAAATCCAGCTGTGATAACGTTTGAAATTCCAGCTAATGAAGAACGGTTTACAGTAGATTTGTGTCAAGCATTTTTCTCTATCCCTCTCCAGTAGGAAATCAGTATCTTTGTGTGTTCATATTTAGGGCTATACAGAGATTCTCTCAATCTTTTCAAAAATACTCCGATTTGGAACGTTTAAATTTGCCTTGTGACACAGTACTGGTGTTAGTATATTGATGATTTAATGATTGCAGCCGAAACAAAAGAAGGCTCTGAGCTGGATGCAATTGCTTTATTAAATCATTTGGCTGCAAATGGGCATAATGTGTTCCTTAGTAAAATGCAGTTCTGCCAAAAAATAAATCGTATATTTGGGACACCAAATTGAAAAGGGAGTGAGGAAGATGTCCAAAGAACATATTTCTGTAATTTTGATTATTAACAGATCAACTACACGGGGATAAGGGAGGCTGTTTCTAGGAATGGTTGGCTACTGTCATCCGTGGATTCCAAACTTTTTATTGATTGCAATGCCCCTACAGAGGCAGATACACAATGATGTTGGTGATCTAGTTCCCTGGGACAATAAATGCAGGGATGAATGCCTTCTTGGAGCTTAGACACTTTGTATAATTTACCTGCTCTAGTAATGCCTAGTTATGAGAAGGATTTTTATTTGTTTTTGTCATGAAGAGGAATGTTGCACACCTTCTGTTATTCAGCAGCACAGATGTGAGAAGAGACCCATTGCATACTTTTCTACAGCCCGCGATCTTCTATCCTGGCCTCTCCTTTGCCTAGTTGCCGAAAGAATATTGCAGCTGCTACTTTGGTAATAGTACAAAGTGAGACAGTTGCTGTTGGGTATACAATAAATGTATTGTGCTGCTTCCACGTTCAGTTGAGACATTGCTAACACACACACACAGGATTTCACAAGTGGCCTCCTGAATAAGTATGAACAGATTATATCAGTGGCATAGAGCATTTCAATGAAACATTTATGCCACATTCTTGCCTTAGCCAAAGAAGTGAGCAAAAGGAGCTGATGATGGAATTGATTACATTGATCCTGATTGTATTGTTGTGACTGTTATGCAGCAAACCAAGACCACACATTCAAGATGTGCCACTCAAGTTGGCTGATTTGATTCTGTTTGTATATGGTTCTTGTCCGAGAACCCATCATAGAATTCTTCATGTTTGCACATCGACACATGTTTTGGAAGCATCATGTTTGTGTAATGTAGGTTCCTCACAAGTAGCAGAACGGACTACTCTTATGCATGCCGTGTGGCTAATGAATAGAGTGATAATATCGACAGTCAGTGTGATTTTGGCGTGGTCCACTACTTTGGCCAATTGTGGTCCAACGGGTTTCATTACTGTCACGAACACCTGAATAAAGAATGGCCCACAACGTTTGGAATTACTGGAAGCTTTAAATTTGCAAAGAAATCTTGTTTTGTGAAATGTGCCTCACACGAGTGGAGATGACATGGTTTCCCTGGGAAATAACTTTGCAAATGGGCTCTTGTGTCTGGTACTTAAGAACTGGACAGGAATTCTGAAACAGAAGTGGAAAATGTACATAAGTTTGTTATTGTCAGTTCAGATACGGGAGGATCTTAGGGATCTGGAGAGTGATGCATCATAGGTTGAAAGGAAATGTTGGGGAAAAAGCAGGATGTACTCAAGATTCAATATTGCTGCAAATAGCGAGGTAGGTGAGCAGACCTACATGTGGGGCATGATGGCATAATTATGTTTAAAAAGTATTGGTTTAATCTTCGTTTCTGAACAATTGCTGAACACTAGTTGGTGATGTGTAATCTGTCAACAAGTCAATGATTCTAAAATTTTGGGAGAATTTGTTAACTGCCTTTTTTTTTTTTTACAAACTTTATTAAGGGACTGTTTGTATAGATTTGTAGAGATTTTCATTGGCTTTAAATATTTTTTATAATTTTTGTTTTTGATAGTATTAGTTGGAATCTTGCTGAGTTTATACTTTTGTCAGATGCTCTTCAATCCATATAAATAATACACAATATAATAACAATACTAGAGAAACTAGAAGGATTTTATAAATTGATTTGATTGACTCGTTGGGAAAATACTTACGCAATTCTGCTTAATGAGTAGAAGTGCATAATGAATGTAATGATTATATTTGCTCTCACCTGTCTTCAGAAGGAGTGTCCTGTGTCCAGGCACACATGTTATATGGTCTTTCATGTAGCACTTATTTTGACCTCATTATGCAGCAGGAATTTCTGGAAGAATACGAAGTAGATTTTATGGTTCTATAAGGAATTTTGTGTTATAATTGAAAGACTAAGCACAAACGAGGAGTGTGTGTAAATTGACTTATGCAGAGCACAATTTTATTAGTGAATATAATGAGAGGGAAATGCAGGTTAGTTTGAGTTGTAATGAAGGAATGGGGTTTCATTCAAAAGATGAGACGATAATCAAGAATTCTTAAGTGAATAAAGAATTTGCAAGAAAAGAAAGTTATGATGCAGCACTTCAGTTTGATTGGAACAAGTGTTTGGGTAGTTTTAATTACATAATTGATAGAATTATGTTGTGTGAAGACCTACATTTAGAGGTATCTATAACATTTGTACTATAATAGCTTATTTTAACATTCCAAGTAACTGGGTAGGTGGTTGTTATTTAGCATTCGTTTTCCCTAAAATCCATCATGTAAATAAGTTAAATGAAGTGAGTCACGTGAGTTTACTAAAGAATGAAACGTGGGTTTGGTCAAGTGCTTATGGGTGTTTGCTGTGTTGGTTCCTCCAATTGGTGTGGCTTTGAATGATTTGAAGATTAGAAAGTGGACTACTTTAATAGAGCATTTGGCTAATAATACTGCAGGTGCATTAAGTAAAATTAATGAAGAGATGATTGCTACTCATACAATAGTGATCCAAAACCACCTAGCTTTTGGCTAAAGAAGGTGCAGTGTGCTGTGTAATTAAGGATCATGCAACAAGATAAAAGTACTCCTAAAGTTTCAATCAATTTATGTATGGTTCCAATGAGTCGGCCATATCCCACAACTGGATTGTACAACTGTTTTTACTCTAGGCAACAAAGCAGAGCACATTGCACAGCAACCCCAAAAACATTTTTATTACAGCACTGTATGCAAAATGTGTGACCCCAGTTAACCAAAGTGCAATAGGTGGTTCAAAATCCACTCTGTGTGTGTGTATGATACATAAACGTAATTTCTTAATACACTATTGATTAAAAAATCAAACGGATGGACCTGTATTATTAATTAACCATGGGTGAAAGTTTCGGAAGGAAATACCAGTCCAATATTTCAGAATTCCCTTGGGGTTGACATCTACGTTCTGTGAGCATAGACCATGGGGCTTGCGTGTCCATGCCAGTTGGGAGTGGAAAATTGCAGACCCTGCCTCCACTGCTCGGAAAGGGGGATTCACAACTATGTAGAGATTTCATTAAAAAATTTCGATCCTTGGAAGGTTAGTTAGCTTAGTCTGGTCATAATAACGAACTTCAGCTGAAGCATATACCTTACACTAGATGCCTAAAACAGAATCCAGAGGAATACACAGTTGACCTTAGGCCATGCTATAATACACCAGCCCAAGACCAGAGGAGACCTCTTAATAACATGAGGTCAAAACATGTCAACATTTGACTCGACAAGGGAACTGGACACAGGCAATAAACAGAAGCGCTCAGATTTTTACAAAATTACAAGTAGCTTCTAACTTGTAAAATTTCTTCACCTTGTTCTATTGACCACATGAATTGGGACTGAAAAATGTCAATGATCCCCACCCAGAGGGAACTGGGGGAAACTGATGTCTAGGAGACTGTTGGTGAATGGCCTAGTTAAAATTGATGCATTGGTGGTGGTATTCTAAAGAAAATTCTAATACCATTAATATTACTAATATTGAATCATCTGGGAGTCATTTTTTTAAAGGGAGGTTTAATATGTTGTGACACGAAGGAAGGTGGAGGAAAAAACTTGACCTCAAAGCATAGATGATTGACAAATTGAAGGCCTTGCAGAAGATGAAGCCATCACCACAGAAAATGATGAAGTATTGTGTAGTGGATTACGATTTAGAAAATCATCAGGGAATCGTGAACTTTTTTAATAATAATAAAATAATGCTTCGTTTAGATGCCGTTAAGCTAGCCTGACTTGGCCTTAATCAGCTTGCCTTGACATTGTTTCCAATTTGCAGAAAGAAAGTGCACTTTTATTTTATGTTAACTAGTATTCGCTATGTGCATGGGTTTCTCTGTTTACTTTTCCATTTCAGATAATGCATAAAATAGAAGCCGGATTTATGGTGTGGTTTACTATATTAATAAATTGTATTAATGTACATTCCTCAGGAGGAAGCCATGTTCAGGATGTTCTTGCCTTTGTAACATTCAAGGTCCTTTGCTCAAGTCTTTTCTAGGGACCATTCATCAGCTGAACTGGCTGTTGTATTTCTGATTTCTATACATATCATGTCATTGCCTGCATTTCCTATGCACACCTCTTTATTAATATGCAGCAAAGTAGGTGTTTATTAGATATTTTTTATTTGATGCATCTTGTGCATTTGAAAAGTGAATGGTGTATGTGAATGTGTCTTTGTTTATCCAGTCCTATTGTGTCGGACCATAATGAGTGTGTAGCTTTTCTGTCTAAAACCCTATAAAGGATTGTTTTGGGGAGATGTGACAGAGCTTTTTGCACTTGCTTAAATAGAAGCGTGTCATTTGGTTTATACTTAATTCTTTCTCTCATTTTAAACTGAGCAGACTCGCCACTAGTCTGTTTACCTACTTTATACTCTTTTTGGCACACACTTTGGAGGCAAACTCTGATGGTCCTCTTTACTATACTTTGGTTTTGACTGATATTTGCTTTAGAGATTCCTTAGGTTAATCTTCTTGCATATTTTGATTTATATTAATTGACTTTTAATTGCTGATTCACTGTGATTTAAATAAGAACTTTTGGCCTAGCTTTAATAAAATCTAGGTTTATTTCAATACTGTCAGTTGTCAAAAATAGCTTGCGCCTAATTACAGATATAAAAATATGCAGTTAGACAGTCAAAGGAATGTTGTTGTAACCTAGCACTTTTTCTGTTACTGCAAAAAACATATAGATCACTACTGCTTTCGTGCTTCACTTCGGAACATTATGCAGCGGGTTGTAGGGTCTTTAAAGCACACTTTACTATTGACTTATTTAATGTTAACACTGCAGCCTGGCCCACAGTGCCACAGGACTGCTTGTCACCCCTGTCATGTTTGTGAAATGTCACGTGTGGATGGTGTAAAGACATGCTTCGTCTCACACTGGACAGTTTTACTGTTGACTTACTGCCATGTTTATGGGGGTAGAATGCATGTTTTAGCTTTTGGTTAGCGGCCTCTCACTGCGCATAGGTCAAATATGGCAGGAAACAAAGTTGCGGAACCCTGCAAATTATTGGAATTTCCTAAAAAACATGAATCTAATTGTAGAATAACTTTAATGATTTGGTTTTGTTCCAATCAATTTCTAACCCCCAGTCTACTCTAACTCTGCTGTTGATATCAAATTAGCTGTACAGAAAGTATGTATTCGCTGTACAGTTCTCAATTTTCTCCTCCTCTTTTAGGTGGGTTGTAGACATGGAAGGTGCAACTGGTACATTATACGAAGGAGAGAAGTTTCAGCTTCTATTTAAATTCAGTGGCCGATATCCTTTTGATTCGCCTCAGGTAGGTCAAATTATTGATTGCTTTTGTTTACTAGCTACCAACAAAAAAAAATCTGTTGTGATTGTACAGTTCTGGCATGGAAAACATAAGTTCCAGAGTGTATATCCAAGCGTTATTTTTGTGTGTGAATAGTTCATAGGATTATCATTCATTACACGCACAGGTGAGCACACTGCATGCAAGCTTATTTAATGTGACAAGTTTATAATAAAAATTTAGAGTGCTGTCCTTGTGTTTATAACAAAGTATGTACATGGGGTGCACATTTTTTGTCAAATTATTAAAAGATTACTTATTTTTTTCATTTATAAATGAAGGAGAATATCCATCCTTATGTTAAATGGGTTTATTGACCCCACATACAAAATGCTTTCTAAGTTGGGAGAATCACATAGAGGACATTGCCTTCTGTGGGATGAGTACAAACTATAAACATTCTCTCTGATCAATTACTTAAAGTAGCTTTGTAAGATATTGGTTTATCATGGAAATTAGTTGGTTTTACCTTGTGCCCTTTTAATTTGCAAAAAGCATTCTTGTCAAAGGAACAAAATTCCATGTTGCCAGTTTCTAGCTAGGACGAGAGGTCTATAAATTGTGAGTTACTAGGACACATCCTTGGGTGCATACAGGTTAGCTGTACCTTGATGGGACATGATCTCTTGACAACATTAATTCCCTACAGGAAAACACAAGTCTTGAATTTGTGAAATGATGGTGCTACATTTGTTATTATGGCCTAGAGACCAGGTTGTTAAAATGATGGTTTGCCCCCAAGTTCGATTCAGTCAGGGTGTGCCTGCTGTGGAGTGCGGTCATTGGCAAGATCTCCTAGTTAAATCAGTTAATGTTTGTACCCAGAGATACCAGAAAAGTCTGAAATCCATAATAATGCAGGGGCAAATGTACATGGACCATGCAAGTTTACAAGTACATCATCAGCATATAGCCTAGCATCAGTTTAAATTCTCCTGCTTTGGTGCAGATGCCTTTTGTTAGTGATGACTGCTTACTGGCTATTCCGGGGGTTCTAGAGCGACCAGGAAATGTAAAACCCTATTCAAGAAGGCAGGATGCTACTGCAGCCTTCCTTTAAAGCTTGTAATGAAAGGATGTTTTATGATGTGGCCCCACTAACTATAGCACTTGTGTGCTGTTAACGCTCATCAGCAGTATGTAGTGTTCGTAGACTGCAATTGCTAAAGTGTTTTTAATGTAGTTGACATCAGTAGTTCAAAATGTGTAAATTGTTCTTTTCCATTTAGGTCATGTTCACTGGTGATAATATTCCTGTTCACCCTCATGTATATAGCAATGGTCATATCTGCTTATCCATTCTAACAGAAGATTGGTCACCAGCCCTATCTGTGCAGTCCGTTTGCCTTAGCATTATCAGCATGCTTTCCAGCTGTAAAGAAAAGGTACGATTTGTGTCTTCAAGCAGTATCCTATTGTACATGCTTTTTTTACCTGTTGCTTCCAATAATTGCCTAAAATCAAGACAACCAGGAACTGGAAATGATTGTAGCAAAATTGAAGTAGAATTCAGGCATCCATGAAAATCTGATCACCATGGATACATTAGTCACATAGGCTGACGGATTTACCTACATTGCAGCTTTGAAATTTTATTTGGCTTTTTTCTTGGTTTCATTGGCTATGTTTTGCTAGTATTTCTTTTTAAACTTTCTGGCCAAAGCCTAGATCATAGTTGTTATCCATCTCACATTCATTGAGGGATGTTAGATGGCATTCTCTACTCATCCATACATCAGCTAACAATGTTAGCAACTCGTAACTGGTGGTAGAATAGTATGGTGGTAGGTAGTTCCTGTGCAAAACAGTTGTCTAAGAATTGTGATACCATATTAAATGGCATTGAAATTGTTTGTCGCTGTGGATGTGTTTTGTAACTTCACTCACTCACCGCTCCCTATTGATATGGAATTAGATCTTTGAAGACAGCTGCATGTTGTCCATTTTATACAAATCTCCTCAATGTTTAGAAAGATTCGGTATTTTCAATCAGATGGAGACTCTAGTTGTAGATTCCTTACCCTGTGAATTTCCCCCAGGCGTCAGTCTGGATCCGGAGATTTTTCATTGGCAATACTCCTGCACGTTGGTCGGCTCCCGTCTGTTGTCGTGCGTGCTGGAAATGACGTTGCAGTACCTATATAGGCGCCGCCCAGGCACGCTGACGTCCGTTCTTTCTTTTTCCGCACCAGCCCAAGCACAAATTCGGAGAGAGCTACCCCTTAATCATTTTTGGGTTAAACTTTTTTCTTTGACTCCTGGTGTGTCGACATGTCCCAACGTAGGACCGGATTCAAGCCCTGCGGATCCTGTCATCGGATGATGTCCGCGACGGATCGCACCTCGTGTGCCTCTGGTGCTTGAAGTGCAACCACGACTCGAAGTCATGCTCCGAGTGCCGGGCCATCAATCCAAGGCTTTGCGGGAGCGGTTCTGAAAGCTGTTGAGGGCCTGGCACTCGGCTCCGCGCCACTCCCGTTCGAGAGGAAGATCCTGAGAACTGTTTGGGAGTCCGCACTCCTCCTCCCATTCAAAATCCTGGAGGCGATCAGGTAAGCGCAAGAAGAAGTCGAAGAAGCGCAGGCATTCCTTGAGTTCACCCTGTCCATCTGCCGATGCAACGCAGGACAGTGAGCGTCTTAACTTTAAGACTCCGCCCCCGGAGCCTCTTTCTGAGACGACTCCGCCCCTTCCCGCTTTTCCAGTAGCCCGAGCGTCTCCTGCCCAGATTCAAAAGGTACATGAGGCCCTGCACCTCATCTTTGGGAAGCCCGGCTCCGTTGGTGCGACTTCGGGCCACGCGGAGTTGATTGGGGGCCCCAGGCCTTCGATACCCGCATCTTCGTCCCCGACTCCGGAGGGCCCCCGTGGATCTGTTATCGGATCCGGACCGACGTCAGTCGTTCCAACTCGACCTTCCTCGAAGTGGATACCGGTGCTGACCTTCCCTACGCTGACCGTGCCCCTCGTCGCGTCGACTCCATCCTCGTCCCCGATGTGGACACGGAGCCGGACCAACGTCTGTTACAATGCTGGAAGGGACTTTTGTCCCTCTATTCATCCCTGGTGTTGATTTTGTGCCAGGAGGTGGTGGAGAGGACTTGGAAGGACAGTTGGACTCTTTAACTTACCAGTTTGAAGACCCCATGGACTGGCGGATGGACCTGGCTGAGGCCAGTGGTTTGGACACTTCCCCCTGATACTGGCTTGCTTTCTCCCCCTACCATGGCTATGGAGGAATGGGCTTCTTACACAGTGGTGGTGAGAAGGGCAGCCGAGGTCCTCGAGCTGCCTGACAGAGGTGCTTCAGCCTGCGGCTTCGACCTCCGAGCCTCTTTTGCCCTATAATGAAGCCCTCACTGATGTCCTTCTGGGCACTTGGTCTAAGCCCAGCACAGGGGCTCCTGTAGACAGGACAATCGCCTGCCGCCATTGCCCGCTCCGGATCTAGACTGACGCCTGGGCGAAATTCAAAAGGTAAGGAATCTACAACTAGAATATGTTTCTACCAGATACATCATTACCGAAGGTAAGTAACTTAATCTTCATGACCATCCATGTAATTTGACGTGTTTCGCATCCTTTAGTACTTAGTTTGCCATTCAGTTGGTGCATCTGTATTTATATTAAGTCAAAGTCAAGGGGGAGAGGATGTAGCCTTACGGCTAGAGCAGTCGACCTCTGAGCTTGGTAACTGGGTTCGAGTCTCAGCTGGGACGCTCAACATCCTGTGATTCTGGGGAAATCACTTAATCTCCCCGTGCCTAACAAAACAAGCATTTGCAATGCAATAGGTCTCGCGTTTACGCAAGTTTAAGCTATTGGCATTGTAAATGACAATGCCTTTTATTTATGTTTTAAAAACGAAAACAAAAATAAAAGGCATTGTTATTTGCAATGTCAATAGCTCAAACTTGCGTAAATGCGAGACCTATTGCATTGCAAATGCTTGTTAGATTAGTGAGTAGAAACGCTCCTTTTGGCCCGCGCGGCAAATCAATTAAATAAACAAGAGCGGCCGCTAAAGTAAAAGCGGACCACGCTGCAAATTAAAAAAAATAGTGCTTACCGACTCATGAAGGAGACAATGTAACGCCACAAGTAAAAGATCCAGTCCTCATGGGAGGTAACAAATGGCGACAGGGCGGTAACAAGGAGGGACTAACAAGCCTCATTATCAATCGGAAGCCAGCATTTACCAAGGACAATGACACCAGCCAATCAAAAATATGGGCGGAGAGAAGGCAAGGCTTCCACAGCGTACACGACTACTGCATGCCTCGCAGAGCAAGCAGCGCAAGCGCACTGCCCCCTAGGCTCGACCTAAAAATGAATGTGTCCATCTGTAACGAAACTGGTGCTCATGTAAAGCGCTCTGATACCTGATATATTCGGGTCAAGTTCACGCTATATAAAACTCAAAAAAAAAATAAAAAAGTCAACACATTCCGAGACAAGCAAAATCCTATTTGGTAGCAAATGCTGGAGGGACAGGATGAAAAATTAATATTCTCCCCCCTTCTCCCCCCTTCCCTCCATCCCTCCCACGGCGTGTTACTCATATAATCACCAAATCACAAACACGTGTGTGGCTGCAGGACTGACTTTTTGATTGTTGTCCCTTGGTATTATCCACTAAAATGGCATTTTCTTTAAAAGGTGATACCTTGAAGTTGCATTATCACAAATGCAGATGCACTGAATGAATGGGCAAATTCAGTACTATCCCACTATGCGAATGGAATTCTAAGCTACATGGGCCACAAGGCATCAGGGTCAGTTGTGGGACCAAAGTGCTCGTAAGTAGCTTGATGAGCTTTCTTAAGCTCTTCTAGAATATCCAATTTACTTTGAAGTTGAGGCACACAAAATCTCTTGATGAAGCAGAAGGCAATTGCTGTAATGATTTGATAGGGAGGACAGATTGCCAAATTATGTCATGCAGCGTCTTTTGGTGTGTTGGCTTTTTGTAGTCCTGGGAGTCCTATTTGTTGATCTATCTATAGGATGCCTGCTGTTCCGCAAAAGCACAACGTGAGAGGATTTCTATGCTCTCGCTCCTCACCTCAACCACTGATGCCCTGTTTGCCATCCAAAAATAATAATGGGTGTATTATCTTCATTATCTTTAATTGCAGAGTCATTGCAGCAACAGTGATGCTGATGGTCCGGTGGGCAAACACTGATGAGAGCAGTTATGTAGTTAATGGGGTCCAGGATGGTATCACAAGTTAACTACTTAGTATGTGACCTAAATTGTAGTACAGTTAATTGTGATCTTTCTCCTGGTGCCTACATTGGAATTGGGCCTGCAGTTGGCAGGCAGGGCAACTGGCTGACTTGTTGCTTTCCAGCTTTTGCCACTTGCAGTGTGCTTAGGCCTGCCCTTCTAATCTTTCCACTTCTAGTGCTCTGTGTTGTCTTATGACTTTCGCCTCTACCCCACACTTACTTCCTTACTTCTCAACAGAGGTGCACTACAAATAATATGAAAGGTTTGCCTGCCATTTAATGCTCCATCTTGAAGGCTTAGTGCTGCTACCCAGTGCTGCGTTGTGCACCCAGGCCTTGCTGCTTTGCAGTAAAATGGGCATTTGTTTACTCATGGTCTGTGATACCACATAGTTGCTTTGCTCCCTTTCCTACGGTGGTCTGCATTTTTTAATTGCTGTCTGTTGGCGAGTTCTGGTGTTGGGTCAAGGGAGGGCGAGACCATGGCTTTGCTGAAATAAGTGGTGGTGTGTGGATACCGCCGGGGCCTGTCTTTTAACCTTCCCTTAAAGTAACCAGATTCAGCTACCTGCTAGTAGATTCGCACTGGCCTAATTGATAGTTTTCTGTACTTCATCTGTAATGTATATGATGGTCCGCGACTGCTGAACACATTCATTCAGATGTGCATATGATGACATTGTGGTGATAACTATTAACTTATTAAAAAAAAAAAAAAACTATATTTGTTTTCTCAGTCTTCTATGTAGGGGAATAGTCATTGATCTTTATATGTACAGTATACCATAGTAATGTTTCAAAATATTATTTCAGAGGAGACCATGCCTTGTCCTATCATTCAGTTTCCTCTTGCACCCCATCACATTAGCTTTGTAACAAATTCTAATTGACATTTTACACCCCATGACTTATCATATGGAGGACTTTCTTCCAAAACCCACGCAGACATTGATCTCTAGCAGACGTTTCCACAGAATCCACATCGAGAAAGTTGCTTCTTGGGCCATGCTCCAATATCTTGCCCAGCCCCACTTTTATATTTTTTGTGGGTATAGGAAAGATTAAAACACTCTTTCAAATGTTGAAGCGTGGTACTCCGCTGCTGTCACTTGCTGCTGTCACCCGTTGTCATAAACGTATGTGAGGTTTGTGTGTCGGTGTGATCCATTTCCCCAGCTCTTCAAAGCGCTTATGCTACTCTTATTGCCTATTTCACAACCAACAACTGGAGAACAAAAATTCTGTTTTTAAATAGATCTAGTTTGTCAGTTGTTAGTGAAGATTTGGTGTGGCCCAATGCTGCCCCATTCTGTCTTTCTGGTTATAAAACAAAAAATGGTGGATCTTGGAGATATTTAAGAAAGGCCTTTGATTTTCTGAAATTCCTGCTGTTCACCTGAAAAGGATTCTACAATGCCTTGCTTGAAACACTGCCAGGATCTGGCACAACCCTCCCTTTTACCAGTTCAGTATCCCAGAACATTTCTGAGACTTTCGGATTTTGATGTGTATGGGTATAGTCTTGGTACTTGGCAATCGCACACTGTCTAAAAATATCACATGATATCCAACACCCTTGCTTGGACCACTTTACCCCTCACCAACTGCCAAGGCACAAACCATTTCCTTGAATTTTCTGGGAGGAAAAGGTGCTGTTGCTTTGTATCTCACTCCTCCGCTTATACAACTCTTAGGAGCGAGGCACTCAATACCGTTCAATACCTTTTGTTCTGGCTCAGCAGAGAAACTAAGTTCAGACCATGCACCAAGCTAAAATGAGATGATTATAACTATAGCTATTTAAATAATCAAGCTTTTGTGTCAAATTAATAACTATAAATGTGCTTACTACAGTCCCTAAGTAGGTGGATTAACCTGGCCAGTGTAGCAACTCTCAACCTGTTTGGAAGTACCTCCAGGAATAACCTTCCACAACTACCGTACAACTAAACCCAGAGAAAACACTGAGGATAAGCCCCAGTATTGTGATAAGCCCTATCACCTTTTGCCACAGTCCTCCGAGATTAAAAGCCTATCCACATGCAACTAGTAAAGGTATCGGCAGCTCTTAAAATGCCTGGATAGAGGAGTGGGTCCTCCTGCTTTTACATGATGAAGATAGTTATTGAGCACCTGTGGCAGTCTTGAGCATGAAAGGGCTGATATTTGTATAAGAAAGCACACTGGCTGCTCAGATGCCCAGCAGTTACTGTTTTTCGAGAAAACACCCCGTGTATTCATCTCAAGATAAAATTGGCAACGACTTACCCATATGATTGCTGGCAACATACAGCTGAGATGTATTAGCACATGCCTAGCTGCGGCTTTTCTGGAAAGGATTGCTTAAAGGTGAGATTTCACTTTTTTGCATTGAAGATATTAACACCTGAATTCCGAATAACCTATGCATACTGCCTCTCCAGATCTCTGCAACATACTTCAGACTGTTCTCTTTTGTGAGAGGACTCTACTTTTGTTTTAGTCACATAGCTCACAGTGTTGATTTGAATATTGACATGGCATCTCAGACTGCAGTTAAAGGGGTTCCAACTCGAGAATTTCAACACATCTGCATTAAAGGTACCCGTGTATATCTGTGTTTATTTCTAAGTTCCTGTACTGTGCAAGCGGAACTTTACAAACACATCGCACAAAGATTCCTGTCCAGCTCTGGATCAATTATTGAAATGTAATCCACCACTCAAACAAAATGCATGCACATACATTTGGGACATTTATTCATGACTACTGTGTGCATTTCAGAATCGTGTAGGTTTTCTGTACATACAGCGACACAATCTTTGGTCCGTCTCTCAATGCTTGCTCCTCAGTTGTTATTTTTTCCTGTCCCTTAGGAGTACTACACAGTGGAATGTGATATTCTGCCTGGAACATTTTCCCATTACACTCCAATATTAATCGAGCTTGTCCCTACTGGCAAGACTAACGGTTTTGTTCTAGATTTGAAGTAAGCTATCGTGGAATACATGCTTTACTCTGCGCTGATCTGCAGAAAGAATGTGTTGAACAAAATGTTGATTTGCTGCTGCCTGGAAAAAATATTGCTTTCTTTAACGAGTTTAGAGATCTGTGTACATTGAGACATGGTTTTGACAATAAGAAATAGGGAAGCTTTTGGAAGGCAGCCATCAGGATCCACTTCTCCAAGGTATGAGATGCTTCAGTAATCTACTTTTCTTGTTAAAAAAACACACTTGTCCCATTTGTGCAGTGAGGTGACAAATTATAACAGCGTTCTCATTGTCTCGCTGATTATGCCACCTTGATGATTGTACTGAACTCTGAATATACTAGCGGTCGGTGTATGCCAAGTCTTTAAATATTGACGTGTGTGTATCTGCGGTGCAAAGGCTGTTTACATGAATGAATCGGATTAAGACAGCTCTCTGATCATGGTCCGGCACTGAATATGCGAGCACTTGCATTGTGCCAGAGTTGAGATTACAACAGAATTCAGAATAGATTGATCTAATTATTCTAGTGCTCTTTCTTCCTTTACTTTCTGAGCAAGCGTCATGTGAATTGCTGTGACAAATTCATTTTAAGCATTCACTCGATTCTACAAAATATTATTCTAAATAAACCTAGCAATTAGATGCTCACGTTGCCAGCCAAGGATCGAAGAGTTCGCTCACAATTTGACCTTCTCCACTTGACCATTTTTTGTTTGTGTAAATCTTAGTCCAATTACTTAATCTCACTGTGCCTCAGTGCCCTTGTTTGCCGAGCTCTTGATGAATGGTGGGACGGTTACCTTTTGCAAGTTAATTATCTCTGCAAGGTCTTGTCAAATGTTATGAGCCCTATTCCTAAAGCTATATATACATGTAAACTTGGCTTACATGCATAAAAGGTTTTTTTTTTTTTTTGCTGAACTAAAAGTAGTTGCTCACATGAAGATTATCATGTGAGCAAATCTATAAATCTATTCACTGCTGGTAGGTGCTGGGAAGTTAGTTTCAATGCTGGAATGCTAAGTGAGTTTGTGCTCACCCCAAAACTTAAATGTTTAAGGGTATTCTCCAATTCCTCTCCAATCCCTCTCCCCTCTGGAAAATGTTGGAAATTTAACCCTGACAAAGGGCAGGAGTTAAATGTTTCTAGTTGGGAAAACTCGCTTTAAAAAGTGAATTTGCACTCAGTCATCAGATTTTCGCTTTTCTCATGAGGAAAAATATATGGTTGTAGAATTACTCGAGTAAAATGGAATTCACAAGTGTTTGCTAGGAATATGCTTGGAAACCTGCAACTGGTGAAGATTTCCAGGCGCACTTCTGGAAACGTTTGCGAATTCCTAAAAGTAGTAACTCTGCATGGACTGTCTAGTGCTTCTTTGTGACTTCCTTTAAGAATGGCACCCATGATACATGTATTTGCCTAGAAAGCTTCACATTACTCCTCCATTGTTTATGTATTGATGTGTATCAAACATGTTTTATTAAATGATGCCTTTGAGTTGTCTTAAAAACTTCACTATAATTTTCCAAAATGGGAAAGGTGGTGTTTTTTTTCAAGTTGCACATATTCTTTTGTGTACATTTTATAGTTCAAAACAAATGGCACAATAGTTCAGCAAAACTGTCTGCAACCCTCTTGGCTTTTTCTTTCTCAAATTTGGCTTTTTTCCCTAAAGTTTCAATTATTTTGGGGTATGTTTTTCTCTTTTACAGCAAACCACCACTCTTGCTCCGTTCCACCTCCTCTATTTGCATGTAATAAAGGAGCATTCTGGGAACATTGGCAATAATCACAAATTATTAAGTGTTACAATTATACATGTTTTAATAGTGCAGCCGTTTTCAGGAATATGGCGAACATACAATACAATGTATTTGCTTAGAGTGGCCCCCCTGACAGTAAAAGCTTTACATTAATAAACCATATGTACCATTCTGAGCATCTTATACTTGGGGATGCAAATTTTGCATTTGTAGCAGACAGTTCTCTTTCTTTCAAATATACTGTGGTTACTGTAAACTGGTAAACTTTGGGTTTGTGCTGCAGTGGGTTGGGCATACTTGTCCTGCGAACAAAACAAGCATTAGATTTTTGTTGTCCTTGACCCTAAGCAGACTGCCACGAGCGAAGCAGATGCACTTGAGGAATGTTAAATTTAGCATGTAGCGTTTAGGTGAAGAACGTAATAGTCTAAGAAGCAGTTCAGTTCTGCAGGAAGGGTGAGTGAACAGATACTTTTGTGGCTAACTACTAGCAGTGAAGACCTACTTCAATACTGGGACTGCGGGTAAGGTAAGGAACCACATTCGTCTGGTTTGTAAACTCTTATTTTCTTCTTGGATAAATGAACCTGTAACCCAGATTAAACAGATACTGCAATCACATATGCCTGACCTTGATGGTGGAACCTAGAAGCAAGCCATATGTTATCCTGTAACTGAAAGGGATTTTAAGGTGACATTTGAAGGTTTCCCAGCTGCAAGGACCCTGCCTTAATTGAGGTGACAGCTGAATTGTAAATGACCTTTCCAAGGACATTACACTTTGCTAATATGCATGTGAACATTGGCTTTTTAAAAGGCCACTTCCACCAACTAAATGTAAAGCTGTAGGTTTTTGCTCCTAAAGACCAGAAAACCTGATAACATCTACTCTTCATATGATAATAGATTTTTTATATAGTATTTCATTACTTACCTCAAGCATCCTTAAGTACAGTTAACTATTATCCAATTTCATGGTATAGAGATTTAGTAAGTTTCAAATAAAACCCCTTCAGAAGGGAAAGGGTTCAGGGGGGACAGGGAGCTGGTTCAAGAGGTCCAGAAGCCCTTGCTCCTAGTAGCAATTGCAAAATTCATTGATAGGGCTGGTGTTCCTTGGTAAAATTAGAGAATAGGAGAGGCACGATTTCTCAGAGTGCGGAGATTGCCTGTGCCGGGGTAATGAGTGGACAGTCAATGGGACTGTTTATGTTGCCCTCACACATCCCCTAGAGGATGTCATGCTTCATCATTGGGCGGTGTTCCTCTTTGGGCGGGCGCTGCAATGCCCAACGGGTCCCCTGAAGGGTCGCTTTAGCGGAGATCTTTTTCGAGGCTGACGTATAGATGAGTGCAAGTGAGGTGGGTTGTAATGTGGGGTGTAATGTGCAAGTTAAAACTGGGAAGGGAGTTTCCAACGCAAAGCTTTATTGACAGGAATACCCTTCCAGGGATAAAAAAAACCTATGGTCGTCAACAAGTATGAGAACAAGTAAAAGAACTCCAATTACTGTCTCAAGAGTGGGACCTAGTAGTGGTCACCACTCAATAAATGTGTTGACATGTTTCGCGCCTGTGTTAGTCATAGAAATCCGGGGCGCTTCATCAGGACAAAAAAACATAGTGGATAAACTACTGCACACTAAGCGGTGCATTTTCGTGCTACCTACTGTGTGTGTGTTGTGTTCCGGGTCCGACCTGTAGGGAGAGAGAATGCGTAGTAGTCGAAATATTGAAAGCACTGGTAGAGCGGTTGCTGATCAACAGTGAAATCACTTGGTCGAAGGTCACTCATATATGTACCCCAATCGTGTGTAGTATTGTCTATGCTAGAAGCATTAAAAACCAGGAGTAAGTAATTATGCATTAAAAATGATCAGCAGTAAGACTCAGGATGATGATCATGGTAGGGAACCCACCTAAGTGAGTAGGCATAGTGATGTCCGCAGAGGACAGTAACACTGTGGCCTGGTACTTGCGATCCACATGCATCTTACTTCTTTAATTCTGGGATATGTATGTTAGATTAGGCCTAGTGTCAGTGGTTCGCCATATCAGCTTGTGAAGGCATCCGGGAAATCTAAAAACATATATCGATGCTGTGTCAAGTGTTACCCTCTATATTGTTTCATAGAGTCTAGCTGAGTGGAATTTTTCATATATAAACGTGTGAAAAAAAATACAGAAATGCTTCAAGATGGTATGTGTTTCTCGCGTCTTGCATGAAATCCTGGTTGTTTTAGATACAACTGGTAAATGCCACATAGTACTATGCCCCACCTGAAGGTTCTCGAGGGCATGATATGTCGGCATTGTTGGATGAAGCATACATCATAATCGTACAGTACAACGTTGCATTATGGACATTTATGATATACATGGACACATACACAAACTGGTGCCCCCTCAATATTTGCATCGCAAGGAACGTTCATGATAATGGGTGCAGAGGCTGTTGGTGAGTGATATGGCTATGTCGAGTTATCACCAGGGTTGTGCGCCCATTGACACAGTGCTCGCACTCAAACGTCTTCTGTCAATTATCACAGTGTGGTAATGTATGGTCCAAAAAGAATTGTATAGAAGTCTGGTATTTCGAGCTCAGTCTGAGGCGGAGGAACTGTCCGTAAGGGAGATTCCCTTATGGACAGTTCCTCCGACGGAACTGTGGTAACCTCACAGACTACCGAGTACAGGCCAAAGAACTCAGCAACAATCTTCTGGAAAGACAATATCCATTGAGGATAGTGAGACTGGCAGAACAGAGGACACGTAACAATAACCGAGAAGCTTTCCTGGAAGATAATGTGCGCACCAAAGAGAACATCATGACATGCGTCACCTCCTTCACCCCACTCTCCAACAAAGTGAAATCCATCATTTTAAAACACTGGAGGATCCTGAACGCGGAAAACCTGAGACTGGAATGCCCCCGCTTCGCATTCAAGAGAACACCTAACCTGAGGGACCAGCTGGTACACACTAGACCACGGTTAAAAAAACAAAATATACAAGGCACCCTCTGGAACCTCCCACGAGTCACAGGACATCATCTTTGTGGGAGTTGCACGGCATGTAACTCCACCAGCCACTCAAATGTCCTACAGTTGGGCACCTTTAGATGGATACAAAGGCAACATACAAATTGCAACACCAAAAACTATTTATCTGATTACTTGTCCATGCACCATGTATTATGTTGGCATGACCACAAGACCAGTCAAGATAAGAATGGGGGAACATAGAAGTACTATCAGGTGTGGCCGAAACGCTACAAAAATGAGCAACCACTTTAAAGAGGCCAATCACTCCACCACTGACCTTAAGTGGACCGTGTTGGAGGCAGATCCGTCCTGGAGCACGAGCACTATCTTCAGACGGGAACAACGGTGGGTGTTCCACCTCCAGACCAATGAAAATGGACTTAATGGGGAGATTCCTTGTACTCCGATATAGACACCCTCACTCAATGTCTAAGGTCCCTCCACAATACTCTGGGGTTTAGTATCAGCCACTACATTACTTATTTTGGTGCATCTATAGAATAACCATTATAGACCTGTAACACCCCTATCCCTACACCATCTGGGTTCGACCATGCCGCATAATACTCCCTTTATAGTACCGTAATTTCATCCTAGCTATGATATTAATAAAGGAAATACCCGGCTTGGGTATAACTGTCACATACTATTTGTGCCAACTACTATAAAGGCTTCTCTTACTATATATCACACAATGTTAAGACCCCTTCCCTTATGTCCTAGCAGGGACAAGGATGAATTGATACGAGGTTTTTAAATATTTTTAACGATTTGTCAGCATTGTTAGGTCCAACAGATATGAGGCCTTTTTTAGAATATCTTATCAGCAATCACTATTAGGGCCCTTCTTTCTTCTACACGCGACACACAGTACTGTTAAACTCCCTCCACTCCAAGATGGCCGCTGGACATGCGCAGTACCGTCAAACTGACAGGTCAGCGCCTCAGTTTTCCCGCAATCAGAACGAGTCTTAGCAAACTGCAACGCCAGAGGTATTGCTTCTTCCGGGGACTCGGAGTAGGGTAGGTGCTGACGAACTGTCTGCACGCCGAAACTGTGAGTACATACTAAGTCTGCCCGAACACCGACCAACACGTTCCTTCTTTGTTATAATCACTGACATGATGTGAACTGCATAAATATTTTCAGATCGCACGCGTACAATGCAGCACCTCTGCGTCACCCGATGAAGCTGGAGTCCACCGAACTTTAGGTAAGCTCGATATACCTGACTTCTATACAATTCTTTTTGAACCATACATTAATGCACTGTGATAATTGACACCAGACGTTTGTGTGCGAGCACGGTGTCCATGGGCGCACAACCATGGTGATAACTCGACATAGCCATATCACTCACCAGCAGCCTCCGCACCTATTATCATGAACGTTCCTTGCGATGCATATATCGGGGGAGGGGGGGTGCACCAGTTTGTGTGTGTATGTATGTCCATGTATGTCATAAATGTCTATAATGTAACGTTGTACTGTACGATTATGATGTACGCTTCATCCAACAACAATGCTGACATATGCCCTCGAGAACCTTCAGGTGGGGCATAGTACTATGTGGCATTTACCAGTTTTATCTAAAACAACCAGGATTTCATGCAAGATGTGAGAAACACATACCGTCTTGAAGCATTTCTGTATTTCTTTTCACAAGTTTATATATGAAAAATCCCACTCAGCTAGACTCTATGAAACAATATAGATGGTAAGACTTGAGTCAGCATTGATGTATGTTTTTAGATTTCCCGGATGCCTTCCCAAGCTGATATGGCGAACGCTGACACTAGGCCTAATCTAACATACATATCCCAGAATTAAAGAAGTAAGATGCATGTTGATCGCAAGTACCGAGGCCACATTGTTACTGTCATCTGCCGACATCACTATGCCTACTCACTTTCGTGGGTTACCTGCCATAATAATCATCCTGAGTCTTACTGCTGATCATTTTTTAATGCATAATTACGTACTCCTGTTTTTTAATGCTTCTAGCATAGACAATACTACACACGATTGGGGTACATATGAGTGACCATCGACCAAGGGATTTCACTGTTGGAACAGCAACCCCTCTACCAGTGCTTTCAATATTTCGACTACTATGCTTTCTCTCTCCCTACAGGTCGGACCCGGAACACAACACACACACAGTAGGTAGTACAAAAAGGCACCACTCAGTGTGCAGTAGTTTAACCACTATGTTTTTATGTTTTTTGTCCTGATGAAGCGCCCCGGATTCCTATGACTAACACAGGCGCGAAACATGTCGACACATTTATTGAGTGGTGACCACTACTAGGTCCCACTCTTGAGACAGTAATTGGAGTTCTTTTACTTGTTCTCATACTTGTTGACTACCTGGGTTTCTTCGAAACCCAGAGGTAGCTCCAACCCACCAAGGTTTTTTATCCCTGGAAGGGTATTCCTGTCAATAAAGGTTTGCGTTGGAAGCTCCCTTACCAGTTTTAACTTGCACATTACACCCCATATCACAACCCACCTCACTTGCACTGATCTATACAGCAGCCTCGAAAAAGATCTCTGCTAAAGCGACCCTTCGGGTGACCCGTTGGGCATTGCAGCGCCGGCCCAACGAGGAGCACCGCCCAATGAGGAATCATGACATCCTCTAGGGGATGTGTGAGGGCAACATAAACGGTCCCATTGACTGTCCTCTCTCATTACCCCGGCACAGGCACTCTCCACACTCTGAGAAATCGTGCCTCTCTTATGCTCTAGTTTTACCAAGGAACACCAGCCCGATCATTGGATTTTGTAATAGAGATTTAGTACGTATAAATAATGAAATCCTACACAGTGTTGTTCAGGCAGAATAGTGGCTCGGAATTCTGATCCTTCCAGATGAGACTAGATTTATTCCATAAAGATCGGTGCCCTACAATGTCAGGAAGCTGCAGTACTACATTAAAACAATCTGAATATCCCTGTGGTAAATGGTGTTCTTCGTTGCTGAATGGTAATTTTGTTCTCAAGAGTGGCCTTTTCTTTTTGAGGTACTTCGACTGATGAAAATGGGAATTATTTCTTGTCTTCTGTAATTACTGCATGTATAAACCAAGGCTTGCGTTTGATGAACACTTTTATCTGTTAGCCTTAGTGAATGGACCCCTGTCAGGCTTCATTAGAGAAAGGTACTTGGTTCTCTAATGAAACTATACTGAACGTGAGGGCTGAAGATATTCTACAGCCAAACTACTTTCTGCTTCCATGGGCGGATGACCTGTCACTGATTGGGTTCTCCTCAAGTTTGTGCTACATTTGGAATAAAAACACCACCCCTTAACAAGGGTGATACTGGACACAGAGCAGGCCGATATCTGTATTATATTTTGTTGTTGTTGAGGAGAGAACTTTATATACTAATGCAAGAAAATGACGGTGCTCTTGCTGGTAAATTAGAGGCTCAAGTACAGCTACCATCCTAAATACTGGTATTTAAGAATTCTCTTGCCTTCCATCCATCCATCCATAGTGGAACAGTGAAATCCAGTGACATGAATCATTCATTGTGGTTCCTTTTTATTGGTAATAGCCACTCTTCTAATTTTTCATTTATATAGAAGATTAGGCCACCCATTGAAAGTATTTAAGGAACTTGTTCATGAACGCAGGCATGAGTTGCTGCACAATTAAAAAGGATTCTGCCAAGTTAGAGCCCATCGCTGAAAGAATACAACCTCCAATCTACTATTTCTAAATACTCTTGATCAGTGAGGTAGGACCAGGTTTCTGCATATAAAGATTTTCCCATTACGACATATAGCAACACATTCACTCCTTTGTCTCTGCATGTAAACCCTTTTTCAGAAAATTAATCTCAACCATTTTGATACAATATTCTAAGCCTGTTCTTCATACAAAGCATTCAGCTTTAAACCGTTTTCACAGGTAAACATGGCATTTTACCCCCAGATGTTCCATTCAGTCCCCATAAAACTGGTGCATGTTGAGTGCCTTATTGTTTTCTCAGTGGCATAACAGAAAGAATCTTTAGTTTAAAAATTTGAGCTCATCCAAGGATTATGCTCTTCGGTTACTGTCACTCCTTCCACATAACTTCCATAGCAGAAAATCAAAAATCCTACCAATATGCTCTTCTAAATTTGGAAATTGAGGCTGTCTCTTTTCAAAGTTAAGAAAGTAAACAAAAGATTTATTTCTGTCTTAACCAACATCACGTCCCACTTGACGCACACCAGAGCTAAGAATAATGCCCAATACTTTATTGTATTTTTCAGATTCTCGCAAAAAAGAATACATCAACCATGCACAACCAGTTCGGTCAGTCGAGTCATTACAACAGATACATTAAATCTTTTGAATGATAAAAGCGGCAGTTGAACAAAACATGCTGTTGACATATGATGTTAACACAGTCTCCCCTCACAAATGCATCCTTATTCTATTTGTTTCCTTCTGTTTGACTACGGGGTAACAGATGTTTTCTTCAAGCATGCCACGCCTGACACATTCTGGGTTTATCTAGCACCTCACAGGTAAAAGATTGACAACAATGAAGCAGTTATTTTAAGCCCTACAGTACAACGTTCGCTCTACGTCACCTACCTGTGAGTTTCTCATGCTTGTGCTTTGCAGGTTGTCTGGATAGCTTGCCCGGTTACAGCTCGGTAAGAATCCTCAGAGTGGCTGCGTGGACCTTCAAACATGCTCGCTCCAACGCGGCTCTCCCATGGATATCGTCCACCCAGCCTGCCCCCTGGGATTTCCAATCCACTGCAGTCCTGTTTAGCTAATAATACCACCAGGTCACAAACTTACTGTTCTAGTACTTTAGGCTCGGGCAGCTTACTAGTCTGAGCAGCATCACTTCAGGATGGAGCATATTATTTCTGCCTGAAAGCATTGCAACCCTGACTACCACCTGTGACCAAAAGTGCTAAAGGATCTTACAACCTTGCATGAAGTGGTAAAAGTCAGGACTCTTGAATCAACACCGAAGACAAAAAAATACGTTAAGGAAAAATTAAGAGTAAATTATGTTTAAAGTAAAGAGAAAGAAGTAAAAACATTGAAAAATAATACACTTGATAAGTAAATTCGAATTTGTTCAGCTGTATAAGCACTGATTGAAGTCAGATACTCCACATCCACCCTCTACTAGAGGAAACAGAAGTTTTGCAGCGTGAATCTTTTCTGGATTCACATGCTGTGCATTCCGCCATCAGCTGGTTGGATCCGGAATTGTTGTATTAGTCCCTTTTTTTTTCTCTCTCTTAGTGGGTGTCGACATACGACCATTTGGTGTCCTCCTGTGACTTCGACGTGCTTCCTCTGGAAGCTCCCACCTTTGGTCGCCATATTCAGATTCTTTTTTTCTGCCGTTGGGTCTGAATTGTTAAGGAAGAAGCTCCAGGAATTTGGAGTGAAGAAACGACGAAAATAACAGAAAAAGAGAGGAAAACTTCAAAAGACGAAGAATCAAGGTACCGCACGTCAAATTGAGGTGCCGGAAGGTGCCAAGAAGGGAAAAGAAAACTTTGTCGACGCCTTACAGGAAATGCGTGTACAGGGGGCTCCCTGTACGTGGTAATGGACAAGACACCATTCAAGTTTTGCCTAATTGCCACCATAAGTACGCCCAGAAGGACCAGCATCCTGTCTGCAATCTCTGCTTACCAGTCGATCATCGAAGTGAAGACTGCAATGCGTGTTCGGCGTTTGCCCCGAAGACGTTGAGAGTAAGAGAGCGACAGAGAAGAGCCAACTACAACATGCAAGGCCCGAGTGCGGCACCATCGATGAGAAACCTGGGCCTCTCCAGCAATGATGAGCACAAAGTTGTGGAAGTGCCAGAGGGCGACGCAGACATCGACATCCAAGTCGTGGAGGTCGAAAAGAACACTTCGCGAGAGGTAAGAGAACCGTCGGTCTCAAAAACAGCACACGAGTCACATAAGACGGACTCAAGGCCCCGGAGGGAGCTTCGGTGTCGAAGCACTCGACCGCAGTGGCGTCCCACAGCAGAGACCTATGGGGTGCAACTCGAAGAAGAAAAGCCTCAATTGTGTTTCTTACCCGAGACATTAATGCCTACACTAGCTTCCCAAGTGTGCTAGAGCAGGGAAAGGAGACATTTAAGGGGCCTGCCACGTGTAAGGCAGTCGCACCTAGGGGAGAGAAGAAATATAAACACTCCTCCAAGGACGCAATTTACATCAAAGGATCAGTTACCGCTGACTCCATCATAACCGCCACTGCCAGGAAAAGGGCTAATGTGCAGACCACGACGGGTCCACCACCAGATAAAGAAAGCAAAAGAATGGACCCTATGGGGAGAAAGGTTGAAAGAAGTGCAGCGAACAAGTGGCGCATCGCCAATTCCAATGCCTTACTAAACAGACATGCATACCAGCACTGGGAGGAGCTAGGAGATTTTTTGAAACACCTACCTGAGCAATAACAGAAAAGGGCAAGCCACCTGCTAGAAGAGGGGAAAACATTGCAAATTTGTGCTTAAAATCAGCCCTAGATGCCGCAGAGACATCAAGCAGACAGATGATGGGGCATCACAGAAAGGAGACACGCATGGCTGCGGATCTCAGGATTCAAACCAGAGGTGCAAAACAACATGTTGAACTCACCTTTCAATGCGGAGCAGCTTTTTGGAAGCGCGGTGGATGACTTGCTTAACCAACTAAAAAAGGACAATGAAACAGCCAGATCTATTGGGGCACTACAATTCAGAGGCGGAATACGTAGAGGCACCGGCTCCGCAAGAATACCAGCAGGTAGAGGTAACCATCACCCCTCTACCTCCCATCAGGCATACCAACAAGGTTTCCAAGGAGGAAACAACAGCGATTAACAGGGACAGCAACAAAGTTGGTAATACCAACAGGGAAAACAATCCTTTCGAGGACGCCCCCGGGGATGAGGCCTTCCACAAAGGGGAGGAGCACCCGCAACATCGAAGTGACTGCATTCAGGCAGTAACGCACCCTCTAAGAACTACACACAGGGTGCACGCAAAGACAAAAATACAAAAAAAAAAAAACATTTCACAGAACATTCTGCAGCAGTAGGGGGCAGACTGAAGGACTTCCTTGCAGAATGGAAAAAGATCACTTTAGACAAATGGATCTTAAACATAATACCACACGGGTACTGCATAGAACTAGTCAAAACACCTCCAAACAAGACCAAAAATGAAGGTACACTCCAAAGGAGAAACGGATCTGTTACTCCAAGAGGTACAAGAGCTACAAGCGAAAGAAGCCATGGAGCATGTACCATACAAAGAGATAAACAAGGGAATTTACTCTACGTACTTGCTAATTCCTAAAATAGATGGAACGATGCGTCCTATATTAGACCCCGGATTCCTCAACATATTTGTAAAAACGCAAAAGTTCAAAATGACCACCCTGCAAGAGGTAATACCTCATTGCAAGAAGGAGACTACATGACGACGTTAGACTTGAAGGATGCATATTTGCACATCCCCATGAACAGCAAACACAAGACTATTGAGATTTGTGGTCCACAGCACGCATTACCAATTCATAGTGCTTGCATTCGGCCTAAAATCGGCGCCAAGGGTGTTCACAAAGTGCCTAGCAGCAGTGGCCGCACACATAAGAAGACAGGGGATCCATGTATACCCGTACTTAGATGACTGGCTTGTAAGGACAAACTCGTTCAGTCTTTGCGAAACGCACATACACCAAGTAATAAATACATTGGCCAAGCTCGGTTTTTCTATACATTGGGAAAAATGCTCTACAGAGCCACAACTAGAAAAAACAGTTTTTAGGAGCAAGGATAAATACAGTGCTTGGGAACGTTTTCCCCAAACGAGAAACTTACAATAGCCATACTGAAAGACACCGCTTTACCGGAAGGCGCAAGCTCTGACAGGACAGTAGTGAAACTACTGGGAATGATGGCATCATGCATTCACTTAGTCCCAAATATTCAGCTACACATGAGACCAATCCTAGAATGGCTTCAAATACAATGGTCACAAGCAACAGGCAGTTGGGACGATCTAGTGGTTGTTGCACAGAAAATACAGCAAGAAATAGCATGGTGGAGCAAGGAGAACATAACACAAGGGAGGAATCCCACCCAACCTCCTCCAACAGTGACCATAACGACAGATTCCTCACAGATGGGATGGGGTGCTCCCATGAACAGCCTCAAAGTGAGAAGACTGTGGACACAGCAAGAAGCTCTACAGCACATAAACATTCTGGAACTGAAAACGGTGTTCCTAGCCTTAAAAGCCTTTCAAAGGCAGCTACACAGAAAAACAATTCTGATACAAACAGACAACACAACCACCATGTTTTACATCAACAAACCGGATGGGACACATTCGCTGGTACTGTCAACTCTAAGTCTGCAAATCTGGAGGTGGGCGATCCCATGAAGCATAAACTTAATAGCAATCCACCTACCAGGGAAGGACAATGTGGAAGCGGACAGGCTGAGCAGGAGAGCCTCATCGTCCCACAAGTGGGAGATAAATCAGTACGAACTCAACAAAATATTCAGAAGATGGGGAACTCCAGAGGTGGACCTCTTTGCAACACCCCACAATGCAAAATGCCAACGCTTTGCATCCAGGCAACCGTGCAAACAGTCCCTAGGGAATGCGCTATGGATAAGCTGGTCCGGTATATTTGCTTACGCTTCTCCCCCGATACCACTACTACACAGTAATCAACAAATGCAAAATCAGCCACATGATAATGATTCTCATTGCCCCACAATGGGCAAGACAGACCTGGTTCTCAGAGCTAATGGAGATAGCTCAAGGGTCAGTTCAAAAATTGCCAAACAGACAATACTTGCTAACCATGCAAGAAGGAAGAGTGCTCCACCCAGAACCAGAAACCCGGAGCCTCGCTGCATGGCTCCCGAGGGCACAAGATTTGCGCACCTAAAACTACCAGAAAGCACAATGGCAGTTCTAAGGGAAGCGAGAAAGCCGACCATGTGGAAATGTTACACGGCAAAATGGAAAAGCTACCCTCTATGGTGCCTCAAAGAAAGTCTTTCCCAAAAGATCACAAAGGAAAAGACAGTTCTGAAGTACTTAACACATCTACTACCTAGTAAACTAACCTACACATCACTGAAGGTTCACTTAGCATCAGTTGTAGCATATACAAGAGGACACACAGGGAAGAGCTTCTTCACTTCTCACGTGGTCAAAAGGTTCCTAGAAGGGTCAAAAAGAATCGCCCCACCAAAGACCGTGCCAGCACCCACATGGAACCTAAATATAGTACTCGCTCAGCTGATGAAAGCACCATTTGACCCACTACAGAAGGCGACGCCACAGATGCTCACACTGAAGACGGCCTTTTTAGTAGCAATAACATCACTACGTAGAGTTAGTGAGTTGCAGGCACTAACATTACAGGAACCCTACTTCCAAATACATAATGACAGAATCATCATGAGAACGAATCCACACTTCATGCCAAAGGTGGTATCACGATTCCACATAAACAAATCCATACAAATACCAAGTTTCTTCCAGAATCCGAAGACACAAGCAGAAAGGGCATTGCACACTCTTGACACTAGAGCAGTCCTGTATTACATTGAAAAGACAAAAGATTACAGGAAGACAAAGCAACTCTTTGCATCTTTTGCAAACCGTTTTCTGGGAAGGCCATTAACCAAAAACACAATTGCAAGATGGATTGCACAAGCCATACAGTTGTGCCACAAACAAACAGGACAAACATTACAAAGAGCTCCACGGGCTCACTCCGCAAGAAAGAAAGGAGCAACAATCGCCTTTCTAGCCAATACTCCAATTCAAGACATTAGCATGGCAGCAACATGGTCTTCAGTGCACACGTTCACCAATCACTACTGTGTGGACATCCAAATGAATAAAGAAGCACAAGTAGAACAAAAAGTCTTGCAACATCTTTTTTTTTAAATAGGTTTATTGAGTTCAAAGATATAAAAGCAGCCAAAGAATACAAATTGTTACAGAACGATATGGTCCCAATAAAAAAAACCCAAAAAAAACCCCCATACCCCCCCCGCCCAGGCAGAATGAAATCATAATTCTAGTACATTCGGAAAGTACCTGTACTTCAGTAGACTGTCGTATGCAAGGCAATAACAATAATGGCAATGGATAAACTCTTATATGTGGTCTACTACTATGAGCCGGGAAAACAAGTGCACACAATCCAAGGTGACATTCATGGAGCGGCATATAACAGCACAGCAGGCAGGCACCATCACAGAATCCATGGAGCTAAAACTAAATATAAGGAGCGCGGCCATTCTAGAGATTCACAGTAGGTCTGGGTGAGACAGCAAATATGATGTGAGCGGGGCCCAAAAGTCTTTAGGACGGGGAAGTCTCTGGTAATTCTTCCTCATATATCTGCAACTGAGTCCTACAATAGATGAAGTCCCGGAGCCATTTTTTCACTGTAGGAAATGTCTTAGCGCCCCAACACTGCGCCACAGCCCTTTTCGCAAATAGTGTGGAAACGGCGACGATTCGCCTATTGCAGGGTTTAAGGCGTTGAACATAACCCAACAAGCATATTTCAGGAGTGCACTGCACGGGTTCCAGCACGATATCAGTAAGCATTGTCGCCACAGCAGTCCAAAAAGCAAATACACCCGCACACAACCATGCCACATGCACGAAGTCAGCATCCGCCATTCCACATCGCACACAAGCAGCAGTCTCTCGCAGACCATACCTATGTAATTGGTACACCTGATGCAGGAATTTGAAATGAATAGTTCGGAGATTGCAGTTAGCTGTGAGACGCCCAGTGAGTTGGCAGCACGCCGTCCAAACCTTCGGCGCAATAGTAATACCCAACGCTGCCTGCCAGCGTATACAAGAGGGGTGATCACCTTGTTCCCGCTCACGCAAGGAAGCATTATAGAGTTTAGTTATTAAACCCTTACGCCCCTCTCCCGACAGCATTGCCTGCAATGCCAGTAGGGCAGTGGGCTCCGCCGGGTACTCGGGATACGCCGCACGGATAGCCTGTCGGACTCAGACGTATGTAAAACCAAACATGAAGCCACGATCCGTGCCTTTCTGCGCCTCCTGCAATATTTTAAATTGACCGTTCTTATAAAGGTCACCGAGCCGAGAGATACCCGCTTTAGCCAATTCCCTCAGTGCCGGCGGCTCTCGTGCTGCGGAGATATCAGGATGTGAAGTTGGGGACAAACGGAGCATATAAGGAAGATAATTTAGCCCGTGTCGCAAGCATTCTCCATGCCCATGCCGTGCACAACGCAGGGTTTATTTCAGTCCGTGGGCCACCCGATCCACCCGAGAGGGTCGCCGCCTGCAGTGGCATTGGAAGGACAGCATCAGATTCGATAGCTACATGAGGCTGAAAGCGCTGGGGGAAATGCCAGTAGTGCGCGAATTGCGCCTGCGCACACAAATAATATAATCGAAGGTCAGGAGCCTCAAAGCCACCCCGATCAAAGGGCTGAACCAGAAGGTCCCATCTGCATCTGGGTTTCTTACCCCCATACAAACGTCAACAGTGACGATTGCAAAGTCTGGAACATTGCCACATTTAATTTTATAGGAATGTTGACAAAGAGATAAAGGAGTTTAGGAAGAAAGGCCATCTTCACAACCGCGATCCTGTCTGCCAGTGATAGTGGCAAGTGCGCCCATCGCTCGGCCAGTTCAGTAATGCGCGTAACCGCACGACCATAATTCTCAGTTACAACCTTATCAGGATCTCTGTGGATCCATACCCCAAGATATTTTACGGGATCAGTCGTCCAGGTCAGTGGATATTCCATCTCCACCTCCTGCGTGTGCGCAGTAAGGGGGAATACCACAGATTTTGACAAGTTGATTCCAAGGCCTGAGAATCCCTCAAACCTCACATACTCCCTGAGAAGCGCAGGCAGGTACACAACAGGTTCACGGACATATAGTAACATGTCGTCTGCATAAAGGGAGACGATCAATGGGTGCTGCCTAAAGCGCAGGGCAGCTGCCGCGTGCTTTTTGCGTAACTTGCAGGCAAGGGGCTCTAGAGCAAGTGAAAAGAGCATGGGTGACAGGGGGCACCCCTGCCGCGTGCCTCTCTCAATATGAAACAATGATGTCACCCACCCATTAACCCGAGCCCGGGCTACTGGACCGCTGTACAGCACCCTGAGCCATTGTAAAAAAAACGGAGGGAAGCCCATCCTATTCAGAACTGCGAACATAAAAGGCCATTGTAGTGAATCAAAGGCTTTTGCTGCATCAAGCAGCACAGCAACCGCCTGAAAGTCTGGTTAGAAGTAACGTAGGGTGGAGAAGATCGTGCGCAAATTATGTGTCGTGGAGCGTGCCGTGACAAACCCAGATTGATCCGGCAGAACCAAGAGTGGGACCAGCGGTTGTATCCTAGTAGCTATCATTTTGGCCAGAATCTTGGCATCAATATTAATGATCGATAATGGCCTATAGGACTCCCACTGATTCGGGGGCTTATCTGGTTTTAGTAATGTAACCAGCAATGCTTCACGGAGAGAAGGTGGCAGTGTCCCCTTCTCATATGCTTCTGCATATACTTCTAATAGCCGAGGGGCCAGATCTGACGCATAAGCTTTATAGAATTCGCTAGGCAGCCCGTCTAACCCCGCGGCCTTGCAAGTTGGTAGGGACATTATGGCCTCTTTGACATCCTCTTCGTCAAATGGTTGTATGAGATATTCGCGGTGGGAGGTAGACAACCAGCGCAACATCGTCCAGGTAGGCATCAATCTCTGCAGTCGACGGAGAATCCCTGGAAGCATAAAGGCGAGTGTAAAACTGTAACACGGTATCACAGAGCTCCGTTGTCGAGTGGCGGGCCACTCCGTCCACCCCAATGAGTTCTATTATATTCTCCTGACTGCGCGGCTCTGCTAGTTTGTGCGCCAGGGAGCGACCAGGCGGCCCCCCTCACCATAATATTGTGCTATTCTCCTTCGGGAGCAGTGCGATAGCTCCTGGTCCACCGTCTCATTATGCTCCGTAACAAGTTCCCTTATTGCAGCTAATTTGGCGGTAGAGGGATCCGATGCATATTCACATTCTAGCCGAGAAATATCAGACGCCAGTTTTTTTATTCTCCGTCGAATATCTCGCAATACCCCGGATTGGGCCCCTATGCACGCTCCCCTAATAGTGACTTTAAACGCTTCCCATAACACTCCTGCGCTATCCACCGACCCCTCGTTCTCTCTAAAAAAGTTTTTTATCGCCTCAGCAATCGCCTGTCTGAATACCAGGTCATTTAGTTCTGAGGGTTGGAGTCTCCAGGCATAGGTAGGAATTTGCAATTCAAGAAGTACGGGGGAGTGGTCCGACAGAGTGCGTGCTTCATGTGTCACCGCAACTACCCAAGTGCAAACCATCTCCGATACAAGCCAAAAATCTATGCGGGACCAAGACCCATGCACCGAAGACACGAATGTACTCTCCCGGCCTGCGGGGTGACGGCTGCGCCAGATGTCGTGTAAGTGACCTGCATCTAATAACCCCCGTAGTACTTCGGCAGCCTGCTTAGGCCGCGCCTCACTGCTACCAACCCTGTCCATTACAGCATCGAGACAGACGTTAAAGTCACCTCCCCAAATAATTGCCGCAGAAGGGAATGTAGATATTCTACGCCACACATCTGAATAGAAGGAGGGGTCATCAACATTTGGGCCATAAACATTCACAAGCAACACACTTTTGCCACCCAGTAGCCCATGCAGAATCGCTATTCGTCCGCAATCATCAGTGTCTGATCGAATTGCAGTAAACGGAATGCCTTTCTTCACCAGCGTCAGCACACCCCTAGAGTAGGTAGAGTAGGATGACGCAGCTCTGGCACCAGCCCAGCGCGCACCCACCTTGGCTGCCGAATCCGTGGTTAAATGCGTCTCCTGCAAGAAAGCTATTTGCACTCCCATACGATCCAGGTAGGCAAACACCGATCTTATCTTTTTAGGTGTGTTAAGCCCGCGTATATTCCATGTAAGGAACTTTACGGTGCTATTCATAATGTAAATCCAGCATTAACTGAGCACGTGCATAATACGACAGGTAATACACACCCAAAGTACCGTAACACACCCCAACAAAGGGTGTCCAATCCAGTTTCATCTGCATTCTGCCTGCCTCGGAACAACCCCACCAGCCCCCCACCCACTTCAGCAACCCCAACATGCCAAAGCCATCCCAATACCCTTCATCCCCCCCCAACATACCCAACAGAAACAGTAAGCATTTGGGGTACGCCCAGTTGCGGGGGCGCAGAGTGCTACTATCCTCCCACATCGTAGGAGGTGACCGAGCAGGTCTAATTCACGCTAGAAAAAATAATACGTCCATGTCCTGACACTTATGAGAACAGGGTGTGATACCCCAGGGGCAGAGAGACATCTCCATGAGATACCCGGCCACAAAAACTTTGCAACAACCATGGCAAGGACGTTCAGGAAGGAACAACCAATCGAAGAAATAGAACCCATTGGTACGTGGACACAATATCAGAAATTATTCAGGTCAGCCATCACATCGCAGCTAGCAAGCAGTGCATGCATCCCACTTGAAGATTGCTGCATGCGCCCAAGAAATAACTAAGCCAATTTAACATACAACAAGAGCAATCATTAATGCTTTACATGCAGGTGAAACTCTAGCGAGGTTGTGCATCTAACTGCTACTCCTCCTCATCTGGTGGAGCACTGGCCTCACGTCTCCAGCGCTTTAACTGCTTAGCATGCTCCTTAGCAGCTTTCGGAGAAGAAAATATTGTACAATCCCCATCTGCGCCCACTCGGAGGCGGGCAGGATATAGCATCGCGTATGGGACCCCTTCTGTTTGCAAAAATTTCTTCACCGTAGCAAATTCTCTTCTGGCCGCCTGAACCGCCACCGTAAAGTCTGGGAAGAAGGCCAATGTGTTGCCTTGGTGAATAACAGTGCCCTTTTCTCTTGCCAGCCGCAGTATGGTGTCCCGGTCCCTATAATTCAATATTCTGGCTATAATTGGGCGAGGCGAAGCCCCCGGCGCCGGCCTGGCGGCAAGAGATCTGTGGGCGCGCTCCACAAACATTTTAGAGAGCTGTTCAGCGCCAAACAATTCTGGAATGAGGTTTTCTATATATGTCTCCATTTTCCCCACATTGGTGGACTCCGGCAGTCCCGTAATTCTGATATTATTGCGCCGGGACCGCGCCTCCAAATCTTCATTTTTGGCCTGGATGAGGGTCAGTACTTTCTCCATATTGAGTGCCCTTCCGGAAACTGTACTCAGGCCGTCCTCCGTGGCCGAAACCCTCTGCTCCACCTCCCCCATGCGGGCATTTTGTTTCTCTAGCTGGGAGGACATGTGGTCAAGTCGGTGGTTGACCGCCGCCATTGTACCCTCAATAGATTGTAGACTGCGCTGCATGGCCAGCAAGGTGGATTCCAACGTGGGAGGACCATCAGCCTGGGCGTCCGCCTCCGAGTCAGACGCAGCCCTCTGCAGAGCCTTGGATGATTTGCGCGCCTCAAAGGTGAGGCGCGGCTGAGATTTATCTGTCCTCCCCATGGCAGTGCTAATTTCAGAGAGGGGGAGTTAGGAGTAGGGTGAAGCGCAAGGTCCCCAGGAGTGCACGATTGCCTTCGAATCCAATGTGGGCACCGCCACTGCCTCCAGCCAGCGCGCTCTAGGCTTAAATATGCAAAGTGACTCCAGTGTTAGTAATCAACCACAGGTGATGAACTTGCACACGCGGTGCCCGCAGCAGTGCTCTATCCATCACTGTTAGTTGCAGGCCAGTTCTCGGGAGCACCGTCAGCCCTGCAGCACCAAGGAAATCAGACCCAAGCCAGCCAGACCAGTCCTTCGATCGCGCCTGCCACCTCTCAGCAATCCGGGCCTCCAAAGGCCATACCACGCACCAGCCACAGCTTGCAGGCCGCGACCTCAGCCCAGGCCCCCACCTAATACCGCAGCCAAAGCCCGGGCCGAGCCGCACCCCCACTCACCGCAACCGGCGCTGGCAGGCGTCAGCAATTTCGGGCAGTAGCAGTCGATCTCCGCCGCAATGGGGCCTCCGCGACAACCGGGATCCGCTGTCCACGTTCCCTCTGGGCTCAGCGACCTCCTCAGCGCTCCTCCGGCAAGCACGCAGTCGCTCAGTAGTGCAGGTCGGCAGATGTCACTAGGCAGAACGTCTCAGGCTCGCAAAGCTCTGGACCACAGGGGAGCCAGGACGCGCCGTTACAGCTTCGCGGGGGCCGCCATTTTCCCCGCCGCTCAGCCAGATCAGTGAGTTCCTCCAAAGCGCTCACGCAGCGAGTGTACAGCTCACCCGTTGCTCCCAGCTGATGCCGCAGGGGCTCACAACTCCATCGAGGTGTCAGAGGGACTCAAATGTGGCGGATTGCAGGCAGATAATATTCGGATTATGGCTCGGTCGGGCAGAGCCTCACACAAGTGCGGCCATTTTGCCATGCGCCCTCTAGCGCCCCCTAGTCTTGCAACATCTATTCACAAACCAACGCTCATCTTCCATCCAGCCACAACAGAACTAACAAACAACTACAAAATCTATGCACAGCATGTGAATCCAGAAAAGATTCACGCTGCAAAACATATAGTTTCTTACCTGTCGGTGTAGTTTTGCAGCTAGAAGAATTTTCTGGGCTCACTAGCGTACCCACCCTCCTCCACCAAGAAAGATGAGACAGAGGGTTAGGAAGAAAGAAAAAAACCAAAAAAAACGAAGATGGCGACCTAAGGTTGGAGCTTCCGGATGAAGCATGTCGACGTCACAGGAGGACACCAAATGGTGGTATGTCGACGCCCACTAAGAAGAAGAAAAAAAAGAGGACAAATACAATAATTCCGGACCCAACCACTAGATGGCGGAATAATGCACAGCATGATAGTCCAGAAAATTCTTCAAGTTGCAAAACTACACCGACAGGTAAGAAACTATATGTTTGATAGAAAGTGGTTTCCTGCCACCATTCCAAATCAAGCAGCTCATGAGAGATTGTGCTTCTCTAAAGAAAGACTGGGTAAGTTTAATTAGTATATTTACCAAATAGTAGAGCAGATGAGGCAGTGCTATCATTTTGATTAAAGCATCCTGTCTCGTGATCTAGAGGGGCAGTTACTTCCAAAAGGCTATAGACCTACTAGTTTGTGTGGACAAGAAGGTGAAATTACAATATAAGTCTCTTCTAGCCTGTAATGTCTTCACCTTCCACTCCACCTGTTTCTTGCTGAGATCTTGGTGGATGAGCACCCATGTTTCACATATCAGTGAGCCAGTGTGGATATAAATATTGGCTCAGGAAGCGGCAGGTAACCTGCTTAAGCACACTCCCACTCATTAGATACCATGTGTTTTGTGCCAGCTGGGAGCCATTAGTGTTGTGCTATACTGAGAAGTGGCAGACACCACCTTTCCACTGACATGGTTATATGCTATGAATGCAGAACAAAAATTTTATAGATAAAAGTAGATAAACAGTGCTTCATAATCAGTGGGTCTGCCACAATCTACTCATTATTGCAAATGTAACATAACTGCTTAAGCAGATCAATTCTTACACAAAACCTACAAATATTTGCTATTAACCAGGCAATCCACATTTGGTAAATTTATCCGTGGTTCCTGTTCCTGGAAGCGTTAGTCTGTGATGCAGCTAAGTATTAGCCAATTTTGGTTTAAAAAAATAAATAAAAATAATCCATGTTTTCCATTTCTCCAACATCGGAGCAAATATTGGTATTCAAGATGCACCAAGAAGTACATTAAGAGAGTGAAACAGTTTCTGCTTCGTCAGGTGCATGCCTTAAATGTAAATACACAATAAGCAGAGCAATGGGATTCTTGGATAGGACCAGGTGTAGAATTACATTTATAAGGTTTTCCTTTTAAATGGCATATCACAAAATTGGATAAAGCCATCAGAGGCCAACATTGACTATTAGTGTGTGAAGAAACTGATAAAGTAAAGGCATTTAGGCAGTTGCTATTCCGAATTAATTTATTTTAGCACTTAAGATTATTGAAACTCTCGGTTTGGTTAAAATGTCTGTTTGAAACGTAGGGCTTGTGTTTGCTTTCATTCCTTTTAATAGTCAATATGTCCTGAATTATTGTTGAAGACGGTCAGCAACTTAAATTTAAGCTTGGGGATCCTGGTTGTCATTAGAAGCTTCACTTAAAACACATCCCATCTGTTAATGTCTTGTATTTTGCAATTAGTGACCGACTCGGGTGTGCCTCCGTTTGATACCTAGTACTATATTTCCTACAAGTCACTGCGAAATCTGCCACTCAAGAGCCTCTTCATCTGAGCACATTTATTATTGAATTCTGTGCCTACCTTTTGATGGTGCTGTAGTCTCTCTTGTTACTGTAAAGCAAATGTACAGTTTTATATATCTTTTGTTACCACTCTTGGCACATGGAGGGTAAAATATGAATATTTTTCTTCCCTTCAGAGGCGGCCTCCTGATAATTCATTTTATGTAAGAACATGTAACAAGAATCCAAAGAAGACAAAGTGGTGGTATCATGGTAAGTTTTCGGTGTTACAGAGTCAAAAGTAACGCATCAATGGACTTTACAAATCGGAGTTGTGTAGTTTATGCACACAGAAAACATAATAGTTAATGTTGAGCCTTTTTTCAGATGACTCTGAAATTGTGCATAGTCAACTTAATGTTGTGGTAAGACTCTAGTATTGATGGTATCCATTTTGCCTGATTCCATAAATAATGTTTTTGTAAATAGTTGTAGCCAAACTGTTAATCAAACGCAATGAGCAGAAGGTCCAGCATGCATTATAGAGGCTGTAAAATCTAAATCCCATGTTGAGGAAGCCAGTTCAAGCAGCTGTGAACTTCAACCACTTGTGGCTCTCACACAGACTGTGTTCATCTATGGTTGCTTCCAAGACACCCCAAGCACAGCATTTCTGGTCCCCTCGTCACAGGCCCTCACACTACTTTGTTAAACTTGGTTATGCTCGGTCCTTTGTAAAGGGAATACAGTAAAATGCCAAGAATGCATAATGCCCACCATGTGAATATGGCCACACCCTCACATGACCCACTATCATTTTAATAAGGAGATAGGCATTTGGATTTCAAGCCAGTTCTTCAGAGATGTTGTCATTACACTGTTTCTTCATTCGCTGATTTCAGGTCTAATGACCACCAGGCCACTTGAATAGATGCTGCTCATCCATCTTGGTACATACATCATACAACCAACTCCGCTATTAGTTGCCAGATCATTTAAAGACCCGTTTCTAACTGACTGCTTTGTTCCTTCCAGAGGTGCAAGATCTTTCATACGATCTTGAGAGAATTCTTGCAACAATATCAACCCAAGCTAGTGACAGCTGGCCCTCTGGGAACTATCTCCTAAGTCAGAGGTCTTCAAACTGTGGGGTGCACCCCCCGGTGGTCCGTGTCAGTGTTCCCAGGGTGGCGCAAATGCCTCTAAGTACTTGTAAATGATGGTTACCTGGAAGCCCGACTTTGATTATTTGTCACTTTTACAGGCTAACTTCATTTACATGCAGCGTTTCAAGTGCATAGAAAAGCATGACAATTGCAATCCTGAACTCAGTGAGGTCAAAGAGGTGGCAAAAATGAATAAAATATTCGAAAGTATTTTGTTGTTTTTTCCACCTTTAGAAACTGCATAGAAAATAATTCACACTTTTCTAGTGACAAATGTAAATTAAACTAATGGTGGGAGAGGCACTCTTTTACGTAATGAAATCTCAGTTGGCAAAAGTGATCACTCCAAATGTCTGAGACAAGATAGTCACAGAATTAAGTCCTGGTTGACGCAGTTCGGAAGAGTGATACATATATATGTATGTATGTATGTGTGTGTGTGTGTGTGTGTGTGTGTGTGTGTGTATATGTATGTGTGTATATATATAAGTGTGTGTGTGTGTATATATATAAGTGTGTGTGTGTGTGTGTATATATATATATGTGTGTGTGTGTATATATATGTGTGTGTGTGTATATATATAAGGGTGTGTGTGTGTGTGTATATATAAGGGTGTGTGTGTGTATATATATATATATATAAGGGTGTGTGTGTGTGTGTATATATAAGGGTGTGTGTGTGTGTGTGTATATATATATATATGTGTGTGTGTGTGTGTGTGTGTGTGTGTGTGTGTGTGTGTGTGTGTGTGTGTGTGTGTGTGTGTGTGTGTGTGTGTGTGTGTGTGTGTGTGTGTGTGTGTGTGTGTGTGTGTGTGTGTGTGTGTGTGTGTGTGTAGGTCTGTGTGTGTGTGTGTGTGTGTGTGTGTGTGTAGCGCCCCAGCCGGTGGGCCGGAGTAAAAAATAGGCTTCCACAAAAAGATTTAGTAATTAAGATAAAACAAGTGCGTTCAAGGAATACATTTTAATAATAGGTAATCAGACTGTACCTAGTGCAAACACTGTTTTATAAATCCATTAAAAGGGCACTTTTTCATTAGTGAAGCAGTGGGTCCCAGAAGTATAAGAGGTGCAATACATCACAATTGTGACTGTTTCACTCCAATAAAGAGGCACGGGGGCTCATTTTCCTTGCTAGCATTAACCCTGAGGGCACCATTGCTGCAAAGATGCAGGCAACATGTGAAAACACCTTTTTTCCTGAAAGGAACATTGTCTGTTTCGAGATTGGAGTGATGGTCAGACATGTTGGATAAGGGGTGAAAGTGGCAGAGGAGACAGCCTGGTACTCAGGACCTTAGCTATTATTAGTACAGCAGTTGCATTGGGGCCTAGGAGTGTGAGGGGCTCACAACACCCCACTTATGACGAGCAGTGTTTTTTTTTTTTTTTTTTTTAAATGACCTTACAAGCCTGGCCCCCTTGAATCAGCCCAGCCCCACCTGCTCCTCAAATCTTGCCATAAAGTTTTGAAGGGGGCCTGACGTCAAAACATTTTGCTTAGGGGGGCTCAAAGCAAAAAAGTTTGAAGACCTCTGTCCTAAGTGCCTCCTAAGCTAGTGGTTGCACTTTATGGCTCAATTCACACACTTATGTAGCTGAATTTACATCTTCAAGAAATTGAGACCCGCAGCATTAACAAACCTTGAGTGTTTGTACATAGACCATTGCAACAAAATTCCAAAATAAATTAAAAATATAGCTTCAACTGAATTTAATCTTTCTTAGGTTCACATGCTTGAATCCTTCCCTGTTATCAAAGGAGCAGTTTCTCTTTAACTTTAGTTTAGCAGTACAAGGAACAGCCTGTCTGCAGGGCCTCAGAATAGTGCCCATTTTTAGCAGATTCACCTTTTTCGAAAAAAACATACTTCAGCCAATGAAATGTGAGTGTCAGCCTTACCTCCCAGAGGTCTCACACCTTTGATTTTTGCTGCACTTCCAGAGTTTTTCTCTGTCTTCAAAGCAGGTAAGTTCTTCATGTTTCTGAAATACCTATTTAAAAATTCATGACTGAGGTTGTAAGTGTAGATTCTTTCCACCACTACTTTTGGTTTAGGGTAAAAAGGGCTAAATATGTAAAAATCCAAAAGAAGTTTATTTAATGCTCGTGATTCCTCTGAAAAAGTAGGGATTTTCCTGGTGACCTGCACAAGATGTGCATTATTGCACCCCCGGATCACCAGCCTAAAGACTGTACGATCTGCAGGACATTTTCCGCTAAAACTCTGATTGTGAAGGGAGGCCTTTGAGATGGATTAAAAAACATAAGGCTGCTGAACATTCCACCTCATGGGAAGAATCGGAGGCAAGTTCTCATATGTCCAGAGGGGAAACCGCATCAAAAAGAAATCCTGACTCGCATGAATCATCAAAAACAAAATTGGTGACTAAAGAATCCTCCTCTGGAGAACCCCAGGTGAAATGTTACAAGAAGTCTGAAAAAATCTGTCAAACCATCTCATCCTGATAAAGAGACAGTCACCAACTTTTATGGCTCCACTGTCATCTTCTGTAGCAAAAAAGACAAAGTTCACAGCATCTTCAGCATTGACTCCTTCAACAGTTTCTTCCTTCGTTGACTTCTTGATGAAGGCACTATTGTTTGGGACAATGTCTGCTGCTCTGTTGACAGAGGACTACTGACATGTTGACGAAACAATTGATTGAGCCATCAACGAAAAAAGTCACTGAAAAGCCACCCAACAAACCTGTTGTTGATTAACCCATCATCTGCTATTCCACCTGTGGCATCACAGTCAACAAAAATCCCCTCCATTAGAAAAGAAAGCAAAAGGAACTAGGGACTTATGCCGGGAACACAGTATCCTAAAGGAAAAATTGGTTCTGTCCGGGGTATCAATTACTTAGGACAAGTAGCAACAGCTTACTTATAACCAATATGAATGATTTACAAAGAAAAACAAATGGAGATATAACACACACCAACATTTTTTGAATCAATAATGTATTAAGAGAAAATCAAATAATAAAGGCTGTCGCAATTTACAATTTCAATTGCAATGTGAAGTACGTGACTGTGGTGAAACTGTGACATGTGGTGAATGGTGATAAATATAGTCCACTATATACAGAAACAATTGTGCAAAAAATGGGGAGGGAGAAAGATTTCATAAATGTCCTTATTAGCGCATATGCTTAATGATCCAATGACGAATGGGACTGTGATCAAAAGCGTTGTGTAGACATATACAATACGCCGACGTTTCGACCCTGTGTATCGCGCAAGAAGTGAAAGTGCGTCCAGGCGGGTCTTCCTCAGGGCAGGAGGGGGGAGAGATGGCAGCCCAAAAGCAGATTCCTAGGTGGCCCTGCGAATAATAATAAAAAGCATTTTCCGAAATAAACCACGGACAGAAGGAGGCTTGAATTCCAGATCACGAAACCCATCGGACTGGCACAAACACGACTCTAACCGACGGGTGGAAGTCAAATACAGTTTATCTTTGAGGCTCCAAACCGGCTGGTGGAGATCCTTATGATTTATTTTCCTACCCATACCTGACCAAGAAATTATTATTCGCAGGGCCACCTAGGAATCTGCTTTTGGGTTGCCATCTCTTCTCCACCCCCCCCCCTGCCCTGAGGAAGACCCTGGTTATAAGTAAGCTGTTGCTACTTGTCCTAAGTAATTGATACCCCGACAGAACCAATTTTTCCTTTAAAATACGTATACCCAGGTTCTGAGGGACACCGGGTTGCCCCATTACGTTTACCACAGGGAACACAGTATCCTACGCACAATTTTGCCACTAGCACCAACTAGGCATCTTGACACTGAAGAAGATCCTGACAACCTAAACCACTAAAGAGTCAGGGGAAGAGTAGGGCAAACCAACTGCCCCAAGTACCATACAACAAGCACAAAAGAAGTTGGTTGCCTATACTAATAAAAAGAGCAAGGGAACTGTGGTTAGATTTAGAGATTCCAAAGCTGTAAGTCACGTGTAGTCTAAAGAGAGACCCTCCTTATTGGAAGAGGATGCCTCACACACAATATTGTCATGCTTCATCATAGGCATCCTCTCCCCACCCTGGTAAGATGGTGCTACCAGAGCGGACTCAACCTCCATGAAGACTTGGCGAGAGGAGGGAGTTCTTACATAAAACTTACAGGACAAAATCGGGATCCAGTTCAAATTAAAAATACCTTCAGGTTCCTCAGTTATCACCTTTATTTGTGAGGACCTGAGGTACGTTCAAAGCAATAGCGATGACGGAACCTAAAGAGCATAATGTCTCTTAGTCCATCATTCATTAAGCCAACATGTTTCTGCCCACGCACAGAGCCATAGAGGTCTGGGGCATTCGTCAGGGCTGTCGAACCCTCCAGAGGCGCTATTGGGTGTCCCCTATATCTCATACATACTACAGTGGGGGGGAGGCGGGCTACACCCAAGGTGTGCCTAAGTGACTCCTACCTGGGATACTCTTATACGCACATCATCATGCACCTGCAGAAGGGAGAGTAATCCAAAAGGACAAGTCAGAAAAAATATATCTGTGTGCATCACACGCTAATTTTAACGCACACCATAGTGACCTGCACGATTATAGCCACAGGCAACCTTGCATGCTGGCATTCATCACCCAACACGTGCAGTGGAAAAACCATCTCTCGTGAAAGGGGGGGATGGTGACAAGGAATGTTATCACTAGTGATGTGAAAATACAGCAAATCCAATAAGTGTCTAGCTCTAGAACCATTATATTAGCATTCTAGGATTCTGTGAGGTGTATGCTTGTTCTTTATTCACTAGTAATCTTAGTGGACTGAGCTCACATGGCGGATCATAAAATCCTAGAATCCTAATATAATGGTTCTTGAGCTAAATAGACACATTGGATTTGATGTGTTTTGCCAGCATGCAAGGTTGCCTATGACTATAATCGTGCAGGTCACTATGGTGTGCGTTAAAATTAGCGTGTGATGCCCCTTCGCAAAGATTAACTTGTCCTCTTTTTTTATTTTTTATAAATCTTATTATTGATGACAAGTTTACTCATTGCAATCTAACTTGTCATCTTTAAGTGCTTATTTCTGTATTTGGTTGTTAAACTGGTACTAACCAAGTGAAATATTTGCCCAGACAGTATTACCATGTCTAAAGAATAAAACTGGTTAAGTATTACTACAAATAAATATGCTGCATGATTTGCCTTTTCTTGCAGCATAATGTAGTCAACCCTTCTGCATAATTTGGTGCTTCTCTGCAGCATAATTCCAGGGGCCCTGCATATGCATACAATCACAATGGTTCACACAGAACTCATTTGCAACAAAAATACTCAATGAAGACAGCAACATTACTGTAACTAGTGTGATATAAAGAACTGATAATTATATTTCCACAGTAGGTTTCAGTGAGATGAGCAGATTTATTACCATCATAAATCATGTCTTAGAATAGATGTTTAGAAAATACTAGTGCACAATGACCCCTTGTGAAAAAATCCACAGCCAAACTTGAGTAAGCAATGTAGTGAAATGCAAAGGTACGTTGGTATGGAAATAACCACATATTTTTATTCCATTAAGACAGGCCCATAGTTGCCTATTAACACATCTCTCATGAAATAACAGCCATTTTCTTTGCAAATAGTGTCAACTGTGTTCCAACCCGTCACCAAATACAAGGGCCTTTTCAGGAGTTGGGATGGCCTGGGGACCTATAAAGATGGACAGGAAATTTACTAGAAGTATAGAGCCAACTTAAATGTAGAGTATAGCAAAATACCTATTTAGGGCCTTGAGGAAACTGTCCCTCTCTCTAAACTGACTCCATTCTTCTTCATAGATAAGATACCAGTGATGAAAAATATGGAACTTGAGTCATTGGCTGACCTCACTCTTTGAGTTTGAGACTTTCAGTCTGGCTATGCTGGACCTGCTTAGGATGGCTTCTGTACCTTCTAGGCTGCCATTCAAGCAAGAGCACAATCCTGAGGACTGGTGACTCCATCACCTCTGACCAGGTTACTAGGGAAACCGTACCTCAGTGGTATGTGGTGCCTAAGAAGATGAAACCTGCCAAGGTGTCTTAGCCTCCTTTGGCGCACGCATGAACCACTCTGCCGATGGTGTTCTTGAAAACGGTATTGCTGGTGGCAAATTAATTCAGCTTATATGGTTGAAAAACTGCACCTCTCTAAGTTTATTCACCTTTCTCTGTATTCTACATTGATTAGTTGGTTTTTCACACCTGCCCATCCTTCCTGCCAAGGTGGTATCTGCATTTCATATTGGCCATCCCTTACGCATCCATCTTTCTTCCCTCCTCCCGATCCAACTGATGAGGAAGAATGTTTTTATACTGGACCCCAGATGTGTGGTGTCCTATTACATTGACCACACAAGACATTGTGGATGATCAACTCTTTGTGGGCTTTGTTTAGAGCCATGGAGGGTAAGGCAGTGACCAAACACATGGTTTCAGTCATCCTCTGTATTCAGATCAGCTGTGCCCTAGCCATGAATGATTCCCTAGAGAGCATTTGCAACCATTCCACTAGGGCTATGGCTGTTTCTATAGCCCTTGACTGAGGTATCCCAGTTGCCAATATCCAGCTGGTTAAATGCTCATCCTTGCATTCCTTTGCCAGGCATTACTGCCTTGCTGCACAAGTACACAGTGAATGATACGTTGCACTATTAATTCCCTTCTTCCAGAGAGTATTGGTTTGGTACTCCTAAGGTGAGGAATCTGCAGAAAGAGGTATCTATCGGAAGGAACCACATTTCAATTAAATAAAACCAAATGCATGAAAAAGATGGCCACTGTAGATGCGTACGTCGGTGACGGTCATCTTTGGTAAACTTGGTTTTATTTTAACAAAATTCAATTCCAAGATGGCTGCTGTGGATGTGTACACAGTGATGACCGCTATCCTGGAAAGGCATTTTGTTAAAGAGTGGAAAACGCATAAAAAGATGGTCACCTTGGATGCATGTACATCTTTGAATGCACGGTCTTATTTTAACATATCCCATTCCAAAATGGCCACCAGGGATGTGTGCAACCACTGTGGCTATCTTTGAATGGGATTTCTTTTAACCAATAGGGAAATACCTGCCGGGCAAGGGTGGACAGCCTTCTTGGAATGGTCTCAAAACCATTTTAAGATGGCTGTCTGCAGGCAATGCGGCAGGTGGCAAAAAACGTTTTTTTTTGTTTTTTTTTTAAAGAAGAGAGCTTAAGGAGAGCAAGAGGACACTTGGTGGTCCTAAAGTTATTAGGGAAGAGAGATGGGAGAAAGGGAGATCAGGGAAAGAGGTACAGCACTGCAAGGATGCACCATCTGGTCAGAACACTGATACCTAAATGCTGTTTGGAAGAAACACAAGAATAGTGATAAAAGCTATTGAGTCAGGAGCAGGTAAGTGAGATAGACAGCAAAGCCATCCAAATATCAAGAAGAGGCTGACCAAACCACCACTCTGTATGTAAAGTTTTGGAAACAGTAGGTCTGGCCAACAGACAAATAATGCCACTAGAATCTGGAACCCTCTGCCTAACCTCCTGCCTAGTCGCCTTCAAAAAGCAGATATCTTGGTTAATCACCCTTGACCAGACATAATTACGCTTTCCACAGTGATCTGAACTAGCTTCGTTATATGACCCCACCATCCAAATCGATGCCATAACTGTGTATGTCCTGTGCCCAACTACGGTAACGGTCTCTTTTGGTAACTCCTGTACTCATCTACTGCTGTAAACGTCCTCGTTTTTAATTACTATAACTGCAACCCACTGTAACCAATGTATCCTGCTTTTTGTAAAGCGCTCTGATGCCTTCGGGTCATGTACGAGCTATATAAAATTGCAAAAAATAAAACTCATTTTGAGACTTAAAAGTAAAAATAAAAAAGGAAACTGACAGAGTAGGTGGCATTGGAATGCCAATGTGGAAAAGATACATGGAAACATCCCTGTGTGAAATCCATATTACTCTGAATATCAAAGAGAAGGTTGCAACCAGAGATCGATTTAGGAGAGGATGTTTGGGAAATGTATGCTGTATCCTTATTAAACAAGTCTTAGCTATCATTCATGTCAGTCAGATAAACGTTCCGGTGCAGTTACCATTTGGCTTCATAGTCGTCTAGTATGGATTCAGTAGCGCGAATCTATCACTGGAGTTTGTCAGAAAAAAAACAGGTTATTCAGAAAAAATATTTGTGCAAGGTCAATAACTCGTAGTGATATTTTAATTGTGTGGCTCAAAAAGAGGGCATCAGAATATGAGGGATGGCTCTGAAATGAGTTAATGTTCCAAAGATGAAAAAATCTGAATCGAGATGTACCACAGTACTGGTCTTTTGGTTCTGTTGTAGAGGATGAAGTCTGTCTCGACCGTGGACCATTGGGTTATGCGGATTTAAATGCAGAGCTTTTGCTGAGCAATTTTGAGTTATATCGAATATTCATTGTGTTTTTCACTTAGGTTATTCATTATTTGTAACTTCCAAGTGATAGCTTTTGAAATTGTTTTCTCGATATGATGCTTTTGCAATTAGTGTCTCCTATATCATGCATTCGTTTTTAGCATCATGTACAGTTGGTGCTTGTGGCTAGATGAGTGTGTATAGATCTACATGGAAGTGACTGAATGCTAGAGTTTGAAAATGACATTGTTTATTACGTAAGTGAGCACCATTGGATGAGCAGGTTGAACCCAATCTTTCTGGACGTATTTCTCAAATAGGCAAGGTTATTGGAATAGCTTCTTATTGTAGTGGACATTTATCACAGTTTTACTAACACTAAACACGAAGTGTGCTTAAAAGCCTGTTTTAATGAACTGTACTGAAGCTCTTGACCTGTAAAAATCTAAACATTCAAATTTCTTTTGTGGGTTGAGTGTATTTAACATGCAAGCTAGGATGAAGGATGCCGTGCCTTTCTTGAAATTCAGACTGAGCCGAGTTTAGCATATGTATGCTTTGACAAGTGGTAACATAGGCATTAGTTATGTTTAGATCAATTTTGATCATACTTGTTAAAATAAATGTTTGTAGTTGATTGGGTTTTCTAAATGGCTTTGTGCAGTAGCTGAATAAAAGAGCTTTCTTTTAATTGGGGCAATGCATTACTACTTAGCAGATTGAGTAAAGATTTCAGGAATGTGCTCTGGCCAAGAAGGCTCCCTCCTTCACATTGTTTGGGAATGCCCAAAGGTACAGAACGATATTGGCAGAACTGGAGAAAGTCGTGGCACCAGTGGCAGAACTGTCAATATAATCAACTACCAAATGTTTGTGCTAAAGATATATTGGGCTGAGAAAGCACCTAAATACTTGAAACCATGGCTGTCACAAGGTCTGGCAGTGGGAAAGTGCAACATTGCTAGGCGATGGGAGACTGGGGTACTGCCGAATATAACCGAAAGGTAAAAAGACATAGAATGGTGTATGCTGGCAGACACGGGGGTCTATGAGGGGAGGGCTACCCCAAGAAATGGGAAAAATATGGACTCCATGGAGGTCCTATCAGAGGTTATAGTGAGATGCGCAGAGACCACCAAGCCCTTGTTTGCACTGCGCCCTAGTCAAGGGGGGTTGGGAGAAGGGAGGGGACAGGGAGCTCTGTTTACATTCTCCCGCAGGGAAGGTAAAGATGTACTAATGTTGAATAACACAGTAATGTTGGTGACTAACTGTTCACTAAAAAAACAATAAAAAGTTTTACTAAAAAAATATATCTGGGATGCACTTAAAGTAATATATGCCCAAGTGATGTATGTTCATTTGCCCGTGATTGAATGGAACACCTGGCTATGATCCAGTATGGTAGTGCCTTACTTAAACAATAGTACTCTCATAATGTGCCTACTGAAGATTCACTCATAGTTTGCATCACATTTTGCAATGTTGTGTTTACTATCTCTTTTTCAAGAAGTAAAATTTCTATCTGAGCAGAAATCCTATGTGTTGTGGACTCTACTCCACAGTGGGAAATTTCAGATTATCCCGATGGCAGGTGACCATGGATGCAAGTTGCTATATAATGGTGGATACAGGGAGATGTTGTGAAATGTGTGCTTTACTTAAACAAGTGGAATGACTTGATAATATAAAATAATGAACTACATTATCATGAGTGTTTAATAATTTCCTAGTACAATTTTAATATAAATCAATTTTTCTCTTTTTACTTTTCTAGATGACACATGTTGATGCCATCAGTGATGCTCTTAAAAGAAAATAGTCCTACTGAATTACAGTGCACTTTGATCATTCAGTCTTTGAACTTTAACCTTGACTGAAAGTGACTTAAAGAAATGAAGACTTCTTCCTTTTTACTGCATTTTTACTAGTGTGCATTGTGGGCGCATGCTGATTGCTGGCTCACTCCATGCAATGGATATGTTTTTATTAGCGCTTCTGTATTGATGCAGGTGAGGGAGGGAAAATTGTCAAGAATTCTTTTTTGTTTGTTTTAACTTCGAAGAGCTCTATGGTCCTCATGTATTGTGCAATAACAAAATTAATGCATGAAGGAACCTAGCCGATGGACTATGAAATGCTTTGGTACTATGAACGTAAGATCCAGCACTGCATTGGAAGTCCTTCTAGTCCTTATGCTTTGGGATTCTATGCACTGTGATCTTGAAGTTTGGAGCATGAGGAAACATGCTTGGCTAAATGATTGTAAGACAAGATTGTTGCATATTTATTGAAATATTTCTGAATGTCCTAACTTCTTGATACTGAAGGTTTTTCGGGCAACATTGGCAGATGGGTACAGTATCTTATCCCTGTGGTGGATTATAGATACATTTGTGTATAGCTGCTATTCTTACCTCTGAGGTAGTAATATATAATTTAGGATATACATGAATAAATCAAGATTTTATATCAGAGAGGTGGGAAAACCAAGAGTAATGCAATGGTTTGCAGCAGTCCTTAACGTTTGTACATATTAGATTTTTGTTTCAGGTAGGTCTAAAATTGTTACTTTGCTAGCCATCAGCATGAGCCCTACTGCCTATACTGTATCCCAGTTATTTATGTTTGAAAGAAATCTTAATTTTTTTCTTTTACTGTTTTTGGTTTGTTTCTATTGTCGTATCTCATGTTGAATACAGAAATATTTTGATTGGAAAGCCTCGTCTAAAGATATTTTCTTGTATATTCTCTCTCCCCCAAAGCATTAAAGGCGTTATCTTGTCTTTTAATCTTGTATAAAGGAGAACAAAGAGAAACACTTTTTGACAGAGAATTAATGTTTTGGCAAAAAAGCGTGGAGCGTTTATTTTACACTTCTATTTAAATAAAAGTATACAATGAATATTTTCCTAAGCTGCTTGTCCCAAGTCATTGTAGTTGCCATTGAGGATTTATGATTATTAGGGGTTGTTAAAGGAACAGAAGATAAAAATGAAGTATATTCTTATGCTATGTTTTTTCACATGTTTTCCCTTCCTTCAAGGTGTCCTTTTGTTGGTTCAGCTGTTACTATCTCATCATTTTATATCCCCCACATTGTGTAGTAGTCGGAATGATGAAAAAAGTACCATGTTTTATTGACTGTAGCATATCATTCCATCCTCTTTGTTCAAGAGACCCTTCCCACATTAAAAAACAAAACACCTGGGTTGGAGAATGTGCAATCAGGGGATAGTGGGGAGTGGTAGTTTCTTCTAGAGATGGAAAATACTGGCTTTAGATTTTGTTTGAAGTACCGCCAAAGACATACCCTACCCACGGACCACAACTCGGAAGGTTGTATGATGTGCAAGGATTTCCTTGAAGTCTAAAAGGTCGGGAGAAACAAAGGTGAGCATTTTACTCTATGATACAATCCAAACCAGGCTCCCTTAAGGGTCTTGGGTTGTAGAATGGCAGAAAGGCGCTTGAAGAAATGGATGTGGGACAGCGGGAAGGGTCAGATGCAGAGGAGACCTAATACCTACGTGTGAAAGACGGTGGTGAAAAAGACCACAAAGGACACGGAGTAGACTGCTACAGATTTGCAGTGAAACCGAGCCGAAACCCTCAGTCCACAAGCAATTGAAAGGAGGATAAAACCATGTGAGCCTCTCAAAGTGAAACAGACACCATAGAGGGCAAACCTTCAGACTCTGACTCAACTTTGAAAAGAGATCAAGCTCAGAGGAAGGTAAAGGAGTAGAAGGGGATAGACCGCTCAACCCAGAAAAGAAAACTCCCTCAAAGCCAAACAACCTGTATTCGACTTTCAGATAGATACTTCTATCCACAGATTTCTCACCTTTTCAATATTCCCAATGTGTCAAAATGGATCTCAAACCTTTTGCACAGCAGTACCCCTGTGTGTCAGGTGGCATCATACAGCTCTGCACCATCATTGTTCAATTTGCAAGTGACTGGTGGAGCTGAATCTAAGCCCATCCGTGCTGACGTCCGTTTCTTTCTTTCCTCTCCACCAGACGCAGATCCAGAACTGCTTCTTGGTCTTCTGACCAAGCCTTTTTTTAAATTATCCACTGGACAAGGGAAAATTTCACCTCTTAAAGCAACGGGGTCTAAACCATGTGGGTGCAGTTGCAAACGGCTGCCTTTGTCAGACCCTCACAAAGTATGTTTGTGGTCCCTGGGGTCAGACCACTACTCCAAGGCCTGCGATGACTGGGCCCAAATTAACCCAAAGGTCGCACGGGAGTGTGAGGCCAAGCTTTAAGTTGCCAAATTGAAGAAGACTCCACTGCGCTATGGGTCAAAGTTGAAAGGAAGGTTCCGTTTCTGCGACAGATCATTGTCTTGGTTGAAGTGTATGTCCAAGAAAAGGCATAAGAAGTCAAAGCGGGAATCTGCCCTTCCTGCCACACTCGGACTCAAGAGAGAGCACGAGGACAAGAACATGCCTCCCATTTTCACTTACGGTCTCTTATCAGAGCAGATTCAGAGCTTGGTCCGGGCATACCCTGAATTTCAGGTCCGCTGGCAATGTTGAAGTAAGTAGAGGCCTTTAGAGAGGCCATGCTGCATATATTTGGCACTTTACCTCCTTCCTTTTGCATGCCTTTTGGCCCCAAAGGTCCAGAGGCGTCTCCAGTCGGACTCCGCAGGCATGTCCGAACTCACTGCCGTCTGTGCCCCATGGACCGGCATAGAGTTTAGCACCAACTGCAATGCAAATTTAAGTACTGGTGTCATCCCTTGCACTGGTCCGTTCTGCATTGACGCCTAGGACACCAGAGCAGGATATGCTGTATGTAGTGCTATAGGTCTCCAAGCAGAATCCACCTCGGCTAAGCTTGCTCCTGGCTCGAAAACTACATGCAGCCTTTGGACATTTCGGATTCTGATACTTTTCCCATAGCACATGGTAAGGCCCAGACTTTACATAATCTTTATGTCATGGATTCAGACAATGAATACTTCCCCAGATACGGGTTTTGTATACCCCATTCCACCCAGCCCCAGCAAATCCCACTTGTTCATGCCACGGAAAAAAGCATCTCTTTCGCTGGCTTGATGCGAAGGGCAGCAGCCTTTCTAGGTTGAAAGCTTGTTCAAGGCTGCCAATTAACAAACTGGTTGCGCGCCACCATCACCCTTCACCAGATGACCCAGCCTTTCTCACTCGACTCCATAGTGTCTGGTGGTGCAGGTGTACACCTCCAAATTAATCCTAAGGCTTTCTCTACTACCCAGCCTGGTTTCGAATTCAAATGCCTAGGGACATTTGGGAAACTGATTTTTTTTCATCCAAACTCCTGGCCCTCAGACCTGTGAATGCCAGCTTTTCTTCTGGGCTGCTATTCTCATGGCCTTTGGGATTCTGTGGCACAAGTTTTACCGGCTGTTCTGGATGACCTTCGGGCGTCCCTTACCCATGCCATTTAGGACAGTCATGATGTTTCAAAATTGTTAATTCGCTCTGGATTGGACATGACCAACTGCTTACTGAGAGCCGTGGGCAGTAGTGTAGACTTTTGGTGCCACTCGTAGATGAGGTATACAGGCTTCTCTGTGGATATTCCTGCCATCCTAAATGGACATGCCATTTGACTGGTCTTGCTTTTTTGGTGAAAAAGCGGACTCTGCATTAGAGCGTTTGAAGAAGAACAGAGTTGCAGCACTGTCCTTGTGCCTTTCTGCTCCCATAAGACAATTCCACCAGCTATACTGCACTCTGTTGCTACGGTATAGGTTTTTCCTTTCTCTGATTCCAGACTCCTCCTGCAGCCTAGCAGGCCCTTCAGCCCTTTTGTGGCCAGGGCAGCAGTTCTCAGAGACCATGTTGAGAACAGCAGGAACAATGTTCAGCTCAGTCCTGTGTCCCTCCAGCAGCTGCAACCGCAAAACTGCTTTAGTTTATCCTTGCCGGCACATAGTCACCCTGTCGGAGGCAGGATCTGATATTTCCTTTAAGGGTGGCAAGCCATCACTTCAGACAAGGGGGTCCCCCGAGTTGTCCATCTGGTCCACGCCCTCCCATTTCTTTCTACACCATCATTGCAGCCGGCGAAGGGTCACCTGGCCATCTTGCAGCAAGAAGTGCAGGCCCTTTTGGCCAAAGAGGCCACTGAGATGGTTCCAGCCTCGGAAATAGGGACTGGATGTTACTTTGTCTGCTTCCTTGTGCTGAAGGAGTACAGAGGTGTTTGTCCTATTTTAGATCTTTGTCTTCCTAACACCTTCCTGCGGAAGGATAAATTTAAGATGCTCACACTTGCCCAGGTCTTGCCTGCCATAGACCCCAGAGACTGGATTGTGGTGTTGAACCTGAGGGACACTTATTTTCAAATTCCCGTCCTACAGGCCCACAGGCACTACTTGCAGTTCAGGGTAAGCAAGGAGCATTTTCAGTGGTCCCTTTTTGGCACACCAGTGCCCCACAGGTGTTCACGATAGTGATGGCACTGATCAAAGCACACCTTCGAAGATCTGGAGTACCAGTCTTCCCCTTTATCAACAATTGGCTGCCAAAGGCAGGCACGCCCCAAGCAGTTGTCAAAAACCTCCAGATGACTGAGAACCTCCTGACATTGTTGTGGTACAATATCAGTGTGCCAAAGTCACACCTGACTCCTTCGCAGAAGCTGCCTTTCATCTGAGCTCTTCTGAATGGTATAGTTTAGTGCCTCTTGCCTGGAAGATGATTCCAGGACATTCGGGCATTGATCCCAATGTTTCAGCTTCTGTCCTGGATCTCAGTACGGATGACTCGGGCTTTTGGTGTTGCTGAACCCCTGCATTCTGCTGGCCAGACATACAAGATGACAAATACAAGCTCTGCAGTGGGATCTCAAATCCCAGTGGGCACATCATCAGTTTATTCTATCTGACGGGGTCAAGATTTCAAAGGAGACTACCAAAGATCTGTGGGGGACTACTGGACTGCAATTGAGTCAGTGTTGGGCCCCTCTCCGTACCCCACCCAAAGTTGACAACGATCACAGATGTAGCACTATTAGATTGGGGAGGCCATCTGGGAGAAGTGGAGATCAGGGGCCTGTGGTCTCCAGCGGAGACTCAAATCAACATCAATTTGTTGGAGTTGAGGGTGATTTGCCTGGTGTTGAAGGCATTCCTGTCCACCTTCAAAGGAAGGCTAGTGCAGGTGCTCATGGACAACACCACAGCCATGTGGTCCTGCAACAAGCAGAGAAGTGTGGGTCTTGGACCCTGTGTCAGGGGCTCTTTGCTGCTGAAAGTGGCTGGACCACTGGGAAGTTTTGGTGGTAAGCCACCAAGTGGAATCTTTAAACACCAGGGCTTGTTAACTCAGTCCCAGATGCCTAGTGGATCACTAAAGGCAGTTGCACTCAGAGGTGGAGCAGGACATACCCTGGTTTGATTTTCTTTGCCACCACTGAGAGTGTGCAATGTCTGCACTTTTGGAGTTTCTAAGGCAGCACTCTCTTGGAGACACCTTTAGTCTACATTGCAGTTTGAGACTCTTGTACGGCATCCTTTCACTGCCTCTCCTGCCTCGAGTTCTGAAGAAGATCTGACACTACCATGCCTAAATAATCCTAGATTCACTGGTTTGGACCAGGAGTGTTATACCCAGAACTCCTGGGCATTAGCATCTGTACTCTATAATCAAGCTGCTGTTGTCCTGTCGCAGCAACAGGGCAGAGTGAGCACCCAGGCCTTCATAATCTGCATCTCCATAATTGGAGATAAAGCAGCAGCAGTTGACCTCCTTTGTCCTTCCTCCTGAGCCCATTAAATTTATCTTGGCAGAAAGGAGTTCCTCCACAAAATCGGTGTACGCCAAACATTGGTACAAATTTGTGGAATGGTGCGGCACCAGGTAAATTGACACTTTACAAGCAAAGTTGCCTGTCGTGGCATTTGTTCTCACTCTAGCCCAGCAAGGACTTAATCTGGGCACTGTTAAGGGCTACATATCGGCTCTTTTGCAATTGCCAGATCTGAAAGAGACTATTAGTTATAGATTCCTTACCTTCGAATTACCCCCAGGCATCAGACTGGATCCGGAGAAATTATCTCAGCAGTACCCCTGCGCGTCGGTAGGTGGCGTCGGTCGACTCCGCGTCCGTCGTCGGCATAGTGATCGCCGGGTTGACGTTGCGGTGTCTACTTAGATGCCACCCCTGCGCGCTGACGTCCGTTCTTTCTTTTCCCGCGCCAGCCAGCGCAGATCCGGAGAGTGCGTGGCCCCCCCCCAGTCACTTTTTGACTAACCCTTTTTCGACTTTTGTTGACCTCTTTTTGTGTCTTCGACTCCTGGTGCACAAGGAATGTCCAGCCGTCTGCCCGGTTTCAAGCCTTGTGACTCCTGTCACAAGTTGATGTCGGTCACCGGTCTGCACCTCGTGTCTCTCTGGTGCCTGGAGCGTGACCACGACCCGAAGTCGTGCTCTGGCTTTTGGAGGCCCAGCAGTCCGCTCCGTGCCTTTCGAGGTCCCGGTCGAGGGAAAGGTCGCGGAGTCACCACCATTCGTCCTCTAAGTCTTCGCACTCCTCGGGTAAGTCGAAGCACAAGAAGAAGGCGAAGAAGCATAGTCACCCTTCGCCTTCTCCCTGTCCGTCAGCCGACGCGACGCGAGACCCGGAGCGTCGTTGCTCTCCGGCTCCTTCCTCGGAGCCTGCTGGGATGGCTCTGCGCTTCCCTCCTTTTGCCGGAGCGTCCCCTGCCCAGCTTAGTGCATTTTACAAAGCGCTGCACAGCATCTTTGGGCAGCCCGACACCGCAGGCGTCCTTCGGGCCCCGGGGACTTGGCTGGGGGCCCTGGGCCTTCGTTGCCGGCGGCTCCGGCCTAGGCGCTGCAGGGTCCCCAAGGGTCCAGGCCTGGATCCGGATCAATGCCAGTCGACCTCCCGGTACCTTCCCTTGCGCCGATTCCAGTGACGATGCCCCTGACGTCTGTTGTGCCCCCAACCGGCGCCGACCCCAGCCTTGCCCCCGACGTGGACACGGTGCCGGACCGACGTCGGTACCGGCGCCGGAGGGTACTTATGTACCGCTGTTTACCGCTGTTCATCCCTGGCGTTCCCTATCGCCCTGAGTGGCAGCCATAGGAGGGTGAGGAGGACTGGGAGGGGTCTATTGACCCTCTAGCATACCAACTTGAGGAGCCGCACTGGCTAGAGGAGTTGGATGATGCCAGTGGTCTGGATACCTCCCCAGACCTTGGTATAGTTTCTCCCCCCTACCGTGGGTACGGAGGAGGGAGCTTCCTACGCTGTGGTGTTGCGTAGGGCGGCCGAGGCCCTGGGCCTCGAGTTTCCTATGGTGGCTTTCAGGACTAACCTCCTGACTGAGGTGCTTCAGCCGGCAGCAGCCTCTTCGGAGCCCCTGCTGTCTTTTAATGAGGCCCTCACTGACATCCTTCTGGGCACTTGGTCCAAGTCCAGCACAGGGGCTCCTGTGGACAGGATGATTGCCCGACGCCACCGCCCGGGGCGACCCACTTTTCCTCTCCAAACACCCTACCCCTGAGAGCTTGGTGGTCCAAGCCGCCTCCCTCAAAAGGCGCATTCCCTACTGCTCCCCCAGATAGGGAATCCAAGAAGCTGGACCATCTTGGGAAGATGTTTTCTTCCACCAGCTTAGGACTGCGGTCGCTGAGCACCGCATGTCTCTAGGGCCGTTATACACACACGGTGTGGCATACGGTCGCGCAAGTGCTGCCACAGTGCCCGGAGGAACCCCGGTCCGTGCTCACCCTCGCTGTTGCTGAGAACTGAGACGCAGCAAAGTTCACCATCCGTGTGGGCTGGATACCACCGACTTGCTGGGTAGGACGGTTTCCATGTCGGTAGCCCTGAGGCGCTACGCCTGTCTAAGAACGTCTGGCTTCTCTGGGGATGTCCAATCCACACTTTTGGACATATATTTTGATGGCCGTCGCCTGTTTGGTGACAAGGCGGACAACGCGCTCGAGTGCTTAAAGGACTCTCTGGCTACGGCCAGATCCTTGGGCCTCGCAGCAACTTCTCACCCCATGCAGTCTGCCTTTCGCCCCTTTCGTGGCTACGGAAGGGGTGCCCCACCACGTTTCACCCAGAGCCACGGCCACGCAAGCTTCCCAGCCTATGCGTGGCGGGGGCGTGGGACCCAGCATCATGGGTCTGGGAGCCAGCGGGTGGGCCAGTCCACCAATGCCCCCTCTTCAGCATCCTCCAGACCTTCCTAGTCCGACTTTTCAGGACCACCAGTTGCCAGTGGGTGGCAGGATCCGCCATCACCTCCCCCACTGGCACAACATCACGTCGGACAGGTGGGTTTTGCAGATAGTCTGTAGGGGCTACTTCCTCCACTTCGAGACTACCCTCCCTCCATGCCACCAGCACTCCATCGCATGTCGGAGGATCATTTGGCCCTTCTCCGCCAGGAAGTTATGGCTCTCTTGGCCAATGGAGCTATCAAGCGAGTCCCTGTGCCAGAAGTAGGTCGTGGTTGCTACTCCCACTACTTTCTGGTACCAAAGAAGGACAAAGGCCTGCGTCCTATCTTAGACCTCAGGGACATCAACTGCTTCCTCCGGAAGGAGTAGTTCAAAATGTTAACCTTGGCTCAGGTCTTGCCTGCCCTCGACCCTGGAGACTGGATGGTAGCGTTGGACATGCAAGACACTTATTTTCACATCCCCGTCTTGCCTGCCCACTGGCATTACCTACAGTTCACGGTAGGCCACAAGCATTTTCAGTTTACCGTGCTTCCCTTTGGCCTTACCAGTGCCCCTTGGGTGTTCACGAAAGTGATGCCGGTGGTCGCAGCTCATCTGCGCAGATCAGGGGTTCCAGTCTTCCCCAATCTCGACGACTGGCTGTTAAAGGCGGGCTCGCCCCAGGCTGTCGTCTCCCACCTCCAGACTACAGCAGTCCTCCTGCATTCGCTTGGGTTCACAGTCAACAGGCCGAAGTCGCACCGGATTCCCTCTCAGAAGGTCCTTTTCCTCAGAGCGGTTCCGGACAGGGCAGTTTCGGGTCTATCCTCCCTAGCAGAGAGTCTGGGATATTCGGGCTGATACCGATGTTTCAGGCCTGTATCCCGGATTTCAATGAGAATGACCCTGAGGCTGCTGGGCCTCATGGCCTCCTCCATCCTGCTGATGGACCATGCCATACGGCATATGTGGGCTCCGCAGTGGGACCTGAAGTTCCAGTGAGCGCAGCATCAGTGGAATCTTTCCGATGTCGTCCAGATCTCGTAGGGGACTGCAAGTCAGTTGCAGTGGTGGCACACGAACCAGGATTGGGTCAGCGGCAGATCCCTCTCCCTTCCCCACCCAGAGTTCAAAGTAGTGACGGATGCGTCACTCCTGGGATGGGGCGGCCACATGGGAGAGGCGGAGATCAGAGGGCTCTGGTCTCCGGCGGAGTCCGGGCTCCACATCAACCTTCTGGAGCTCCGGGCGATTCATCTTGCACTGAAGGCATTCCTTCCTTCTGTCAAAGAAAGGGTAGTGCAGGTGTTCACGGACAACAGCACCGCCATGTGGTACTGCAACAAACAGGGCGGGGTGGGGTCGTGGACCCTATGTCAAGAGGCTCTTCGCCTTTGGACATGGCTGGAACATCAGGGAATTTTTCTGGTGGTTCAACACCTGGCAGGTTCCCTAAACGCCAGGGGGACGAACTCAGTCGCCGGTGCATGATGGATCACGAATGGCGTCTTCACTCCGAGGTGGTGCAAGGTCTCTTTCAGCAGTGGGGAGAGCCTTGGTTAGATCTATTCGCCACCGAAGAGAACGCGCAATGTCAGCAGTTCTGTGCGTTGGAGTTTCCAAGGCGGCACTTGCTCGGTGGCGCCTTTCGTCGCGAGTGGAATTGCGGCCTTTTGTACGCCTTTCCGCCTGTACCACTTCTGCCCAGAGTACTGAAAAAGATCAAGCGCGACCGCGCCCAAGTCATTCTCGTGGCTCCGGACTGGGCACGAAGAGTCTGGTACCCCGAGCTCTTGAGCATGGCCATCGATCCTCCGATCAGACTGCCTCTTCAGTAGGATCTTCTGTCGCAGCAGCAGGGGACGGTCCTCCACCCGAACCTGTCCAGCCTCCACCTCCTTGCGTGGAGATTGAGCGGCGACAGTTGACAGCTTTCAACCTTCCTTCCGAAGTCTGTAATGTCATCTTGGCAGCCAGGCGTCCCTCCACTAAAACGGTATATGCCTGTAGATGGAACAAAGTTGTGGCATGGTGCACAGCAAAGGCTGTGGATCCCCTTTCTGCCCCTCTTTCAGAGGTTCTCCTCTTCATTCTTTCTTTGGCCCAGCAGGGCTCTGCTCTGGGCACTCTTAAAGGCTATCTTTCGGCCTTTCTTTGCCTTCCTGATCATCCTTCTCTTTTCAAGTCCCCTATTAACAGATTTCTGAAGGGCAGTACTCACCTCTTTCCTCCTCCTTTCGTAATGCCCCAGTGGGACTTAAATCTTGTCCTCACTTATCTTGTGTGCTCACTTTGAGCCACTACATATTGTCCTCTTTGTCTCCTTACTTTGAAGACAGCTCTCTTGCTTGCCATCACCTCTGCTCGCAGGGTGAGTGAACTTCAAGCTTTATCTTCCAAACCTCCCTTTCTTGCTGTGCATCCGGACAAAGTAGTCCTCCGTACTAGACCCTCTTTTCTGCCCAGAGTGGTTACCTCTTTCCACATAGGTCAAACCGTCACATTGCCCACCTTCTTTCCGCCGCCACACCCTTCCAAAGAGGAGGAGAGATTCCACCGTCTGGACCCAAAACGTGCGCTGTTTTTCTCTCTTGACCGCACTAAAGACTTCCGGGTGGACGATCAACTTTTCGTGGGTTATGTGGGTGCCAAGAAAGGTCGGGCAGTGCACAAACGTACCATCTTTCGATGGGTCGTCCTATGCATTAAGATCTGCTGTTCTTTGGCTAAAAAGGAGCCTCCGGTAGGACTGCGCACCCACTCTACCAGGGCGACGGCAGCCACTACTGCTTTGGGACGTGGAGTTCCCTTACTTGACATCTGCCAGGAAGCCACGTGGGCATCCTTGCACACGTTTACAAAGCATTACTGCCTGGACAGCCAAGTCCAGAGAGACTGCTTTTTCGGCCGTTCTGTTCTCCAGGACTTCCTGGTGTGAACTTTGTTCGCAGACCCACCTCCGGGGTTGGTATTGCTGGGGTATCTATTCTAAGGTAAGGAATCTACAACTAATAGTCTTTCAGATGAACAAGTTACTTGCCTTCGGTAACGATGCATCTGTAAGAGACATATATTAGTTATAGATTCCTTACCGCCCTACCCATCCTCCCCGTTCTGCAAACTGACTTCTAGGGTTAGGGACTCCCTTCCAGGGCCCTAGTTTTGTGCACCAGTGGTCAGTGTCTTGCATGGCTCTGCGCTTCTGGAGTGGAAAGTCGTGTCAGAACTGACGTCAGCGCGCAGGGGTGGCATCTAAGTAGACAGCGTGACGTCATCCCGGCGACCACGCCGCCGTACGTGGAGTCGACCGACGCCACCTACCGACGCGCAGGGGCACTGACGAGAAAAATTTCTCCGGATCCAGTCTGACGCCTGGGGGTAATTCAAAGGTAAGGAATCTATAACTAATATATGTCTCTTACAGATACATCGTTACCGAAGGTAAGTAACTTGTTCATCAGCCTTCATTATTTAAATCACTCGTTGTGATGAGATTTTGAAAAGGTTTGCAACATTTGTTTCCACCAAAACACTTTGTAATGTCTCAATGGGATTTGAACCAAATACTTACTTTTTTGATATGTACCCCTTTTGTGCCTTGTCTTTTGAGACCTCCGACATTGAAGACAGCCTTTCTCATCGCGATAATATCAGCTAGACATTTAAGTTAGCTGCAGGCTTTCTTTCAACCTACCTTATACCACTTTGTTCCTGGATATCTCATAAAAGTTGTTGTTGAGGACCTGATCTTCCTTTCTACTGAAGGTGGTCACTCCAGTTCATGTTAGGCAGGCCATCACCGTACCGGCATTTTTTGCTCAACTTTATCCCTCTACGAGGAAGTGTAACTCCATAGCTTATTTCATAATAGGGCACTAAGATTTTATAACCAACATACCAGGGAACATTGGCTGATTGCTCTAGAGAACCCTACAAAGAGCTAAAGAAGGGCAAGGTAGTGCTCTGCATGAAGATTTGCTGTGCAAAGAAGCAGCCTCCAGGAGACCTTCGGGCTCACTCCACAAAGACCAAAGCTGCTAGCAATGCCTCAGCACACAGAGTGTCTGTCCTGTTCATTTGTCAGGTGGCTACGTGGGCGTCCGTACACATGTTCTACTGCCTCAACAGTCAGGGTAGCAGAGAGGCTCCCTCGGTCTTGCAGGACTTCTTGGTGTGAGCCAGTTCACAGACCCACTTGGTACTTATGTGGTATCCATCCACAAAGTGAGGGTCCTACTGTTAGAAGTATCCATCAGATAAACAAGTTATTTACGTTCGGTAATGATCTTTCTTGTTGATACACTAACCGCAGATTCTTCACCCATCCTCCCAGTTATGTGAACTGGACTCTCTTCACATCTAAAAAGGGCCTAATGTTAGAGATCTGCTCTCTAGTCTTGCCTATATGCTAAGGGGCTCTCCACCTAACGGCACGGACAGCCTTGAAAGCAACTGAGGTCAGCGCACATGAGTGGCGCTTATATATGGCTCCACTAGTCACTTTGGAGGGAAATGACATTGGACCTGCATGGCACCACCTACTGACATGCAGGAGAACTTCTTTAAAGTTTCCAGATCCATTCTAATGCGTTAGGAATATTCACAAGGTGATGAACCTGCAATTAGAAGTATCCATCAAAAGTTGAGCGCACATTGTTCAACTTTGAGTGAGTCTATCTTTCCTAGGTCAATTTGTCTTTCCCCTTCAACTCTTTTTCCTTCCTTTGAGATTCAGTTAGATACAGTATCCACCAGAAACATTGTTACCGAAAGTAAGTGAGTTGTTCATCTATAAAACAAATGTAGACAAGGTCAAAATACAGAAAAGGGAATTTTAGAAGGCCCTCAAGGGATCTAAGATCTTGCTAGAGCAGAGAAATTAGGGCTGGAGAAGACGAACTGGTTGCCTTAAAACCCCCCATCAATTCCTGAACTTCAAGAAGAGCAAGAGCACTTCTATGATGAGGAGGAGCAATGTGAGCAAACAATGCAAAACACATCACAGACAGCTCGAAAACATATGGCAAGACCTGGCTCACCAAAGGAATGTCTTGATTAATACCCCTCAACTATCATACCCAGGTGATATTTCCATGTACCGTGCTTTCTTAAAGAGGGCATAAAGATGGGCGTACAACTAGAGGAAGAACAGAAGGCATCATGCTCCTTGCTTAGAGGCTCTACTTCCATCCCAAAAGAAAAACCAGTACCTACCAATGCTAGCCAGTGTTATGGATAAAGAGAAAGCCTTTCAAAGAGCCGGCATCTTCTAAGGTGACTAGGATGGAGTAAAAATATAAGTACTCCACACATGACCCTGTATATATCATGGTTGATGCTCCAGCAGGCCCCATCATTATCCCCACTGCTTGGAAAAGAGGCAATGCTTGAACATCCACCAGATAAAGTAAAAGGATAGAAATGGTGGGGACGAAAGTGGAGTGGTGTATAACCTTCTCCAGTGCCCTTTTGAATAGGTGTGGACCTCAGCAGTGGGAAGAGATATACAACCTGGTGCAACATCTCCTGATGAATACAAGAGGGCAAAAGCTGCCATCTAAGAGGGAGAACACCTGCCTAAAATGATCCCTGAATGCAGCAGTCATGGCCTGTAGGCAAATGTTCACTGAGGCTACTCTCAGTAGGCACACCTGACTAAGAGTCTCTGGGTTCAAACAAGAGGTACAAAAACCCAATATAAATATGCCTTTCACAGAGGAAAGTCTGTTCGGAGCAACAGTGGCGGTCTCCATCCAACAGATTATTAATAACGAGATAGTAAAGGCAATGGGGGCTCTACAGTTTAGAAGAGGAAGTACCCCTTTCAGAAAACTGATAGGATTAGGTGGTTTCCAGCCCAGTACTCAAACAATTCAGAGCACACAACCAGCATGTATGCAAGGCACTAACATGCACTGACAATACCCAACCACACTTGGACATCTCTATCGAGGTAGGTCCAGAAGCTAAGACCAGACCACGAGAGGGTTGACATTCGCATCGAAGTCACTCAAAAGAAAGGCCCACACACGACACCTGATAAATATGTACTCAGCAACTTTTAGGCACCGATATTGCATAGAAGTAGAATACATGCAATCAACACTTTTGCAAAAGAGAGGAGTTCAGATTGCTGGAACTAGAGATACAAAACCACCTATGAAAGGGAGTGATGGATGTGCCCAAATGAAAACACAACCAAGGAGAGTATTCTCATTTGATATGAAATCTTGGTTTGAATGTAGTTGTAGTATGTTGATATTGCAGATGGAGAACATGGCTCGCTTGGTCCCCAGGATGACAGATACGTTTTGAGTACCACGGCACCATGTGGAGTCTATTGGGATTTAGGAGCTTTCTTCACCGTCTTAACGGGCCGTTTAGTATATCTTCATGTTGTGCAGTGTGGTAACTAAGATGATCAAACGCACAAAAGGTGATGGGAGGAATGCTTCCAATTAGTCTAACCACTGGCAATCGCTCGAGGTAGCATCGCCATTGATCGTTCTTTTGCCCACCATGCCACCTCCATTTTGACCCAGCCATCAGCAAATCATTCTTGAACCTGCTCCAATAGGAACAGTCCAGTCCAAATTGCCAGGCCCTCCCTGATCGAAACACAAGCATTTAACTCATAAGCTGGACACAAATCTATTGTCCTTTTCAATTCATTGTTGCCATCATCAATTTATAGTCTGTCTACGTTTTGAGGATGTGTTATCAAAGTAGTGAGTATTCAGTGTGTAAAGGAGCAGATCTGTTGTGTTTCTCTGATCTGTTGAGGAATTGAAAAGTTTACAATGAAATATCGAGGATAGTTGCGCACACCGTTGACTTTTTAAAAGTAATTTCAGGGAAGTAGGTAATTTTCCACAAAGTGACACGTCATACCATTGGAGGGGATGGTGGTTAGCATGTTCAAGTTTTGTCTTGAGCAGAGACACTTTGAGTGGTGCTGGCCCTCTTAGGCTGGGTAGTCCTAAGCTTACTGACATGGGCAAAAAGTCCACAACTAACTGGAAAAAAGTATTGGAGCAGAATTGCAGGATGGATAACTGGTATTTAGACCTGGCGCATTACCAAAGGAAATCATTTGATGGTCTAAAGTTAGGATTGGAGGCATGCTCCTAAATGGGAGGAGGTGATAGAGATTTATGAGGTGCAAACAGGTACTGTTCAACTAGACGAGTGGCTGTACTCAGTGTTAACTTAAATACCAGTAGGTGTCATGTAAGTGGAGGAAAGCAAGACCAGAAAAGGGGCAGGAGAAGAATCTATGGATAAAGTATGGACTGAGCTCTAGATCACTTATTCAGTATGTCAGCCACTTATGTATAATGTGTGCCTGCCTTGGCTAGTATGTTTTGTAGGGTGGCCGCCCTCACAGCATATAAGGTAGAGGGCATGTAACCCCTTAGCTGCAGAGGCTTTCCTCCCCATCTCGCGTGCATGTATGAGCCCTTTACTTTGTTTGTGCCACTTTGCAGTTAAGCCTTCATAACCTTTTTTTTTTCCTTCCCCCACAAAGGGTATCCAGGCTAAATTTACATCCTTTTTTCCCAACATTGTGGGTAATCTAAAGGTAAGCAGGGTTTGTAGATTGTCCTGAAAAGAAAAATGGTAATAGCTAAAATATTGCAATTTGTGCAAGAAAGCATGTTGTTGTCTTGAAATGGCATCAGCAAAAGGTTTGCTGTGCTAACCTCACCATCTTCCCAGCTCTCGTGAACAAACAGTTGAAGGTTTTTTTTTTTTTTGGTATCAAAGTTTTTGCATTTTTAGGTTAAACCTAGGCAGTGCGCATGCGCTGTCTGGAAGACATGCTGTGTTAAGTATCTGGTCTTTAATTTAGCCCCTTGCAGCCCATTGGTTAAAGTGTCATTTTGAAAAGCTAGTTCGTTTTTTTTTTTTTTTTTGCAGTACAAACAACCAAAGTGTTACAATTCTAAATAGCTCGGCGCCCCTCCCACCCCCACTTCAATCAAACGATGAATAAATAAATTTGCCACTTATAAAGAAGGTGACCAGAGAGAAAGGAAGAGAAAAAAACAAAGCAGGATAAAGCATGGAAAGAATAATCCATAATCCATAAATAAATACATATTATGAGCACAGTTATAGTGTTTTAGCCTGCCGCTCAATTGAAGGCCTGCAGCGTGTAAACATAGTTTGGACCTAAAGCAAAAAGATCCATAAAGTACCAGTACAATTATTGTAAAACCATAATCATAGTACGCTCCATCACAAAGGGCAGAATGCAGCAGTTAAAAGTAGCTTAATATGGATATGAACTCTGAGATGAGGACTGTTCTAACTCCTCCAAGGTTTCGGCATTTTATGGTTAACCTGGGTTGACCGGGATAAACTGCTTAATTTGCACATTTTCTTTTGGTTCTTTTTAGATCGCAGCACAAGCTACTTTTAACTGCCGAAAAGCTTGTTCTGTATGGTTTCGTTTAGTGTATGTCCCACCTTCTCCTGTTTAGTTCCCTCCCCTGGAGTATTGACTCATTACGGGTATCCAAGTGTGTTTTCTTTTGTGTTCACGCACTTTTTTGGGTTTTGTGCAGACTACATGTGTTTTCATGGATCAGCATGGCACCCGCTTCATGGATGCCACGCAGCGCATTCTGTTTTACAGACTTATGCTTTTCTCCCCCTGCAGGCTTTTCCCTGGCTCCGCACGGTGCCTGCTTCATGGACGGCACGCTTTGATTTTTTTATCCGACATGTTTGAGTGCGTCAGGAGCGGCATCCACATTTTGATTTTTACACTACGAAATCGAGGATATCAACTGCAGATTGATGCACAACTACAAAAATAGCCTTATTTGCAGCCTGCACGTTTACAGACGCCACGCTTCAGCTTTGAGCATGGGCCCTCGTCGGGAGGCCACACCCTTTTTCCATTCACATGGCGGCCGGGCTTCGGTATGGACCCGCGCTGGGAGGCCACCCTCTTTATTTATGCATGGAACCAAAAGGCATTCCCCCGGCATGACCTATTGAGCAGAGGCTGGATGCCAGCTGGGATTGCATCTATCCTGGTAGGAGGAGCAGGCAGCAGCAGCAGGCAGTGTGCTCCAGTTCACCATGGCCACCACCAGCATAGACAGGTTCTTGGCGAGTACTGCAGCACACGGGCCAGTTCAAATTCGCCAGTGCAGCCCCTCCCTGTAGGCTGCGGATCATGTGGCTATGTCACTTATGAGATCTGCTGGTTTTCAGATGGCAGGGAGGTGGAGGACACAATTGTAATTTTTTAAAGCTTAATACTGTGTTGGCGTAGCTCTGCCAAGCGTGTATTAATTCAGGCTTCTGCTTCCTCTGGAGAAAGGAATGTCACATTAAAAGATAGCTCTTGGTTTATCATGCGCTTCCTAGGAGATGGGTGGTTACATAGATCACATTACCTAAGATCTCCTCTACATGTTGTGCTTGGTACCGTGTGATGAATTTAGTAGATTGTGGCACTCCTTAGTGAATAAATTAGATTTAGGTACTAGAAGGTAGACCTGGTTTAGGGTGCTGTAGGGTATAGCCCTATGATCCTGGGCATAGGTTGAGAAACAAGAAAAGCGTGCCGTCTACGATTAGAACAACGTCCCCTCCAAGCACACCTTTTGAGAAATATAAATCAATTCAAACGCTTTCGTAGTTTTGTAGATACTTGTATGAAGTACTTTATTTCCTCTTTGTGTTCATATCACGATCTTCGTGTTTAGTAGTCACACGTTTAAATGTAAATAGCCTTTACATAAATTGAGTCAATCCCAAAGCATTTTGGGACACAGCCTTTCGTCAGGGGAAATTTTCCTACGAGGTAAAAGACACAAGTTCAAAGATCCAAGCAGAAGAAGCAAATGAAGAAGAAAGAAGTATATCATGGTGTTTTCAATAGTCGATTATGCAACTAAAACAGTCCTGTGAATTCGAGATGAAAAGTGATGACACCGTAAAAATGTAAGTGGCAAAAAAAATTACCCGGAAACGAGAAATACAACCACGTGTAAAAAACACAAACCAAAGTGGGGTAGCGCGTCGCGCTAGTGAAACGATATTGAAACTAACATTGCCCAAAAGTAATAACAAATCGTAGTATGTGAAAAGGAGAGTTTTAATGAACCGCGTTGCCGAAAAGTGATACCAAATCATGATAATGTGAAAAGAGAGTTTAGAGAATCACGTAATCCCTTACCGTTCCATTATAAGCCCACTCAATAAGTGTGTCCGTGCAGTGGCGTTGCAGTAAAAAAAATTCCCATTCGTATTTACAGCGTGTCCAGAGAAAGTAGAAAGGACTGGGCAGACGCCCGTGACTGCCATCTTAGAAAAGGTAACAGCCTTCAGAAACGACTAGTGGTGTCCATGCAAGTAGAAGAAATAAAAATAAATAAAAAAATAGCCAAAACCGCAGCGTAAGGGGAACAGAAAAAGGAGGACTAAAAACCTAAAACATATTCGGGGGTTAATACCCACGTCAGCCAGGATACAAATAGAAAAGGGGGGTCTAAAATGACTATTTAAATCAGAATTGCCAGAAATATCAATGCATGCTCTAGAAAAAATTCTAGAAAAAATTATACTCTTAGAAAAACGAACAACGAAGTAAATACTCAGTGGATACAAGTTATAGATAACTTAAGTCTAATCTTTCATTTAACCCTTTAGGGTGACATGAGTCAAGCTTATTGATTTAAAATGCTTCCCTTTGGAGCACCCATTTTTTATTGTCTCTTCCATCTTGTATGGTTACAGTTTCTAGGATCATGAATCTGAGTTGACTAACATTGTGTTTGTTTAGAAAAATGCACAGCGACTGGAGATTTCTCATTGTGATTTCGGATATTACTTTTGTGTTCAGTAATTTGTACTTTTATTTTCCGCTCGGTTTTTCCGACATAGGCCAAACCGCATGGGCATTTTAGGATGTACACGACGTTTTTCGAGTCACATGTAGCTGTCGTATAGACTATGATGATAGTGCCTTGAGTGGGATGCGTGAAAATGTTGCCTTTGATGTTATTAGTGTCCACAGTTCAAACAAGGTATGGTTCCTTTATAGACGGTAGAAGTAGTGTTACTCGGTTTACTGAGACATTCTTAGACCTTTGGTAAACAAAAAGTGGGGGATGTTGAAAGATTCCTCTGAAGTCCACTTCAGTTTGTAACATTGGCCAATTTTTCAACACCATCTTCCTGATTAGATGATGTTGAGTTGAAAATTTTGTGACAAATGTCATTCTCTCAGATTTTTTTAGCTGATCTCTGGACCATTAGTAGTTGATTTCTATCTTTTATTTTTGGCCCTTTCCATAGCTGTTACAATAATATTGCTGGGGTACCCTCTGTTTGAATTTTTCCACTACGTTGTTGCAATTTTTATTGTACTTTTCTTCATCTGGTGAAATTCTTTTTACTCTTAATAACTGCGAGTAAGGTAAATGTTTCAGTGTTTTTTGATGACCACTCTGGTAATGTAATAGGTTGTTTCGATCAGTGGATTTAGTGAAAACATCCATACTCAATTTGTTACCCTGTATTGTAATAGCCACATCCAGAAATAGTGTAGGTAAAGCTGATGCATGCATCAATTGTGTTTAGATCTTGGATAGCATTGACAAGTTCAGATTCTTGACCTTTCCATATTAGAAATATATCGTCGATATACCTCCAAAAGGTAATTACATTTTGAGACCATTCATTCTTCAGTAATATGTGATCTATTTCAAATCTGTGCATGAATACATTTGCGTGGCATGGAGCTGTGCAATTTCCCATGGATGTCCCAGATAGTTCTTAGTAGTATTCTCCGTTCCCAGTGAAATAATTGTGGTAGAGTGTAAAATGCAATGTCTCCAACAGGAACACTTTCGTATCTTCATTGATGTTATGATTCAGCAAGAATGATTCAACAGCTTGTAAACCTTTATCGTGTGGAATAGAAGTGTATAGGGAACGTACGTCAATGGTACAAAGAATAGGAATATTTTCATCAAACTAGAGATTTTATTTTATTTTTAAAATCTGGTATCTCTAAGATAAGTAGACTTGTTTTGAACAATTGGTTGTAAGTGTCGATCTAAGTACTTTCCTATAGGTTCGTGAATTGAGTTGCGAGTGGAAACAATTGGGCGAAATGGTGGATTTTGCAAGTTTTAATGAATCTTTGGCAACATGTATATGTATGGAACACATGGAAAATCTTGAATGAGATATTTCTTGTCCACTTCTGTGATGGTTCCCATGTTTACTGCCTTTTCTAAAATGGTTCTTAATATTTTTGAGAATTCTTCAGTAGGATTTAAGCCGAGTTTCATGCATGTGGAGGTATCCTGCACATGTTCATCAAGACTTTTTAGATAAGTCTATGTCCAGAATAACCAAAGCGCCTCCTTTCTCAGTCTGACAACAAATGATAGAAGGATTGTTGGCAACCTGAGTAATCGCACGTTGTTCTTTTTGCGTGACATTCGAAACCTTGGAGACCGGTTTTTTAAAAATGTCATGAATGTCTTTGAGGACAACCATTTCAAATGAATCCAAAATTTTGTGGCTCGTGGGAGCTAAAAGGGTACTTTTTTTTTTTTTTTTTCCTTTTTCTTAAGCCCATGAGTGACCCGTCATCTTTTTTGGGGCGTGGTTCCATGATGTTATCAAAGAAATGTCTGAGACGTAAATTCCTCGTGAATTTGTAGAAACTAATTTGGGTCTCGAATTCATTGGAATGGTAAGTAGGAACAAATGAGGTACCCTTTTGTAAGGTTTTGATTTGAAAGGAAGTCCACTGCTGATTGGAGATGTTGATAACTAAATTCTTTGACCCCTCGTGGATTTCGCTATAGGTTGATCCTTTGTTTTTAGGTCGAGCCTAGAGTAGCGCGCAAGCGCTGCTCTGCGAGACTTTATGTAAGGGGCTTCAAAAAGCTGACCACACGCTCGTGCACAATGGCCTTTTCCGTGCGGTTACCCGCACGGCCGCCATCTGTTTGCAATTATCGTGCCCAGACGCGGGCGCGATAATTGAAAACACATGGCCATTGTGCACGAGCGTGTGGTCAGCTCAGCAGGCTGCAGCGCTCGCTCGCCCCCGCTCCTCTCTGACGCTGCCGACGTCTCTGCTGCGCGCGCACCGCTCGCGGGCTTTTTTTTTTTTTATTGCTGTCTTGTTTCAATTTCCAGCTCTGTTCATCCATCTCCATTCCGACAAGAGCAGCAGCGGTTAATTATTTTCCAGCACTTATACATAAAACATAACTCTTAACCTGCAAAAGTTATTAGTCGTAAACCCCATATTCAAACGTTCGTCTCCCATGATAACTTTTAACCACTGGGCTTAATTAATAACATGGCTGTTTTTAGAAAGTTCCGTGCCAACCGGTAAGGTATATGCATAAATCACGACAGTAAATTGCCCCCTAACGTTGTAACGAATGCATCGTAGGTGGGTTAATAACGACAGTTTCGGTCTAGAAAATATTCACTACTCATGAACACAAATAACTACACTGCTTCACAATTCGTAGCTGCGCCATCATCGTATCCTGAATGGAAGCGACTTCTCAACGCAGAGCAATGCGCATGGGCAAACGGCAACAGTTTGACAGGGTTAAAGCCACGTGGAGAAATGCACTGACGTTACCCAGATTAAGATACAAGCATGTCTGCGGGAGCCATCTTGGAGAGAGGCAAGGGTGTCCTTAGCATTGCTTTCCTTCGTCATTACCTGACTCTAAAATGGCCCCTAATAGAGACAAGTCCCGACCCATGTATACGCCGTGAGTGCGCACATACACAGTGTGACGTCAAAGCCGGACTTGACTTTTTGAAAGTCTCAGGTAAAATAGCAAAAAGTTCTTGCTTTAGCCGTGGGATACAGAGAGTGGCCTGCAGGTATGGAAGAGGTAGCGCTTACTACATTGAAGCTTCTTATGATAGGAGAGAGCGTTGTGGGGAAATCCAGGTAAGGAACGGGTAACAAAGAAACATTTCAAGTAGCTTGTACTTTAGGATCACTGTTCAACCAAACGTGCTCTTTGAGAGGTTCGTGTTCTTTTTGAAATTGTGTACTCGAACGAACCGAGGATATGGGAACTTGTTGCACCCTGTTTTGGGTTCATAGACATAGAAAGCAGACGATAGCTTTCCGTTCTGTCGCCTCGCATCTGGCGGCCATATAGAAACGGGGTGTTTTTTCATTAACATGGAAACCTGCCATAAGCTGGGTGCCGGCTATATCAGAAGGACTCATTTTCTCAGTTTGCGGTCGGGAGACAATGGGGAATTTGCACAGGCCATTAATGAAGTTTATTGACTAGCTGGAGTTCCAAAGGAAGACATTTTGTCCATGTTGTTGTGTACGTGTACCGAGGGCCAAAGTTATGTTGTTGCTTGTTATACAACATAACATACACCCTGCTTGCTTGGTATACAGCATAACACACACTCTGAAAGAAGCACACTCGGCCTTCGTTTGAGTCTTTGCATATGTTTTTCGTTTTGCCTTTCATTAACTTTCAGAAATACTCCGATTCAATGAAGGTTTTGCGATTAGTCTAGGAACTGCGTTTTCGGGAAGTGCCCTGGCAAATTAGTGTACACATCTGATACCGGAGTACATGAGTCTGGTTGGAGAAAGGATTTCTGTCATACTTTCTTTCAAGTTGTACACCTGAATTTCATTGTGCACAATATTACATGATGTTAACTCAAATTTTGTCCAACGAGTAGAACAGTAGAATCATGGTTGTCCAAAAAGGCAAGCATATATATTTGCCATATAATATTGTATGTCTTAAAAGGCTGTGATTAGCAGAATTGTCATTTACAGTGCTTCACATCAAGTACGGCTATAACATTGATACTCCTTTGTTAGCTTGTTTACAGAAATAATGAGAGTGCATTTGGGCATGCAGTATTTTATGAGTACAAGTGACATGCCATTAAGCTCTAATACACCACGACGAAATCGGGAGTACCTACAAGTGCTGTCAAATACATTACTACTATACATATATGCTGGTTGTTGCTAAGAAGCACTGCCCCTGATATGCCAATTCATACCCCTATGTGGTCGAAGTGTAGAAATTATGAAAAACGATCCTGTGTGTGCAACGGGTTGTGGGGGAGGGGTTGTTGCTGGCAGTGGTATCGGGGGGCTTGGTCAGAGATGCAGCTATGACATGTAATTATTTTGTTTGCCTTTCACATAGAGGTAACTGCAAATACAATATTTGGTCTTGCAACAATTTTAACTGATATTTAAACATGCTGATAGTTAAACATATTTGGAAAGTGAACCTTTGTATTAATGGTCAACAAGTGTTCTACATTGGTAATGTGTTGCGAAGAGAGATCAATGCCTCTAGAATCACAGCCTGTGACATGCATACCCCTGACAGGTGCTGAAGCTTACTAGTCTAGAGACAACATGCTACAACGTTGGGAGTCCTTGGTGGGAAGAATGTTGTTATTTTTCTTTGCTGTGAAAACTCTATATTTTTGCATCATGAACCAAAGTATTTCTGCTTGTAGGATGTGTGTGGTAGTGTGGTTGAACGTGTAGGGTGGATTGGTGCGAGAGAAGTAGGAGGGTGAGGACAATGGAATGTGGGAAGCTGGGATTGTTACGGGGAAATAACGGGAGACCAGGTAAGATACCAGGCCCATTATGCTCTGCCCTGCTGAATGCAATTGTGCTTAAAAAAATACAATTTAAAATCTTCCTCGCTTCACAAACAATCACCTCAATGGCAACTAGTGGGAGCAGTCAGGACGGAGTGAGGAAGCACACTCACATTTGATCAATATAGGGTGTGAGTTGATATTGGCAGTTTCTTATCGGCTGGTTGTGTGCAGACAAGCACAAGGAAAAGAGACACAGATGATTGACAGAATGCAGAGAAAATCAATCAATCACCCCCAGTCAAGAGATCTTGGTTAAATCCATAATTCTTTTGCTTACCATGCTACCCCAGTTTAGACCCCTCCATATTTAAATCGGTCTTGACCCTGTGCCTCATGGGAACAGTCCAGCCCGAACTGCCGAGCTAGGTCCTCCCTGGACTGGAAACAAGCATCCTGCGACCGGTTTCGGGGCATCACCCCATATCAGCCAGGCTAGCTGGAATCCAGTGGCACAGTGAGCCCGGGATCCACGTCTGGGCATACCCGGCGGACTTAGGGCGAGAAAGCAAAAGACACACAGATTTTGGATGGAATGCAGAGAAAATCAAACATTCACCCCCAGCAAGCATGATGAAGCAACATTTTGCGGCTTCAGCAGCAGAACTGTTTGGCGTTTCTCAGCCTCATTGCGGTGAGGAGGCCGGTTGAAGTGAGGAGGTGTCGGATTTTCAGGGAGTGAGGAGGTGTGCTGGTTTTTCTTGGAGTGAGCCCCACTAGGTCTCGCCTTTGGGACCTTATAATTGTTTAGCCATGCAACAGTTGATGTTGTTGCACCAAGGATATTGTACTGCATAACTAAATACTTATAAGGTCCCAAAGGCGAGACCTATTGGCTATGCCAATGCTTGTTGTGTTTGCGCCCCCTCCTGGTTCGATGCTGCTGTCGTGGCCTCTCTAAAAAAGGCTCAACTGTAGTAGACTGAATCAACTCGGTTGAAGTAGAAGGTTTTGGAATGTTTGTTTCCCTCAGGGTTTTGTCAACTGACTCATTTGAGGTACTGCTTTCCACATCAGTAAATCTGGTGGAAAATGGTTTCTGTTGTCGCCGTTTTGCGTAAATTTCAGCCCAGTTATAGACTTCTCCCATTTTGTAATCAATGGTATCATGTTTAAATTTGCGAATTTTTCTCTTGTTAATTTCTTCCGTGTATTGATCCAATTGTTTATTGATATCCGCTAATGTGCCATCCCAGTCCTCTTTGGACATGTTGGTCGATAACTCGCATTTCAATTGACTAATTTCTTTATTAAGATCTTCCAATAGTTTGGATAATTCTTCCACCATCAATAAAATGAAATCGAGAGAACATTTATTTAAAATGGCGTACCATTGCTCTTTAAATTTTGTGTTGTTCTTGCACAAAGTCGGCTTCAAAGAAATTTGTAAGCCTCTTGGAATTCGTTGTTTTGTGGTACTTTATAAGTGTACTAGCATGTAGCTGCTGGTTTACTTCCCTTTTAGTAATATAGAGTAATTGTTTGATGTTGTTCTGAGTAGATCCTGTTTTATTGATGGTTGTGTCCGTTTCTTGGATCAAAGAATATATGCGTTGCGCTTCATCTATGGAAAAGCCAAAGGTATCAGCTCTGTTATCTGTGATATTTGAAATCTCTTCGTAGGACATTTTCAGATTGGGTGCTGACAAAAATTTGATCAGAACAGAAATATGATGAATTTAGTAGACTGTGGCACTCCTTAGCGAATAAATTAGATTCAAGTAGACCTGGTTTAGGGTGCTGGTGGGTATAGCCCTCTGATCCTGGGCATAGGTTGAGAAACAGAAGAAAAGTGCGCCGTCTACGATTAGAACAACGTCCCCTTCAAGCACACCTTTTGAGAAATATAAATCAATTCAAACGCTTTCGTAGTTATGTAGATACTTGTATGAAGTACTTTATTTTCTCTTTGTGTTCATATCACGATCTTCGTGTTTAGTAGTCACATGTTTAAATGTAAATAGCCTTTACATAAATTGAGTCAATCCCAATGCATTTCGGGACACAGCCCTTCGTCAGGGGAAATTTTCCTAAGAGGTAAAAGATACACAAGTTCAAAGATCCAAGCGGAAGAAGCTAATGAAGAAGAAAGAAGTATATCATGGTGTTTCCAATAGTCGATTGTGCAACTAAAAAAGTCCAGTGAATTTGAGATGAAAAGTGATGACACCGAAAAAATTTAAGTGGCAGAAAAAATTATCCGGAAACGAGACGTACAACCGTGTGTAAAAAATACAAACCAAAGTGTGGTATCGCGTTGCGCTAGTGAAACGATATTAAAACTAACATTGCCCAAAAGTAATAACAAATCGTAGTAGTGTGAAAAGGAGTTTTAATGAACCACGTTGCCAAAAAGTGATACCAAATCATGATAATGTGAAAAGAGTTTAGAGAACCGCGTAATCACTTACCGTTCCATTATAAGCCCGCTCAATAAGTGTGTCCGTGCAGTGGCGTTGCAGTCCAGAGATTTCCCATTCATATTTACAGCGTGTCCAGAGAAAGTAGAAAGAGGTTTGGGCAGACGCCAGTGACCGCCATCTTAGAAAAGGTAACAGCCTTCAGAAACGGAACGACTAGTGGTGTCCATGCAAGTAGAAGAAATAAAAATAAATAAAAAATAGCCAAAACCGCAGCGTAAGGTGAACAACAGAAAAAGGAGGACTGAAAACCTAAAACCTATTCGGGGTGAATACCCACGTCAGCCGGGATACAAATAGAAAAGGGGGGTCAAAAATGATTATTTAAATCAGAATCACCAGAAATGTCAATGCATGCTCTAGAAAAGATTATACTCATAGAAAAACGAACAAGGAAGTAAATACTCGGTGGATACAAGTTATAGATAACTTAAGTTTGATCTTTCATTTAACCCTTTAGGGTGGCATGAGTCAAGCTTATTGATTTAAAATGCTTCCCTTTGGAGCTACATTTTCACGCATCCCACTCAAGGCACTACCATCAAAGTCTATACGACAGCTAAATGTGACTTGAAAAACGTGTACATGCTAAAATGCCCATGCGGTTTGGCCTATGTCGGAAAAACCGAGCGGAAAATAAAAGTACGAATTACTGAACACAAAAGTAATATCCGAAATCACAATGAGAAAACTCCAGTCGCTGTGCATTTTTCTAAACATAAACACAATGTTAGTCAACTCCGATTCATGATCCTAGAAACTGTAACCATACAAGATGGAAGAGACAAAAAAAATGGTTGCGCCAAAGGGAAGCATTTTGGATCGATAAGCTTGACTCATGCCACCCTAAAGGGTTAAATGAAAGATTAGACTTGAGGGTCATACCCCTGTCGCTGCTTGTCCTCGTTGTGTCCCTCTGGTTCTTTCGTGTACCAGTTTTAAAGGGCACCAGCACAGCGCTGTACAAACAATGCAGTGGGTTGCAGGAAAGGGGGCGTAACAAGATAAGGGGCATTTTATAGGGCTTGGAGTGGTGTGTTCTCGTCGCTCTTATTTTTCTTGTCCCAGTGTCTGTTTTTACATTATCATTCTGTCTTTTTGATCCGTGTCCCAGTCCATGAATGTGTCCGTACCTATAAAATAAATTGCCTGCTGCTGCCTCGGTTTTGCTCTTTCTCAGATCGGATGCGCCCGTCTCTGGCTCACAGTGCTGCACTCTTATCTTCTTTACCCTCTCTCGCCCATCCTCTCCCCCCCCCCCAAACCATAACTTTGTGTCTCTCTCTAGGCCATTCTCTCACTCTAATGCTCTCCGTCTTCCTCCCAGTTTCGTGTGCCTCGTACATGTCCCTTGAGCCACACCCCCAGGCTCTGTCTCACTGCATGTTTCAAGTTCCATAGCCAACAGTTCTTTTTAGAAAGAAATTCCTGTCTTTCTTCCTACCTCACTCTTTCTCCCTACCTCACTCTTTCTCCCTACCCCCGTCTTTCTCCCTACTCCTCTCTATCTTCTCTACTCCTCTCTCTTGCCTCCCAGGCATAAGCCCCTTACCACAGTGTCCTTCTACTGCTCCCTTGCTCCTCCCTTGGCAGGTTAAAGACATTGCCATCTAGAATGTCAATAGCTGTAATTCAAAAATGAAAAGAGACACCTATTGCATTTCCAGTGCTTGTTCTAAGTAGTAGTCCATTTTTCCTAATCTTTGTGATTTCTACCTACTTGCAGTTTGTTGTGGAAACCAGTGTGAAATCTGTAGGTGAACTCAGAAAGCTATACATTTTTGAGAAGTAGATAATACCAAATTCTGCAAGTGTTCATTCATGTAGATCACTCATGGGTTTCTCAAAGAAAATAATAGTTAAAATCAAACAATGTAAAAAAGAGGAACAAAGAAAATAGCTGATGTTTTAATCTGTAATTTTTTGTCCTAATGACCGATTTCTTAAAGTAATATAACGTTGCACCTGTCACTCTTTTGGTTGCAGGGATATATATATATAGTGCTTGTAGGGTGTGCAAAAACAGGCAATACCCATAACCAGCAACTGAACCGGAGCTTATAATGATTTTTCGGTATCACCTGAAGCAGTGCATGCACTGTAGTTTGTGACACACTATTTGTTTTTAAAAAAATAACTCTAAAAAGAGACTTTTAGCCCACCCATTAATTCCATTGGTTGGCTGCATTGTAAGTCTCATTTTCTATTTTTTCATTGGTGGTGATGTGTCTCTGCCTTCCGCTTCACTTAGTCTCCTTGTGTTTCTTCCCTGGAGTGTGGACCAAGTACTCATTGAGTACGTGTTTTTCTGAATTAATGTTTGCTGCTATCTCACATTTACTTACTTGTTGGTTAAATTTTTTATAATTTAGTGGATGTTTTATTTATCAAATGTGTAGTAATTTCACAAGGTTTGTTTCATCTTTTACTCTACCCACCACTAAACCATATAATCACTCTTGCCTCCCTTTACCGCTACCCACTCCTGAACTATTAATTCACCCTTACCTCCCTTTACCCACCTCGTGAAACCTAAAATCACCCTTACCTCCATTTACTTCTGTTCATCCCTGAGCCCTAAATTGACTCTTTCCTCTCTTTACCCACCCCTGAGCCCTAAAATCACCCTTACCTCCCTTTACCTCTGCCAGTTCCTGTACTCTAAAATCACCCTTACCTTCCTTTACCCCTGCCCACCCCTGAATCTTAAAATCGCTATTTCCTCTCTTTAACTCTATCCACCCCTGAACCTTAAAATGACCTTTATCTCCATTTACCTCTACACATCTGCGACCCTGAAAATCACCCTTAACTCCCTGTACCTCTCCTCACACACAAACTGTAAAATAACCCTTACCTCCATTTACATTTACCCGCCCCAAAACCTAAAATCACTTAAACAAAAAAAAACACATAGATGTATGCTATGTTAAAGAAAAATACTTACTGTGAGGAAAAGGCCCAATTACTTCCCTGTTTGGTAAAGGCTGTTTCTCCGCAGGCAGGACACATTCCTGCCCCCTCCTTAAACACTCTCCTGCCTTCACCCTAGGTTCCATAAATGTTTTGGGGGCACTGTTGGTTGCATTATGCCCTTAAGTATGTTTGTTGGGCACCTTCACCTTTTTTTTTTTTAAGCCTCTTTATTGAAGAAAAACAGTTCATACATTGGATTACACCACTGTTTGCTTCATACAGATGTATACCAAATCAGCACCACAGCAAATTATAATCTCCTTCCTTCTTCCTCAGTACATTGTATATTCATCACCACCCCTCCAGGGCCCCCCTTTATCCAGTGTCTTCATCAGTCACAGAATCCAGCATTTGGACCCCAGGGGCGGTGCATGGGAAGCCTCTGTGTTCATTCCATTTATTCCACACCCGACCCCATTTTCAGGGGCAGCCTCTGTTTTCGTAGACTGTTTTTTCGGCTACCATACACCAATTCATGTCCCTCTCCCAGTCATTTAGTGATGGTACCGCTTCGGCCTCCCAGTGACATGCTATGTTTCTTTCTGCAATCATCAGGCCTAGGGTTACCCCGATCTGTTCTCCTCTCCCGAAATACGTCTCCTCCAATACATTTAGCTGGCACCACTTGGCCGATAACGGCAACGCCACCCCATATAACCTGCTCAAGCATTGTATTATTGAGTCCCAGTAGGATTGGATTTTGGGGCAGGCCCATATTATATGGTAAAATGTTCCCTCTTGTCCACCTTCACCGTTCTGACACTTTCACCTTTCCCCCAAACCCTATACTTTAGGTTTTGCCTGAGACACCACATGCGCTGAGTCAAGACATTTTGTTTAGTTACAGTGGGCTTCGAAACTGTGAGTTTACCTCTGGTTGGCTTCATTGTCTTCTCTTTGGTCAGTGAGGGCCGGCTTCATGTCATCTGCATGTGTTTGTCCCTACACTGGAGCATGGTCCCAGTACTGCTTCATTTGCCTTGCGTCCTTCCACTGCTCAATGCATTCAGAGGTACTTTTCTTTTTTCTTTTAAGTTGCACTACCTTTCTCGGACTATCATTCCGCATAGTTGCCTGACCCGCCTCCCCACTCCCCTTCTTCGTTGATACATGCATGATCCTCCTGCCCCCTCTCCCATTGTTGCTTGCCTCCTCCCGTCCCACCAGAAAAAACTCCAAAAGTCACGTCAACCGGTTTCAAGATTCTACAAAAATGCAGCTGGTGCTGCGCTTCCTGCAATGCTTGCCTTTTTCGGTGCTGTCTTCATGTGGGGTAGCACAGCGAACTGCATGCTCAGAGGTAAGATAATTAAGCAAGTGAAGTTTGTTTTTTCCCTTAAGGTAGTTCGCTCTTAGGCCTCCATAGCCTTTTTTCCACATAAGGTATCCACACAATATTTACGCCCTTTTTTCCCAACATCATGGGGGATTCTAAAGGTACCCTGGGTTTGTGGATTCCCCTGGAGGTGACTGAGAAAATAGCACAATATAGCAAAATGTTTTGATTTTTGGGAAAAATAGGAAAAAAGTGCTCCCAAAAAATGTCTGTTTTTTCTTAAAAATGGCACCAAAGAATGGTTTGCTGTGCTAAAGACGCTATCTTCACTGCTTGCAGGAACATGCCAAGCTGTTATGAGAAAACAATGTTTTTACAACAGTTTTGGTATTTTCTTGAGAGCCAGCTCATTTTTCTGAATTTTTGTACTTTCAACCCAGTTCCAGGTTGTGGTAGAAACCGTTGTGAAACCCTTGGGAGATCCTGAAAAGCTATAGATTGCAGAAAAGTAAACAACATTTTGAATCCAGCAAGGGGTAATTTCTGTAGCTTCCTCAAGGTGTTCCCAAAGAAACCAACTGTTGAATTAAAGAAAATTATTGAAAATGAGTGGGAAATAACAGCCATTTGTGACAACATTTTTATCTGTAACTTTTTGTCACAAAGATTGATTTACAGAAGCAATATACCATTACGTCCGCTAGACACTTTTGGTTGCGGGGATAAATGGGGTTTGTAGGTTGTCCAAGAACCGGAGGTACCTAGAGCCAACAACTGAGCTGCACAGTGGCGGCCGGCACTGATCGGGCGGTGGGTTGGGGAGGGGAAGAGGGTAAATAAAAGCATAAACTTACCTCCTGTCCGCATCCCACGTTGTCCTTGTCACGTCTCTCCACTCCTTCCGGAAGAGGAAAGACACCGGAAACACACAGGCTCTCCTGAGCCAATCGCAACTCTGCAACGCATTGTTGTGATTGGTCTGAGCGCCGTGGTTTGGTGCTCAGACTGGGAGTGGGGGCTGGGAATGTTCTCCATCCAGGCTGTAATGCAGCCTAGGTGGAGAGCATGATATATGCACATGAATGTTTGGCCGGCCCGAGAGGGCCTGCCAAACATTCATGCGCACGTAGGGAGTGAACACCACTCCTCCCCTGCTCCTTCAGCAGAGCAGCCCCGCCCGCTTCCCAAAGCTGCTGCGCTTGCAACAAGAAAAAATAAAATGATAATAACATTGAGTTATCTTCTTATTTTTTCTTACACTGCTGAATAGCAGTGGAATGGCGCTCCTCTGTCTTATCGAAGGAGCCGCCACTGGAGCTGCACCTTACAATGGCTTTTCATTGTGTAACGAGTATAGAGCAATTCATATGGTAAAACATAAAGAGGGAAAAATGGATATGAAGGAAACCTGTGTGTTTCTGAAATGTACACCAGATACTGAGTTTAGGAGCAGAGGTTATTTGTACATCTCTGACTTTGTAGGTACTCATACTAACGTGAGGGCATTTTGCAAAATATCGTCCTTTTTACCCACTGGCTTACATTTGGTAGGCGCAAATGCAGAGAAATCCAGTTGGTAATAACAAATGTTCTACTATTGTGTTCCCACATGTCTCCAGATAAAAATGGTTCCTCACTTGTGTAGTTAGGCCTAGTGCCCGCCACAGGAAAGGGCCTAAAATGCAACATGGGTACATCACATTTTTCCTCTGACCATGTAGGTAGGTGTGGATTTTGGGCCCTAGCTCAGCCGGCACCTAGGGAAACCAAGCAAACCTGCAGATTTTTGAAAACTAGACACCCATGGGGAATCCAGGGTGGGGTGACTTGCAAGGTCCTCACCAGGGTTTCTTACCCAGAAGCCCTTGCAAATCTCAAACTTTGACTAAAAATTTAAATTTTCCTCAAATTTCTGTGAGGAAAACGTCTAGAATCTGCAGAGAGCCTCAAATTTCCTCCCACCCAGCATTCCCTCAATATTCCCTATAACTATGGTACCTCACTTGTGTGAGTAGGTCAAGTGCCTGTCACAGGAAAGGGCCTATAACGCAACATGGACACATCACATTTTTCCACAGAAAGCGGAGACTTTTTTTGCTATGTTAGTAGCTGTGGATTTTAAGCTCTAGCTCAGTCGGCACCTAGTAAAAACTAGCAAACTTTCACATTTCTCAAACCTAGACATCAAGGGGAATCCAGGGTAGGGTGACTTGTGTGGCTCTCACCAGGTTTTCCAACTCAGAAGCTCTTGTAAACCTCAAACTGTGATTAATTAAAACACATTTTACTCTCCTATCAGTGCGGGAAAGTTCCGGAAACTGTGGAGATCCACAATTTCATACCACCCAGAAATCCCACGTCTCACGATAATAAGGTTATGCCACTAGTGTGGGTGGTCCTTGAGATAGCGAAACAAAAGGCCCTAAAGCGCTATGTTGAGAGATTGTTGATATTGGTATCTGTGTTAATTGGAGCAATACTTGTTCGGCACCCATGGAAACCTACCAACCACAGACATTTACAAAAACTAGACACCCAGGAGATTCCAGGGTGGTGTGATATGCATGCATCGCACAAGGTTTTCTTACCCTCAATGCCGTGCAAACCTCAGACTTTGCCTAAAATCATGCATTTCCCTTGCATTTCTGTGAAGTAAATTTCCAGAATCTGCAGGAATCCACAAAATTCCTAACATCCAGCAATGCCCCATTCATTCTGATAAAAATGCTGCCCCACTTGTGTGGCTGGGCTTAGTGGCCGCGACAGCAACGGACTTCAGATGTCTGTGTGGTACCGGACGATATCTGACTTGAAACCCGGTTGGTACACTGGGGAAATGCGATATGTAGTATCTGTTAGAGACTTCTAGCCACAGATTCCTTACCTTCGAATTATCCCCAGGCGTCAGACTGGATCCGGTAATTTTTTTGGGAGCAGTAACCCTGTGCACCAGTAGGTGGCCTTGTTTGGCTCCCTGTGGCGTTGTCGTTCTCTTCTACGAAAGTGACTTGCGCGGTGCTTACATAGGCACGACCCCATCGTGCTGATGTCAGTTCTTTTCTTTCCGTACAAGTAAGCACAGATCTGGAGAGACCTACCCCATCAGTCACTTTTTGACTGCTTTTTTGACATTTTGTTACAGTTTTTGAGTTTTTCTCTTAGTGTGGCAGGAATGTCCACTAGGAAGAACGGCTTCAAGCCTTGAAGCGCCTGTCACTGACAGATGTCTGTTGCGGGCTTGCATCAGGTATCCCTCTGGTGCCTGGTACGCGACCATGACGTGAAGACCTGTGCTGATTTCCACACCATGCATCCCAAGGCCTTGAGGGAGCGGTCCCTTAAGCTCTCTGCTGCCCAACGTGCAACGCCACAGCAGTCTCGACCCTGTAGAGAGGAAGGTCCTGGGACCGGTCGCAGAGTCCAAGATCCTCATCGCATATGAAGTTGTCTGGCTACTCGGGTAAGTCCGACAACAAGAAGAAGAGCAAGAAGTCGAAGATTTCTTCAACTTTGCCCCGTAGGTCGCAGTCTTAAGATGCGACATCGGAGCATGATCAGGTGAGACCAGTCTCCACGGTTGAGCCTGTGCCTCGGCCGACTCTGCGCCTCCCTGAGTTTCCGGGAGCCGGAGCGACCCATGCTCAACTTCAGGAGTTTTGAGGCCATGCGTCTCATATTTGTGTGTCCTGTTCCCTCCGGCGCACCTTCGGGCCCCATGGGTTAGTAAGGGGTCTCTACTGGTTCCACGCCAGTGGCTCCGCCCTGTTGCCAGTCAGGCTCCTGGAATCGACACATGGATTTAGACTGGTGCCGGTCGTCCCACCTTGACATTCCCCGGCGCCAGTCCCGGCACTTCAGGCTCCTCATTCTGATCCCTGACTCCAACACAGAGCCGAAGGGGCATCCTCCGAAACAGATTCTGGCGCCAACTGGAGCCTTGCCTGCCAATTCGAAGCCTGTGCCCTATTCCTGTGGGCTAGGACTCAAGGGGGAGTGGGAGGTGTCAATGGACCCTGAAGACTACCACCCCTTAGATACCAACATGGACTGGTGTGTGGAATGGACACTTCTCCAGATACTGGCATGCTTTCTCCCCCACCGTGGCTATGGAGGAGGGAGCATCATTTGGAATGATGGTGAGAAAGGTGGCTGAGGTCCTGGATCTTAGCCTACCCTCAGTGGCATTCAAGACGAACGTCTTGACAGAGGTGTTTCAACCGGGAGTGACCCCCTCAGAACTGCTTCCCCCCCCATTTAATGAAGCCTTTACAGAAGCCCTGCTTGGGACTTGGTCCAAACACTGCCCAGGGGCTCCTGTGAACAGGACAATTGCCCGCCGCTACCGCCCCACACCAGGAGATCCCAATTTCCTCACACAACACCCTACCACGGAGAGCTTGGTTGTCCAAGCCTCCACTTCCTGTGTAAATCCTGGTGCACTCCCTACCGCCCCATAGGATAGGTAATCCAAGTGGCTGGATACCTTAGGCAAGATGTTTTCTTTCACCAGCCTGGAACTGGGGTCCGTGAACACTGTGCCCTTGTGGCCGTTAGTCCCATGCTCTATGGGATGCGGTTGCGCAGGTGCTGCCCATGGTTCCAGAGGAGGCCCGGACCATTCTTTCCCAAGCTGTTGCTGACGGGAGTCAATCAATCAATCAGGGGTTTATAAAGCGCGCTACTCACCCGCGAGGGTCTCAAGGCGCTTGGGGGAGGGGGGCAGCGCCAGGTCTTGAGGTCCTTCCTGAAAGTGTGCAGGGTCGGGGAGCGTCTGATGTTCACAGGGAGCTCGTTCCAGGTCTTTGGTGCGATGTAGGAGAAAGCTCTTCCGCCTGCTCTGTTTCTGCGGATGCGGGGGACCTCTGCCAGGGCGTGGTCGGCGGAGCGGAGGTTCCTCTTGGGTACGTGGAAGGAGACTCTCTCGTTGAGGTACTTGGGTCCGATGTTGTTGAGGGATTTGTAGGTGTGGATGAGGAGTTTGAAGGTGACCCTCTTCTTGACTGGGAGCCAGTGGAGGTCTTGTAGGTGTTGGGTCATGTGCTCATGGCGTGGTGTCCCGAGGACGAGTCTTGCTGTGGCGTTCTGGATGGTTTGGAGTTTGTGTAGAAGCGTTCTGTTGATTCCAGCGTATAGGGCGTTGCCGTAGTCCAGTCTGCTGGTTATGGGTGCGTGGGTGACGGTCCTTCTGCAGTAGGGGGGGGATCCATTTGAAGGTCTTGCGGAGGATGCGCAGGAAGTTGAAACTGGTGGAGGCGACGGCGTTGATCTGGCGGTTCATGGAGAGGGAGGAGTCGAGGATGATACCGAGGTTTCGTGCGTGGTCTGTAGGGATGGGTGGCTTCCCGAGGGCGGGGGGCCACCAGGTGTTGTCCCAGGTGGAGGAGCTCGGTCCGAGGATGAGGACCTCGGTTTTCAAGCAGCTGTCTTTCATCCAGGCTGCGACGTCCTTCATTCCTTCGTGGAAGCAGAGTCTGGTGTCTTCGGGATTCTTTGTGAGCTAGAGGATGAGCTGGGTGTCGTCGGCGTAGGATACTATGCTGAGCCCATGCTGTCTGACGATGGCGGCGAGGGGGGCCGTGTAGATGTTGAAGAGCGTTGGGCTTAGTGATAATCCTTGGGGTACTCCGCAATTGATGTCAGTGGGTTCGGAGAGGAAGGGAGGGAGTCTGATCCTCTGGGTTCTGCCGGAGAGAAAGGATTGGATCTAGTCGAGGGTGGCTCCTTGTATCCCCGCGGCATGAAGTCTGGCTGCGGTGTGCGATGTGAGATGGTGTCGAAGGCTGCAGAGAGGTCAAGAAGGATGAGGGCCGCAGTGTGTCCCTGGTTGAGTAGTAAGCGGATGTTGTCCGTGGCGGCAAGGAGGGCAGACTCGGTGCTGTGGTTGCTGCGGAATCCAGGTTGTGAGGCGTCAAGGATGGAGTTTTCTTCGATGAAGGCGGTCAGCTGGGCGTTTACGAGTCTCTCGGTCACTTTGGCCGCGAAAGGGAGGAGAGAGATGGGCCTATAGTTTTTCAGGTCCGTTGGGTCGACCGTCTGCTTCTTGAGGAGGGGTTTAACCTCGGCCCGCTTCCAGTCGTCTGGGAAGATGCCGGATCTGAAGGAGGCGTTGATGGTCCGTCCTAGTTCGGGTGCAATGGCGGCGGCTTTGTGGAATATGTGAGGTGGGCAGGGGTCCGTAGGGGCTCCTGAGTGGGATTTCTTCATGGTCACGGTGATGTGTTCGATGGTGGCGGGTTCCCAGCTCGTGATGGTAGGCTTATCTGCGGTGGCGGAGAGGGGGGTGGCGTCCGTAGTCTGTTCGCTGAAGTTGTCGTAGAGGGCCTTGTTCTTTAGATGGAAGTAGGAGTTGAGCTTGTCGCAGAGTTCCTGGGAAGGCGTGATGTCCTTGGCTTCGCTGGGGGGTGTGATGCAGCTAAGTTCACGATCAGATCTGAATTGGATAAAACTGGTTCGCTGGGCAGAGCAGTTTTCCCGACCGTGGCCTCATGGCGCCACACCTGGCTAAGAACAACGAGCTTTTCAGGGGATGTCCAAGCATCGCTGATGGACATGCCCTTTGAGGACTCCAATCTCTTCAGAGACCAGGCGGACGCGGCGCTAGAGCGCTGAAAGGACAGCAAGGCTTTGACCAGGTCCTTGGGCCTTTCCATGGCCCCTCGCCAACCTCAGGCCACTTTTCGCTCCTTTCGTGGCCACGGAAGGTGCTTCAGCCACATCTATGCCCTCCCAGCCACTAGTGTGCAAGCTTCCCAACCTCTGCATGGCAGAGGATGCAGTACCCACAGACCTCGTGGGTGAAGAAGCTAGAGGTAAGGCCAGTCCACCCCGCCCCCCCCGTAGACACAACTTCCAAACCCTTATAGTTGCCCTCTTACCATCATGGGCACCCAGTGGGAGGCAGGACACACCATCCCCTGATCCACTGGAGGTCTATAACATCAGACCGATGGATTCTTCAAATTGTCCGAAGAGGCTACTCTCTCCTCTTTGTGACTACCCCATCACCCATGCCACCTGTTTGTGACAGGCTGACGGAGGTCCATCTTATCTTGCTCTGCCAAGAAGTGATGGCTCTCTTGGCCAAGGGAGTCATATAGAGGGTGCCGATTGCAGAAGTAGGTTGTGGTTGCTATTCCCGCTACCCAAGAAGGATGGAGGCCTTTGTCCTATCCCAGGCCTGCACCCTCTCAAATTGTTCCTCAAGAAGCAGAAGTTCAAAATGCTCACGCTCACTCAAGTCCTGTCTGTCCTGGACCTGGGAGACTGGATGGTAGCATTGCACTTGCAGTAAGCATACTTCCTCATCTCCGCCCTGCCTGCCCACACACGTTACCTGCGGATCAAAGTGGGCTATGAGCACTTTCAGTTTTCTGTGCTCCCATTTAGCCTTACCAGCACCCCTTGGGTATTCACCAAGGTGAATGGCGGTGGTTGCAGTTCAACTACGGAGATCAGGGGAGCCAGTCTTCCCTCTATCTCGACGACTGGTTGTTTAAGGTAGGCTCACCCCAGGCTGCCGTTTTCCACCTCCAGACTATAGCGGACCTCTTGCATTCACTGGGGTTCACTATCAACTTGCCAAAGTCACACCTGACTCCCTCTCAGAGGCTCCCTTTCAGCAGAGCAGTTCTTGACACGTTGGAGTTGCGGCCAACCCTCCCCCCCCCCCACCCCCCCCCCCCCCACCAACGGCAACTGCAGGATATTCAAGCAATGGTACCGATGTTTCAGCCTCTATTCTGGATTTCGGTGAGACTGACTCTGAGGCTGCTGGGCCTCGTGCAGCCTGCTATTGACACATGCCCCAGGTATATATGGGCTCTGCAGTGGGACCTGAAGTTTCAGTGGGCTCAGCATCAGGGGTTCTCTCTGACACGGTCCAGATCTCGGAGGGAACTGCAAAAGATCTGCAGGGGTGGTTAACGAACCACAGTTAAGTCAGTGGCAGACCCCTTTCCCTTTCCCAAACAAATGTCACAGTGGTGACAGATTTGTCACTCCTGGGATGGGGCAGCCATCTGGAAGAGGTGGAGATCAGAGGACTCTGTTCTCCAGCGGAATCTGAACTCCCCATCAATCTTCTGGAGCTCCAGGCGATCTGTCTGGCATTAAAAGCCTTTCTACTCTCCATCAAGAGAAGGCTAGTACAAGTGTTAACGGACAACACCACCACCATGTGGTACTGCAACAAGCAGGGTGGGGTGGGGTTGTGGACATGGATGGAACAGCAGGGCATATCCCTGGTGGTTCAACACCTGGCGGGCTCTCTGAACGCCAGTGTGGACGAACTCAACCGATGATGCCTAGAGGATCACAAATGGCATCTCCATCCGGAGGGGGTGCAAGGTCTCTTTCTGCAGTGGAGAGAGCCTTGGTTGGATCTGGTTCTCCACTGCAGAAAACGTGCAATGTCAGCAGTTCTGCGTGCTGGAGTTGTCAAGCCGGCTCTTGCTCGTAGACACTTTTCATCTCAAGTAGAGCGCAGGCTTCCTGTATGCCTTTCCGTCCATACCACTCCTGCCCAGAGCTCTCAAGAATTTCAGGAACGACTGGGCCCAAGTCATCCTTGTGGCTCCGGACTGGGTTCGGAGAGTTAGTATCACGAGCTGTTGAGCACGGCCATCGGTCCTCTGATCTGGCTGCCCCTTCAGGAGGATCTTCTGTCGTAGGAGCAAGTAAGGGTTCTCCACCCCAACATGTCAACGCTCCACCTTCTTGCTTGGAGATTGAGTGGCAACAGTTGACAACTTTCGACCTTCCGCCCGAAGTCTGTTATCTTGACAGTCAGGCGTCCCTCCACCAAAACGGTATATGCTTGCTGCTGCGGCAAGTTTTTTGCATGGTGTGCAGAGAAACAAGTTGACCCTCTTTCTACCCCCTCTCTCAAGTCCTATTTATCCTTCCCCTTGCTCAGCAGGGCTCTGCTCTGGGCACCTTAAAGAGAGACCTTTCTGCTATCTCAGCCTTTCTGTGGTTGTCTGACCAGCCCATCCCTTTTCCAATCCCCTATTGTAAATAGGTTCTTGAAAGGTTTACAACCTCTATTTCCTCCTTCCTCCATCATACCTCAGTGGGACCTTAATTTAGTCCTGACTTTCTTGATGTGCGCTCCTTTTGAGCCCTTGCACATCTGTCCTCTCAGACTTCTTACCATCAAGACAGCCTTTCTGATGGCACTAACATCTGCCCGGAAGGTCCGTGAACTTCAGGCGTTGTCATCCAAGCCTCCATATCAAAACATCTTTCCAGGCGAGCTGTTTCTTTGCACTAGAGTTTCCTTTCTTCTGAAAGTGGTTGCTCCTTTTCATGTCTGCCAGTTCATCACCCTGCCTACTTTTTACACTCCGCCGTTTCCCTCTAAAGAAGCGGAGTGACTCCACTGCCTGGACCCAAAAAGAGCATTGTCTTTCTACCTTGACTGCACAAGAGAGTTCCGGGTGGACGATTAACTCTTCACGGCTTATGTCGGAGTGAAGAAAGGAAAGGCCATGCAGAAGTGGACCATCTCCTGATGGATCGTGCTCCGCATTAAGATCTGCCACACATTGGCTAAGAAAAACCACCCTAGAGGCTTGCATGCTCATTTCACCAGTCCAAGGCTGTGACCACTGCGTTAGCACACGTAGTCCCGGTTCTGGAGTCTGAGCCAGGCAGAAACGTGGTCCTCTCTGCACACATTCACACAACACTGTTGCCTGGACAGTCAGGTCTGTCAGGATGGGCACTTTACCCGTTCGGTCCTGCAGGTATTTTTAGTGTGAAATTGTTTTTGAGACCCACCTCTGGGGTGGGTCTATTCTAAGGTAGAGAATCTGTAGCTAGAGGTTTCTATCAGATGAATAAGTTACTTTCTACAGTAACGCCTTATCTGGTAGAGACTCTATCTAGCCACAGATTCCTTACCAACCCACCTATCCTCCCCGCTCTGTGAACGGATTTCTAGGTAGAGGGCTGTTTCCTTTCAGGGCCCTAGTTTTCCATACCAGTGGTCAGTGTTCTTCGTGGCTCTGTGCTCCTGGCTTGGAAAATTGTGAAAGGAAACTGACGTCAGCACGCTGGGGTGGAACCTATATAGGCACCCTGCATGTCACTTCTGACGCAGATGACTCCACGCGGAGGTGAACGACGCCACCTACCGGCGCACAGGGGGTACTGCTCTCAAAAGAATTTCCTTATGCCTGGGGATAATTCTAAGGTAAGGAATCTGTCTCTACCAGATAAAATTACCAAAGGTAAGTAACTTGTTCTATAGTGCTATTGGGGCCCATCCTGTGACAGTAGGCACTGTGAATATGCAAATCATTAGTTTAAAAATGCATAAGGCTGCTTCAAAATCATACATGGCAATGGACCAGATTCAGGTGGGATTGCCTGGTTTCAATATAAGCCAAAGGGAAAAATACATTACCCCGATATTATTTTTTTTTCTCCTACATCCCAGTTTGAAAATGTTGGCATTTATGCAAAATGTGCAAAAAAAGATTTGAAAGAAAACATTTTCTACAAATCTTTTGAAAAGGTGTTTTTTTTTTTTTTAATGTCCTGATAATCCCCCATGCCTCCCTGGGGATGGCTCCCCATCGATGCCGAACAATGTTTATTTGTACAACTCTAAATTTGAGATTACCTATAATATCTTCGACTATTCTTGGTTTCCACACTTCTCTCGATAAAATGTGTAGTCTCCACACGCACACCCATGTGGTTGGGCATTCACCAGCAACAAGTAAGGTCCCAAAAGGAAACGAGACCCCAATTTTTCACCATGAAAACTGACCTGTTTTGGGGACATGGGCAGCAGCGGTATTGAGCCCAGGCTCAACTGCAAAACCAAGCCCAGACATTTCTGAAAACTAGACACCCAGAGGAGTTCAGGTCTGTCAACGTTTTGTTACCCAGAATGCACTGCAAATCTCAAACTTTGTCTACAATCACAAATTTTCCTCACATTTTATGAGCAAATGTTTGGGGGATCCACAAAATTCCTACCACCCAGTGTTCTCACCAGACTCCCAAAATAAAAATAGTTCTGCATTTCTGTGGGTGGACCTATCAACCGTAACAGAAAAAGATGAAAACTGTGAAGTCAATGTGGTCTTCGCCAGATCCCTGGTTTTGCCCGTTCCAACATAAGGAATTTTTTTTATTTAGTTTTATATAGCGCGAACTAGCCCCGAGGATATCCGGTATCAGAGCGCTTTGCATGAGAACCAGTTTCTTTACAGATGGACACATTAATTTTTTTTGGTTAGGCACGGAGAGATTAAGTGATTTGCCCAGAATCACAGGATGTTGAGCATCGTTGCAGAGACTCGAACCCGGTTCCCCAGCTTCGAAGTCGACCGCTCTATCTGTAAGGCTACATCCTCTCGTCCCAACTACACAAGTATGTATTTTTTTGAGAAGTGTGGGAACCCTGGGTGGTAGAAATTATGTGGGTCCCCTCAGATTATGCAACTTTTTCTCAGACATGTGAGTTAAATCATGATGTTAGCAAATGTTTGATATTTGATGGGCAGATTGTGTAAGAAAATGTAGCGGAAGCAACACCACCTTGGATTCGCCTAGGTTTTTAGTTTGCAGAAATGCCCAGCATTCATAGGGTTCCCTAGTTTCTGGCTAACACAGTGCCTGAATACTTCCGTCATTCACCATGGCAAGTGAGAGAATGTTGGGATTTACCCCATTCTACTGATCCCATGTGTCAACAATTATGTCCAAAAGAATACAGATTTTCCTTCACTTGCGATGGGATGCTTGGGGCCTTAGGGATAGAATGCGACCTGGTGCCAGGATGGGCTGAACCCCATCTTATTAATTTTTTTATTTTTATCCATGGCATCAAGTGTGCTTTCTGCCACCTCTTGGTGCAGATTGTGATAATTCTCCAATCTCTACCCCCGGGGATGGGGCTTTCTGAGTGTTGGCATGGCCTGATGCAAGCCGCTCCACCCCATTATTTTAATTATATATTTTTTTAAGTACGCCTATGTAGTGGAATTACACACATCCTGCACGCGGATGGCATATTGCGGGTAATCCCCACCTCAATCTGCTCCTTGGAGAGCAGAAAGACCTTTGGGGCCTTTAGGGGTAGAGGTAAGGCCTCCCTCCCCCCCCCCTTTTTTTTTTTTAACCATTTCCCATGGCATCTGGTGGGCTTTCTGCCCCTTATTCTGGAGGGGGTGATCGAGGGATAACCCCCCCTCTAATGTGGCATAAATACTGTATGTGCTGCCTTTGGGTAGTAACAAGGCTTGATGCCAGGGGGGGCTCCCGCACCCCACCCTTTTTTTGTATTTTTTTTTCCTGGACTCTAGTGGGCATTGTACCCTGCTGTGGGGAAGAGGCAAATTTAATTTGCCCCTCCCGAGGAGGAGGGGGGAGGAGCTGAATTTTTTATTTTTTTTATAACTTTAAACTGGGAAACAATGGTCAATGTCCAGAAGGACCGCCCCCACAGTGAATTGGCTAGTGTCTACTGGATGGTTCCTTGCTTGGGAATCGCGGGCCTGGGGTGATTCCCCCAAGCAGGGATCCTCTGGAGAGGTACCACTGGAAGGGGGGGACGGTATCACTGTTCCAGCGATAGTCCTCCCACTTAGATCGGTGCTCGGGGAGGGGGGCAGAGCTATGCCCTTGAAGTTTTGAGCCTTATGATGCTGACTGGACTCGCTTTCCATCACGGAGCTGCACATTGATTAAATGAAAATAATGTTGGAGCGCGAGGGAAGCTCTTCCCTTGCATCCCAACAATAGCTTTTTAAAAAGATCCTTTTTTTTGTCAATGCCCTTGACCGTTTACTCAAGTGCACTTCAGAGGTAGATTGCTTGACGTCGACAGATCTCCAAGAACATTTAAAAGGTGGCCTGCTTAATGTGTCATTTAAACAGCGAGAAGTGCCTGATGAATCACATCAAAGCAGAAGACCAAATTGCGATATTAGCCCGCCTTCTGATCACATACCATGGTCTTGTGTCCTAGCAAGATATTTAGCCTAACCTTGCAATGATGGTGATGAGAACTTATCTAAGGACCCTCTCACTAAATATGGGTGTATCTTAGTCTTTAAGTAAATCTTCACAAGCATTTCTGCCCCACTTGTGATCAACCTCTTTAATGTGCTTTGCCCAAAAATAGATGCACATCGGCGAGGGTTCATGCAAGTCTTCCTTTCTGTGTTATCTGCTCATTTGCTCCCCCTGAGATGCAGACATCCCTAAACTTCCAACTAAAACGTATTCAAAGATTGTCTACAATTAGGAAACTATACACAAAAGGGAAAGCTAAATTTGGCATTATTGACATTTTCAGGATGTTTATCCATCCTTTGAGTTATGGGAAGCAAAGACATTTAAGCAGTGTTGGTTTCTCTTGCTTTGCACACTGCCAAATGATTGTAATGGTTGTAAAACACCTATTGTGGGGCTTACCAAGAACTTACAATGGGCTTACAGCCTGCCCATTGCTTACTAATGGTTGGGTTTGTCACACATTTGCTTGCTTCATATTCAGTCGTTTTCCTGATCTGTCTTGTTTCTCCTCCCCTGGTACATAACGTCTTTACCACTGTGTTGATTTCCTGACTTGTAGTAGTACCCTTTCGCTGCTCACGTTTGGGGAGCTGCTTTTTTTTTTTTTGCTTAAGTACTTCATGATTCAACCCTCTCCCTTGTGTGCTTCTCACCCTGCCAAATATCTGACTCCTGCGCTCCTTGATTCTGTCCCCCTTGTCTTGCAGGCTCTCTCGTGTGCTTCTCCCCCTCGCAAACTCTCGGTCTTCCTTGCACTCCTTGTTGCTTTCTTGCTTCACCCCCACCTCCTGTGTTGCTTGCCCTCATGTGCTGCTTTTCCTCTTCTCCTGCTCTTCCCCCATTGCTTCCACTCACCCGCTCCTCTGTTGCATCTACAAAATGATGTGGCCGCGTCAGTGTGTTTTATTTCGCATTTTATGTTTCTTTTGGCCATGCGGCACAGCATCTTCCCAATGCTGTACAGCATTGCTGAAAGTCATTGGCAATGTCAACAGGTCCCACAGGCAGGACCTATCTATGATCGTTAAGGGTCAGGTTCTTTCTTGGCCAGAAAGAAGAGAGCAGGTTAGGGTTGGGCAGGAACAGCTAGCAGCTGTTTACACAACTAGAAAAGCAGCTATGTATATCATTTACCGATATGGAATGGCAAGGGTGCGGGACGAAGCAGCCTGGTACATGAAGAGCACTTTGTAGTGAATGTTGCGGGATTTATAGTGACTTTGGTTAAATGTGCATAGGTTCACACAATTGAATGTCACCGCCAACCAAAATAATTCAGTTTTCTTTTATAGTCCACATCCTAACACAGAAGAATTAAACTCTATTCTGTTACACTTGACACAAATTTAAATGTGTGCTTTATTTGCCATTAAAATACCAGAAAACCCCATAACTATGCACTGGCGTAGCAAGGGGGGGCCGGCGGAGGGGGCACGAGTTTCGGGTCGGCGGCCGCAAAAATCATCGCCAACACCCCCCCCCCGCTCAGCGCGGCGGCAAAAGGTAGGGACCGCCACGGGCGGCAGAGTGCCGAACTATGTCAAATATGCGGTGTTGTACGTCTCCGCGCTGGCTCCTCGCCACCCCGGAAGTGAGGGAGCGGAGCCACATATAAGCACTGCTGCTGCGCTCTGACGTCTGCTCCTTTATTTCCATGCCCACTGATGCTGATCCAGAGCACCCCTCCCGTTTGTGTCGGTTTTCTGACAATATCATAGTATGCTCTGAAACAATGTTCACATTTTAAAGCGACAGGTTTCAAACCATGCAGTGACTGCAGGAAAAGATGTCAGTCACAGACCTGCATGAGGTGTCTTTGGTGTCTGGGCTCGGGACATGGCTTTAAGTGGTGTGGTAAGTGTGCCATCATGCACGTGAAGGCAATCTCGATCTGAGACTGAGAGGCAAGGTTGTATGTTGTTGAACACAAGATGAAGTAGTGGCCTTCACTCGACGCCTCGTCAGGGGTAGTAAGCGCTATACAAATGCAATTACAATACATAAGTCCTGCTCACGCTCCTAGTTGCGCACCCGAACTTGGGCCTGGTCCTGAGGCCTCTCCTGTGATTGTTTAACTTCAGCTCGAAGCCCTCCATTAAGTTCAAGTATAAATACAAACCTAGGACAGTGAAACAGGACTTGATCTCCATTCTGTCACTCTGATTGCAGAGAGAAGGCATGAGGGCCTACCAATGTCAGTCGCACTCTTTTTAGTTCTCTGGCCATGGAACAGATTCCTTAGTTGGTCAGATTCACCCTGATTTTTTGGGGAGTAGTTGACCCTGCAGCAGATTGAGGCCATCAAAAAGACTTTCAAATTTCCAGTGAGCTTCTTCCTTCCTCAGGTGTGCCTTTAGGCGCCATTGAACCACAGGGGCCTTAGTGGGGTTACAGCCAGCAGGTCCCTCGTGGTGTCATCTGCCCACTAAGGACCCATCATTTGGCCTATACCAATGTCCGATGCAGACTTCTACTCCTGCCCTGAGATCCACACCGGTTTCTGTCACCCGACTCTGGTACCAATGCCACCTGCACCAAAGGATAATCCAGTGCTGATGCCAGTGTCGGACCCTGAACCCTCTTCTGCTCGAGCCTGATTGATGGAATGCTAAGAAATCATAAAAGTGCAACCAGTCATGCAGAAAACTCTAACCCAGTGCCTCTGTCATGTTGCGGCTACAAGCAGAGGCTCCATTATCTTTTCGGTTCAGAATCTGATCCATTGACTGAGCAGGAGGCACCCCAGGTTCTTGATGTGATTATACTAATGATGGCTTTACATCGATCTGCCGAATGCCCGTGGCCTTGATACCTCTCCTGAGATAGAGCTTGATTTGCTACATCAGCCAACAATCGAAGAGTATCTCACTTGCAGTGGTGGTTTGGAGGGCAGCCGAAGCACTAGAATTCTGACTAATGCTGCAGCCTGTGCCAGCAACGTCTGAGCCCTTACCTTACTTAATGATACTCTCACAGATACTTCGATGGCTGCTTGGTCGAAGCCTTGTTCGTGCCCACCAGTGAATAGGCAGGTGGCCAGACTCCACTGACCGGTGCCTGGTGACCCGGATCTTCTCACCACACACACCACTCCAGAGAGTCTTATTGAACAGGCCTGACCAGTAATGTGAATCCAAACTCATTTACAACCACTCCTACTGATTGGAAATCCAAGATGATTGATGCGTTTGGCAAGCGCATGTTTTTTTTTTGCTAGTCTAGCACTGCGCTCCATAAATACAGTTTGTCTATTGGGCTGCTACACACATGCCCTTTGGGGCATGGAGAGTGAGAGCTTGTGTGTGTTCCTGGAAGTCCTTCAGGCCTCTTGGGCCCAGAGGAAGCATGATGGATAGGATGCAGCCAAATATGTTTTCCACACAGGTCTGGATGTAAGGATTACCTGGGTAGGTTGGTTGCAGTGTTGACCTTTGCAGCCACGTGTGGATTCGGTCCATATGATTCTCCACCAATGTACAGGTGTTAGTGGCATGCCCTTTGAGTTCTGTGTCTTCGGGGAGAAGTTGGACTCTGCATTGGAATGCTTTAGAGCCAGCAGAACTACAGCACTGTTCTGCTGGCTGTTTACTCCTGCCAAACAGTTTCTGCATCAGTTCCAAAGGGTTCAAGGCTGTTTCAGAGGGTTGGCATATAGACCAAGATGGCCTTCCTAGTCAGTAATGCAGCAGACATGCCAGTCCTCTGAAGGCCATGGACAATGGTCTGGCAGGCAGCATGCGAGCCAGCAGGAGCATCCGTCTTCCTTTTCCTCCACCCCTCCTACAACTGCCAACAAACCACTTTAGTTTGTTCTTAGTCTTGCATTTGCTAAGCAATAGAGGGAGTGGGGGCAGGGAGAGACAGGATTTAATGTTTCTTCCCAAGTATGGGTTCCAAAAGATGGGTCTTCCAATTTGTTCAAAATGGCAATTCGCTGCCTTTTCTCACTTTCCCACCCACTATTACTCCCACATTAGAACACATTTCAGACAAGCACCTGCCCAGCCTGTTACAGAAGGTGCACTAGTTGCTTTCCAAGGGCGTGGGACTCAAAAGAGAAGAGTTGTATTTATCTTGCTCTTTCCTCATTCTCAAAAGGGATGGGGGCCTCAGGCCTATCCTGGGCCTTTAACCTCCTAATGCCGTCCTGCGGAAAGACAAATTCAAAATGCTCATTCTAGCCCAAATTCTCTCTGCTGTGGATCCGAGCAGCTGGAAGGTGTCCTTGGATTTGCTAGACATGTATTTTCATATATGTTATGTTATATGACTTTTGTATAGCGCAAATCACCTTCAGGTCTCTAAGCGCTTCTAGAGAAGAGTGAGCAAGTCACTGGGGCAGAAATAAAAATAGCAACAGCGGTGGCAGAAGATTACGCAGTTGTTAACGCCTCACTAAATAGGAAAGTCTTTAAACGCTTCCTAAAGATGAGCAGAGCCGGTTCCCTGCGTAAGTACTCCGGCAGATCATTCCAGATTTGCGGGAGAAAAACCGAGAACGCTCTACCCCCTTTAGATTTAGAGATGTACCTGGGGGAAGCCAACCTGCAGGCCTCAGAGGATCGCAGAGTCCGGCCAGGAACATATTTCTCCAAGCGATCTTTTATAAACTTGGGTGCCTGACCGTAGATTGCTTTGTGGGCAATACATAGACCCTTAAACTGCGCTCTCTGTTTAATAGGGAGCCAATGTAATTTATGTAACAGAGGGGTAGCGCGTGTTTTTCTAGGAAGTCTAAAAATAAGCCTGGCCGCATCGTTCTGCACCACCATATACATGATCTGCAGTCCCACAGGAGTTCTCTTCAGTTCAAGGTAGGCCAGGAGCATTTTCAGTTTGCCATGCTCCCCTTTGGGCATCACTAGCACCTTACGGGTGTTCACGAAAAGGATGGTGGTAGTTGCTGCCCACTGTCTGAGGTCGAGGTTACCCATATTCCTGTACCTAGACTACTGGCTGGTGAAGGCGGACTACTCGCAGTCAGTTGTGGACCACCTCCAGATGATGGCAGACCCGAAGTCCCAACTGATTAATTGGTGGAAGTTTTCATTCCTCAGGGGTGATCCTGGACACATGGAGTCCAGAGCTTTCCCTCTACCATAACAAGTCCAGGACATTCAGGGTATGATCGTGATGTTTCAGGTTCGGTCATGGATCACAATGAGATCAACTATGAGAAGGGAGCTCTTGTCGTGTAGCTCCTATAGTACCCCTGCAGGACCTGCGCGTTTGGATAACATATACTGCGGGCTTGGTGGCAGACTGACTCCGTGCACCCCCACCGTATATGTTAGCCTAGTTTTGCATTAGCTAGCTCGCAGTGCCACTAGTATCCTCTTATCGGGGAGAGATTAGTTTCTGGCAACCTTAGATCATGACAACCCTGATTCCCTCAGAATCGTGGAAACAATATACTACCTTTCGCTCAGTCACTCGTGCTCACTTATTCGGTTTGTCTCAGAGAGTTACACAGAATAAACAGTCGGGCGTTTCAATAAGCATTTATTGAACAGTTGTTGTTCTAGTGTAAAATATATGTGCTGCGGTAACCAGCAGACCATAGCAGAGCTATATTATCAGCAGTACGACAAAAGCAAAGGGATAGAACAGTTCTACCATATTGCGATAATCATGAGTACATACAAGAATATAAAAGCATTATGCAAGTGCGTGTACTCCTACGATGCCTAACTAGATGTACCTGAGTGTACCTAGCATATGTGTAGATCTAAAAGCTAAGAGCCAAGAATCCTAGGATTTAGTCGAACCCCCATACCTAAATAGAGAGTGTGTGGGAGCCCGTCCTGGTCTCGAGTTGGACACCCCGTCAGGGCTGTGTCAGACCGCTGTCAGCTGGAGCGACTGCATGCAGGAGCCTCAGCGTCTCTGGTCAGTGTGTAAGCATGGAAGTCTCGGTTCCCTCTGTCTTACCGGGGCAAGATGTGGTGTATTTATACCCTAAAGAGTCTCGGTCCTCAGTATGGTTTGTATTGGACATGAGGAAGACGTCAGGGGTGAACTTTGTACATACATATTATGCCAGTGGTGTATTCTTAGAGAGCCATGCATAATTAATGAGTATAGTGTGGGCCTGTGTTTGGAAAAACCTTGCTGTATTCAAAACCACAGGATAGATAACGTTCAGCCCTCGGAGCTCGTTGTGTACTAGCTGGGACCAATGTAGGTGAAAGATCATGCCTATATAAGGAATCATACTATAATAGGACATGTACAGTTGTGACCATAATTGGGCATATGCGGCCATGAACATAATTGGGCGAGTACGAATATGACCATATTAGGGAAAATATGAATATGTCCATTTTAGGGCATGTACGAACGGGTCTACATTAGGGCCTCTATGATGGATATAACACCCACTCCTCTTCCGAACTGGATAAAAATGACCATACTTAAAATCTGGACAATTTAAAAACATTTTTAAAAGCAAGTAAAAACATGATTCCCAAAAATTGTTAAAAATTTAGGTGCTTAAAAAAAATGTTTAAATTCAGCTTTTTCTAGTTGCCACTTAAAAAGTCAATATTGGTCTGTTGGGGGGGGGGGGGGGGCGCGTGGCTTGGCAAGCCAGCATGGCGGACGTGTGCTGAGCGAGCTCCGTCCAGCCCGCAATTGATCCTTTAATTATCCTGATCCTCCGATGTCACTTTGACCTCCGCAGAGAACCTGCAGCCCCGCGACATTGGTGACGCCGTCCTGAGCCATATTCTGGCATCCGCAGGGGCTCGTGGCAGTGAAGCGGAGCCTCGGCCGTGACGAGGCCCTCTGAGGGCGCGGCCTAGCTGTCCGACACGAGACCGGGACATCGCGCTGGAGGCTGCCCGGATCCGCAGACGGGGAGAATGCGGCCGCCTGGGTGCGGTATTGCTGCCGGGGTGCGGAGACGTGTGCCCTGGGGTCGGCCCGGCGGACAACACCTGCTGGAGGGAAGTCAGTCACTGCTCCGTGGTGCTGTTTGAGGCGGAGGACGGCTGGGCGGCTCGGCGGCTAGATCGGGCCGCGGAGGTGAGGAGCGGTGCTTGGGGACGGCAGGCGGTGGGCCTTGGGCCGCGCTCTGGGTTGAGAGTGGGCCGACGGTCCCCTGGCCCCACAGGGCGGACGCGCCTTTCTGCAATCCGACGCCCCTTATTCAGCGGTGGAGGCCTGGAGTGTGCGCGGCCCTCTGGCCTTACGGGGCGCGGAGCCTGGACAGGTGTCCCTGATTTCTCCCCCCTTCCGCCCCGACCCACTTAGCGGGGGTCCGGCAGTGCCATCGAGCCGCCAGGGAAGTGGACGGGGAGGCGGTAGAGGGCTGGCATGACCACCGGCGAGTCCCTGGGACGACCTGGGGATCTTTCTGGCACAGACTTCCTTTCCCCCTGGCCACAGGGGGCGCCCTCCTCGGTGGTCATTCGGACCGCGTGGGTGCCTCATATGACCCTGTTGCTGGCTGGGATTTGTGCAAGCCGGTAGGGGTGTGAGGCCTGGGGGCGCGTCGTTTGGGACGGCCGCAGTGAGGCAGGAGGCCGGAGTAGACGCCGACAGTTGAGTGCCCCCTGCCTTAGTTCCTGGGCGCCTTCGCATTGGCGGTCGGTCGGGCCGCGCGAACTCCATTGGGTGTCCCTGGCCGGGTCCGACGCCCTCGTGGGCCTCTGGTATTGCCTGCTGGCCTCAGCCCTAGGGCAGCTCTATACGCGCTCCCGCTCGGCGGCCGGTTCAGGCCGCGGGAGGCCGCTGCTGGGCGTCTCTCTTTCTTGCTCCCCCCCTGTTCTATCTGGGCTTGTGTAGGGTGCCCTGAAGACGGCCATGACGAGAGACAAGGGTGGCGGCAGCTCGTCCAAGCAAGGCCCCATCGACAAGTTTACTGGCCCGGGTGCAGCGGCTGGGGCGTCTGGAGGACAGCAAGGGACTATGCCAGATAATGCGGCGCTCATGGCCGCCATTACCCAGTCCAGGGATATGCTAGATGCTAAAATCGGAGCAGTTGGCTCCGATGTCATGCTCCTACGACAGGACTTGCACAACGCTGTGTCACGTATCACTGAGGCTGAGACCCGCATCTCCGGAGTGGAAGATGATGTTACCACGCTAAAGAAAAAGATGGCCGCCATGGAGACTGCTCAGAAGGGGCTTGCGCTGCGAGTGGAGAATGCCGAGGGACGGGCCCGGCGCAATAATCTTCGCTTTGTTGGGTTCCCGGAGGGATGCGAGGGGGGCAACATGGAACGCTTCCTCACGCAGTGGCTAGAGAGTTGGCTTCCTCCGGAGGCCTTGTCCCGTTGTTTTGTAGTGGAGCGGGCTCACAGGGCACTCATACAGAAGCCCCCGCCTGGGGCTCGCCCACGGCCAGTTATAGCGAAGCTATTGAACTACCTTGACTGCGATGTGATATTGAAACAGGCCCGGATTAAGGAGCCCTTGCTCTACGACAATGTACGCATCCTCATCTTCCCTGATTACACACGACTGGTACAGCAACAGCGGCAGTCGTTCCTAGCAGCGAAGGCCTGTCTGAGAGACCTCAAGCTTCCATACGCTCTCCTGTTTCCTGCCCGACTACGAGTTGTATATCGCTCCCGCACTCACTTCTTTGACTCACCGGAAGAGGTTTTCAAATGGACTGATGAGACAGTACGGGTGCGAGCACACACACCGCCTGGGTGGGAATCCGACTCCTCATCGGGTGAAGCGGCCCGAAAGGGACCCCGGTGGCAGCAGAAGGGTACCAGAAGGTCGCGGTCCCGGCGCCGCTCTGTCCTGTGGCGCTTCCTCCCGGACGGACTCAGCCTCTGGGCGGCAGACATTGGCGGACTGATTAGTGGGCCCGCAAGGGACTGCAGGGTCCTAGAATATTTCATTCTGATCGGAGAGACTCTGACATGGGCTGGGATCTCTGCTAGGCTCTTGCTGGCGGGGAACGTGCCCAAGAGACATGGGCTGTAAGTTGGGGATCCATTGGTCGGGGTGGCTCGCACCCCCCTGTTGGGGGTTGTGGGTCATTCCCGCCGCGACAGATGCTTCAGTGTTTTTGAGGTATAGGGTGGGGGGGTTTGTTGGGTGGGGGTTGTTTTTGTTTACAGATCGCACTTTCACTCATTGTCCGTTGTTTCTCACACATGCACTGAAACGTCTTCCTCCTTCTTATCGCTGCTGACACAGTCCCAGATGGCCGGTATATCCACTAGGGGGCAGGTGACCCCAGGTACTCTCCGCATCATTAGCTGGAACGTACGGGGTGCCCTGGACAAGATTAAGCGAGGGGCCGTGCTCCAGCAGGCTAAACGGGCCGGGCGGATGTCCTTCTGTTACAGGAAACACACCTTATGGGAACGAAGGCCCTCTGCTTTCAGCGCTATGGGTTTCTGCAAGTATTTCACTCCGGCTTTGCGAGGGGATCACGGGGGGTGGCAATTTTGATCCACCTCAGGGTCCCCTATACACATACCAAACAGTGGACGGACTCACAGGGGCGTTATTTGTTCCTCCAGGGCAAGATCGGGGAGGATCCTCTGGTTCTGGGTAGTGTCTATGCTCCCCCCGTTGCAATGGAATCTAGTGGAGTGGCTCATGACCCTTTGGACAGACATGCCAGATGCTTTATCCGTAGTTGGCGGGGACTGGAATGATGTTATGGACATGGCCAGGGATCGCTGGAGGGCTGGGGGCAGTCCGGGGGGTGGTCATCCCACGCGGTTATACTCCTTAGTGACAGGGCTAGACTGGATTGATGTATGGCGGCGTCTTCACAGAGATGGTCTGGAATGCACCTATCTTTCTGCGGTCCACGATTCATACCCCAGAATTGATTACCTCTTTGTTCCCCGGGTGGCAGTTGGTAAGGTGGTATCGGCGGAGATTCTTCCACGGGGCCTGTCAGATCACTCCCCAGTAGCCCTCTCGCTCCAAATAGGGCGGATGAAACAACCGTTCAGATGGCGCCTCTCGGTATGGCATCTGCAAAATGATAACTATAGGGAACACATGAGTGACGCTATTGATCAATACCTGACTGTCAATGTGGGGTCGGTCCCTAGGGTCGAGGTATTATGGGAGGCATTGAAACCCACACTGAGGGGGGCGGACATTTCCTGGTGCACGGCAGCGCGTAGGGTGTGTAGAGAAGAGCTGGTGGAGGCGGGCATTGAGGCTCTCTAACGCAGGTGTCGGGAGGCGGCCAGGTTAGGAGACAACTGCTGCAGGCTCAACAGAACTATGCTGCCCTCCTGCTGGATGAGGCCCGCCAAGCCTGGCTGGCGACGCGTAGCAGGGTATATCAGTGGGGGGACAAATCCGGCAAGATGCTGCATCGACTGTCAGGGGATGTTCCATTCTCAGGCTCTGTCGGGCATCTTGGGCCCAGCGGGTGAACCGCTTACAGACCCTCTGGCCCTCAAGGAAAGCTTTGCCACATACTATGTGGATCTATACGCCCATAGGGAATGCTTACACGCCACCACCATAGATAAGTTCATAACTGATCTTCCGCCCAAAGCCCTATCGGATGAAGTGAGGGACCAGTTGGAGCTGCCCCTGACGGAGGAGGAGCTGGGCACGGCCTTGGGAGAACTTAACCCCGGGAAGGCGCCGGGGCCCAATGGGTTCCCTAGTGAATTCTTTAAACGGTACTTCTTGCAGTTGAGCCCTCATTACTGATCTGTGGTGGAGGAGGCTCGGGAGCGGGGCTCACTCCCTCCAGACTGGAGACATGCGGAGGTGGTGGTGTTCCATAAGCCCGGGCAGGCCCCCGGAGCAGCATGCATCGTATCGTCCCATTTCCTTCCTGAATGTGGAGGCAAAAATTCTGGCTAAGGCCTTGGCCAATCGCCTTCTGCCCCACATTACCACCCTGGTCCATCCGGACCAGGCTGGGTTTATGCCCCAGAGGGCGACCAGACACAACATTAGGCGGGCATATGTGGTGGTGGCGGCTATTCGGCAGATGGAGGAACTGGCGGCGCTCTTATTGGCCGATATGAACAGGGCGTTCGATTCCCTGAGCTGGGTGTATCTATTCGCTTTGTTACGAAGGCTCAACCTTGGACCGCGATTCCTTTCCTACCTAACACTCCTATACACTGATCTGACCGCGTCGGTGCGGGTGGCTGGTGCGATCTCATCCACTTTTTCTATCAGGCGGGGTACGCGGCAGGGCTGTCCCCTGTCCCCTTATTTGTTCGCACTGGCTATGGAGCCATTGGCTGCGTGGGTGCGAATCGATGCACACGTACGGGGATTTGAATGGGCTCCGGGACTGTCTGATAGGATCGCATTATATGCGGACGACGTCCTTTTCTTTCTCACAGCTGTGGACAGGACGGGGCTGCGGCTACTACGTATTATGCAGATTTTTGGGGAGACGTCTGGACTGTATATGAATCCCCGTAAGTCCAGGTTGTGGATTCTGGGGGATCGGACGGGCGTGGGCGCGTGGGTCTCCTCGGTCCAGCGGGCGGTGGGGGGGCTGAAATACCTCGGCGTGTTTCTGTCGGACGTGCCCGCGGTCTCCTGGGAGCGTAACCTGGTTCTGGTGTGGGAACGAGTACGTGAAGACCTTAAGTCCTGGTCCCGTATGCCTCTGTCAATATATGGCAGATCGGCTATATTTAAGATGGTGGCGATTCCCCGGTTCCTCTACCAGCTACAAAACCACCCTTATCAGATCCCGCCCTGATGGTTCCGACAGGTGAATGCAGCGCTAGGGCAGTTCTTATGGGAGGGGGGAAGGGTGCGGGTAGCCCTGCGAACGAGCTTCTTGTCCACTTATTGCGGGGGGCTAGCGTCCTCTGACATTCACTCGTACTATCAAGCCTCACATTTGCTGGTCCTCAATGAGTGGTGGTATGGTAATCGGGAAGACCCAGCATACACGGTCGAGCGGCAACTCATGGGACACTACTCGCTACATACGATTCTCTACTCTGCACCGCTGCGGGGTTCACTGCCGTCGGCTACTAGGGTAGTATTCCAGATCTGGAGGCAGGCGCTGCGACGGATGGGGTGGTGGAACACGCTGACTCGGGAGACTCCCCTTTGGAATAATGGGCGCTTACCACAGCTGGCGGCCCTGCAGGGCTTCCGGGGTGGGATAACATAGGCATCTCGGTCCTGGGCGATGTTATGAGGGGGTTGACGCTCAAATCCTTCCAGGACCTCCAGAAAGAATTCCTCATGCCACAGTCCCAGTTCTATCGAAACCTTCAATTTAGACACGCCCTGTCCCCTAGCCTGGAGGGCTTGGAGTCCTTGCCGGAATTTAGCCCGTTGGAGGCGAAAGTGTTTATGGGGGACCTGAAGGACCGCAAAATCTCCCAGATTTATCAGTCCCTAGTTACCCATTGCTCCCCCACGCTACAAAAACTCCGGGGGGATTGGGAGGGAGATGTAGGTCCGTTGGAGGAGGAGGACTGGACCGAGGCCCTGGCTGCGCCGCGGGGGGCGGCCATAGCAGTACGACTTTGCCTCGTCCAGTTTAAGTATTTACACGGGGTTTATTTTACACGAGTGCGCCTGTGGATGGCGGGGCTGATAGCCTCTCCTATGTGTCTTCGATGCAGCCGGGAGGAGGGTACACTTATCCACACTGTTTGGCATTGTCTTTCCCTAGACCGTTTCTGGTGGGGGGGTATTTACCTGTCTCTCGGAGGTATTGGGGTGGGATCTCCCCCGCTCACCGCGGCTGGCTCTGCTTCATGTTATGGAGGGGATAGGAGGCAATATTTATAAGCGACACCTAATGCAATTGGGCTTTACTATAGCGAAAAGGGACATAGCCAGGGCGTGGAAGGCGCCGAGGGCCCCCTCCGTGGCTGCATGGAAGAATGGCCTGGACTTCTGTACAGTAGCGGTCGGTGGTGGGAGTGCCGCCGGGCGCTGACGTGGGGCGGGGGAGGGGCAGGTTGGGGGGTAGTAAACTACGGATTACGGCCGATAACAGGTAAGTACACATATGAATAAATAAAACTAATTTCCTTTCTCGCGCTGCATCGCCAAATGCGATGCAGCGCGCGCAACGAAATTCGTTATATTTATTTATATGTGTACTTACCTGTAATCGGCCGTAATCCGTAGTTTACTACCCCACGCCCCACGTCAGCGCCCGGCGGCACTCCCACCACCGACCGCTATTGCTTCTGTATGGGTCTGGAGCAACCCATCTTTGTTGCTAGGGGGTGCCCACACAAACACTACAAGATTTGGAAACGATGGGCAGATTATCGAGGCCTTCTGTTGGAACCGGTATCAGCAACAGAGGCTCACCCTCTGGGATAATTCATACTTACATATTCGGAGTGCGGAGGTGCTGTGTGGGGGCGTCCGGAGGGGTGGACCCTCTGTTTTATTCACATGCTTTGGTCAGGTTATGAGGGCTTAGTGCGATCGGGGGGGGAAGGGTTGGGGGCGGGAGGGAGTTGGGGCAATTTTCATATTGTTATCTATGCTTTTCTGTTTTTAATTGAAAATGTCAGTCATTATTCTTTTGTGCTTTGATTGTGCAGTTGTCTCTGGGGTACAGAGCCCTGCAATATATGTGCATTTTGACAAATAAAATTTGTTTAAAAAAAAAAGTCAATATCGTCTCTCTATAGAAGTTGTATTACCATAAGCAGGAGAAGGCCACGCTTTTCTCAAGTGAAAGTGTCAATGTAAGAAAATGTTCCAAATTTAGATCGTTTATTTTGAAACGAGTGAAGAAGCCGAATTCTTTCCCAGGACACGATGAGCCAATTCAAGATTACGCGTCCTGGCTGGGAAGCTCAATATTATCGGTGTCAGCTGCTGTAGATGACAAATCCAACGCCTCACAGAGAATGTCAATCGCACATAGATGGAATGTAGTACTGCCAACAGTCGGTGCTGCGGCAGCTTGTGCGGCAGTTGTAACCTGGGTGCCTGTGGAAGAGTCACCTAACCCAGCAGGAGCGAACGGCACCTGTGGATTCTCCAGGAATGCGTTCATCAGAATTGGAAGCCGCTGAGGACAACGCAGAGCGTGGACCTTTATGGGGTCCAGCATTGCATCCGTGTCTGGAGGCGCATCTGATGGAAATGTTAGACAAAGATCCAACGTGCATTCCTCTCTGCAGAACAGGCATCGAAGAACAGGTAAGATGCAGTCTACCCAGACTGGTCTAAATGATAGAAACCAGGAGGCATTGAGTTCTCGCAGGCAGGAAATGCCCAGAAGTTGTACCATGCGTTCACAGTATTTCCGCTCCAGGAGCGTGTTCACCATTCCCTCGGGAAGTGGGCCATCCATTGCGTAGCAGCAATATTACAATCAGGATTCCAGCGATTAGGAACAGAATGAGCGGCAATCCTCCAAAGACGCTTCTCAATACGGAGTGTATAAAATTTGGGATTACTCAGAGGACTGTCTGAAAGGTGCTTAACAGTCCGGACCCTATGGTCTTAAATAGGTGTACATTCCGCTCGTATCAGACATATTGAAGATACGTCCCACCATTTCTGCTAAATGAATGGGGCAGTTTGTATGTATGAGTGCCTGTATCTCGGTCGAGGTCCTTGCAACTTGAAGTTCATAGGTTTCTCGAGCGGAGGTTAAGGGCACGGGTTGCTGTAAAAGCATGGCTTTCAATCTGCTCAGAGTATCAAACTGTATAAAAGAAACATTCAGCGAAGGCCATAGCGGCGCCTCCCCGACTGTGGTCAGTGGCGGAAACAATACTTGCATACAGCAAGTAACCCTGGAGTTAACAGTGACTAGATATGCAACGCCCGGAAGCATCCCACAGCAACCTTGATCATTTAACATTAAGTAACTCCCATTTGAGAGCAGCTGGAAAACCGGCGTGATCATGGCTGCTGTGGTCCCTGACTGTGACAAGATAAGTTCGCTACTGAACCACTGCAGGCTCCGTGTGGAGAAATATCCTGACACATGAGAGAACCGCTTAAAGCGTTCTTGCAGTTTGTACCACTCAGATACACTTCTCGATCCCCATTCCGGCATCGGTATCTATATGGTAACTCCCAAGTTTCCTTGATGTATCCCTTACCCATTTTCACATATTTGCCAGCCTGCCTTTGCTCAAGGCAATATTGAAACTGAAACGTAGTGACCGGCAGAGTGATTTGGCCATGAATTAGCCATTCCGTTGATGGTGATTCAGCTAAAGTGAATGGTAACCTTTCCAGTTTCTCAATACGCAGCATTGTATATTTGGCTCCCCTTTGTGCCATTTCTGTCTATCAGTTAGATTGTATTCTGAGAACAGAGACGTGGTGTTTATAAAACGCCATGGCACATAGCCTGCACGCAAAGATTGCAGCGTCCAGCTTAACATCATAATAGAACGTAGCTGAGATTGCCCGTGTTGTAACAAGGCCAGATCTTGTTCTAATATGTCGATTGCCGAGGACACAATGTTGCCTAAGGAGTAAATCCTGGAGGTCCCACTGCCCCCACAACCACCAACCGCCTGCTCTCCTGGATCAACATCAACGACGAGGACACCAGCGAGATCATGAACACCATCCACTCCGGTTCACCGCTAGACCCGTGCCCTCACCACATCTTCAACAAAGCCAGTACAGCCATCGCGCCCCATCTCCGGAAAATAATCAACATCTCCTTCGAGACAGCAACCTTCCCGGAAAGCTGGAAGCACGCCGAGATCACCGCCTTACTCAAGAAACCCAAGGCAGACCCCAAGGACCTCAAGAACTTCCGACCCATCTCTCTGCTCCCGTTCCCCGCGAAGGTCACCGAGAAAATCGTCAACAAACAACTGACCCGCTACCTCGAGGAGAACAACATCCTGGACCCTTCCCAGTCCGGCTTCCGCAGCAACCACAGCCCCGAAACCGCCATCATCGCCGCCACCGATGACATCAGGACCCTGCTAGACAACGGAGAAACTGCAGCCCTCATCCTCCTGGACCTATCAGCCGCCTTCGACACGGTCTGCCACCACACACTCCGAACACGCCTTCACGACGCCGGGATCCAAGAGAAGCCCCTGGACTGGACCACATCCTTCCTTTCCGGCAGAACACAAAGCGTCCGCCTCGCCCCCTTCCGATCCAAGGCCACCAAGATCATCTGCGGCGTACCCCAAGGCTCCTCCCTCAGCCCAAAGCTGTTCAACATCTACATGGCACCCCTCGCCCACGTCGCCCGACAGCATAACCTCAACATTATCTCCTACGCCGACGACACCCAGCTGATCCTCTCCCTCACCAAAGACCCTCACACCGCCAAAGCCCACCTCCACGAAGGAATGAAGGCCGTCGCCGAATGGATGAGGACCAGCCGCCTGAAGCTGAACTCTGACAAGACGGAGGTCCTCATCCTTGGTTCCAACCCTTCAGCCTGGGACGACTCCTGGTGGCCAACATCACTGGGAACAGCCCCGCCACCCACCGACCACGTACGCAACCTAGGGGTCATCCTCGACCCCACCCTCTCCATGACTAAGCAGGTCAACGCCGTTTCCTCATCCTGCTTCAACATCCTCCGAATGCTCCGCAGGATCTTCAAGTGGATCCCCACCGAAACAAGAAAAACAGTCACCCAGGCCCTCGTCACCAGCAGGCTGGACTATGGAAACGCCCTCTACGCAGGAACGACGGCTAAGCTCCTGAGACGGCTGCAACGCATCCAGAACGCCTCTGCACGTCTTATCCTCGACATCCCCCGACACAGCCACATCACACCCCACCTGAGAGACCTGCACTGGCTCCCTGTCAACAAGAGGATAACCTTCAAGCTCCTCACCCACGCACACAAAGCACTCCACAACTCCGGACCAGCCTACCTCAACAGACGACTCAGCTTCTACACCCCCACCCGCCAGCTCCGCTCGACCAGCCTCGCCCTCGCCACAGTCCCCCGCATCCGGAAAACGACCGGCGGCGGCAGATCCTTCTCCCACCTCGCCGCCAAGACCTGGAACACCCTCCCCACCAACCTCCGACAGACCCAAGACCTACTGGCCTTCAGAAGACTCCTCAAGACCTGGCTCTTCGATCAGTAGCAGCACCACCCCCCTCTTCCCCCAGCGCCTTGAGACCCTCGCGGGTATGTAGTGCGCTTTATAAGTGACATGATTGATTGATTGATTGATTGATTGATTAACCCATTATCCACTACAGCTAATGCCTTTTCTAAGTTAATACGGTCTATCTCCCGTATCCTTTCAGCGGCCTCTTGTTGGGATATTTTCCAGTTTTCATTATAGTAGGCATAAAGGCCTGCATATATGAAACGTTTCTGACGTTGTTTCCTGGGACCTAGTAGAAAATCTCTAAGATCCATGTCCGGTGTGAGTAAGGTCAAGTGGTGCTTTACTTCTGTCAGTGTTGAGGTCTCTAGCCAATCAAGGCACAACTTCCCAACACTATACGATGTCACTACCCCTGGGTGTTGTCTTTGTACATAGCGTGGATCTGGCCTATGGATACTAAACCCTTTGGTTGTAGTCATAAATCTCTGTTGACATTTGTTTGTGTCAATGGGCCAAACCAGCCTGATCTGTTGTACTGGAAAATGTCATCTAATCCTACCCCTTGTGTAGTTGAATTCTACCCCCCACCCATCTGCGATGGTGTTGGAAACCCCGGTGTGTTCATTTCCTTGCCTTTGGCTAAACCAAGACAGGTTGTTTGTTGCACAGTTTCATTCAGAAATAAAATCTGCTGCGGAATGATGCATGCTCTAAAAAGTGCTTCTATTCCCTGGACTTGCCAGTCCCTAGAACCCCAGATTGATTTGGAATCTATTGTGTCTTTCCATAGATCGAAACCCTGTTTAGACAACTGGTTCAGAAAGGATGCAGAGTAAATATGTTTGGTGTTTGTTAACATAATTTTCTGAGCTGAAATTTTCGCCACTTTATAATAAAATTACTTCGGGTCCGATGTGTTAAACCCTGAGAAGTATGTGAATTTCTGTGCAAATGCTTGTGAACTACCTTTTGGAGGTGTTGGGCAGTGTTCCCACTGGTGGTACTCAAATACATTTCTAGGTGTTATAGACTTGTGTAAGAAATGATGACCATATTGTTGGTAACAGTACAATGTATCATAGTCTGAAATACCTTCTAACATTTCATTGTTCGGAAATGCTGCAGTTTTTCTAAATCAGATATCATAGCATTTACAGTTTCAGTGTCCCAATCATCAGAATATGCACTGGAGGTAATGATATCACTTAAAGAAATTTTAAATACATGTTTTAGTTTTAAAAGTTCAGTCGGACCTAATATATCATAATCAATCTTGTCCCATACTATACCGTCCGGTATAGGAACTGCTGTAATGTTCACTGAAGACAAGTCTCTTGGTTCATGATGTGAAGACTGGTGTGGTTTAAAAATCAAATTGACTCTTCGGGCTGTACTGCTTGGTTGGAGGTATCGTCCATTAATAAGCATACTAAAAGTTATTAAACCTAGCCAGAAAATGAAAAATAAAATCCCAGAGATATACCATAGTTCTATCCAAGGCGACACCAGGTAAGTCTTTCTAAAAGAGTTCAAAAATTCATTGAGTTTCTGTTGGAGTGATTTTTTGGCTGGCGTCGTTTCCGGCTCGCTTGGATCCAGTGAGAACATATCAAAGTTCATGAAATAGCCAGAAGCAGTTCGATCAATTGTTGGAAATGCATCGGGATTTGTTGAAATCGGATTTTGCTCTTGACGAGGCATGTTGACGTAGATGTCTGTATTAGGTCTGATTGCAACTTGGTTGTTAAGTTGGTTTTCATTTTGAAGATGAATTTCTTGTTGAAGATGAACGAGTTCCATAGCATTGTTGCTTAGTCCTTCATTCCGTACAGGTGGCTCTTCAAACGTGATGAGTCTTTCTGTTTGGACTTCTTGGATTGTAGCGAGAGGAGGGCGTCTGCTACTATGGAGTCCACGAGGCCTACTGTTTAGTATCGGCCACATAGTGTGGTTTGATTAAGTCAATTGAGACAAATCTGTTCTCCTTTTTTCCGGCAAGAAGTGGCAGAAGTACAGTTCTTGTGCCTTGGATTGCTAGGACCGGTACAGGCTTTCTGTAGGATGGCCCAAATTCTTTCTTGTCAGCAATCTTCTCTCTGACTAGATCCCCAATTTTTGGGATCCAGATAGGTCTTGCCGTTACTGCCTTGACTTCCTCAGTGGCGGCCTGTTTCTGGAGCACGTTACTTTGTTGTGTCCTGGATTCATTTAGATCCTGTAAAACAGCCAAACGATCATGGATATCAAATGGTTTTTCATCCGCCACTGTGCCTTCACAATCAAGATCAGGTACCCACATTCTTGTCCCAAATAGGACCTCGTAAGGAGTGACACCTCCTAGAGAGCTTCTTGGCTGTTTATTGAGCGCGCGCTGTACCCCATAAAGGTGATCGACCCATCTACCGCCCTTGCCTAATACCCTAGCTGTTAAAGATTGCTTTAAGTCTCAGTTTTTCCTCTCCACAACAGAATTTCCCTTTGGATGGTATGGAGAAGAGTACCGCAATGCTACGCCCATTCCTTCCATGGCCTCTTTGTAAGCCCAAGAGCTAAACGCCGGACCACGGTCAAAATGTAACGTGCCAACTACGTATGTGCTTTTATAACAGTTCGAGCGTCAGCCGAGCGCTGAGGCCAAACCCAAAGGAATCTAGAGCAGGAATCCACTGCAACCATGATATATTTTTTGGACCCATCAGATTGTAAGGGTCCGCAGTGGTCCAAATACACACATGCAAGAGGTTTGTCTGATTTCAGTAATGGTGTCTGCGCTGGGCGTGTTACGGTGGAGCCTTTTATCTGCTGACAGATGTCGCATTTCAAGACATAGTCTTTAGTCTGCTTCGTTAACCCTGGCCACCAGTAGCGCTGTTTCAATAAAGAAATAGTCGCTTTAACGCCTGTATGCGCATAACCCAATCCCTCGTGTGCCGCTAAAATCAAGCCTAGCCTACGATCCATATTTGGTATTACTCTATCCCCCACTCCAGGAATCTGAGCATATGGAATGTTTTGTGCATCTAACTTGTAGGAGTACTTGAGTGGGAATTTTTTAGGTACTGCTGTGCTGCCTTTGCTTGAAGCATTGACAGCTATCATAATCTCACCGTCCACCCTCGTCTTTGAACGAGTAACTGCAGCTACGGCGGCTGTGCGAACAGCCCCCTTTGCGGCTTCATCAGCCAATGAATTCCCTTCAACGTGAACGCCATCACGCTGATGACTCAGTGTATGTATCACGTGAGCCCTTGGTAGTTCGTTTCTCAACTCCACTACCTGTTCCCATAGCATTTTATGCTTAATTGTGCCACCTTTTGCATCTTTGAACCCGTTTTGTTCCCAATGATGTAGATATTCATTGTATGACTGTACACAGTAAAAGGAATCACACACAATAAGTGTGGGGAATTCGTCATCCGTATTTATAAGTGCCAGTATAAGTGCTTTGAGTTCTGCCAACTGAGCCGTGCAGTCTCCTAGAGATTGCGTTTTAGTGCAACTCGGATGGAACTTTTCATCGTGCATGCGACCTTTAACAATCGCACACGCCGCGCTGTAAGCTTGCTTACTCCCTATGGCTGGTTGAGCAGAACAGTCAGTGTAAATAATGTATTCATACTGATCTAGAGGCAAAATTTCATTTGGTAGAGGATATTCTTGTTCGTATTGCAGGAATGCATGTGTTTTTAAACTTGGATCAAATCTGTATTCAACATCCGTTGCAGTAAGAGAATTAGCCCATTGTATCCATCTTGGATGTAAGGCTTTCGCATTTGGAATGCTAGCTTTTGTAACTGCTTCTAAAGCCGGTACTGGGGTCACGACAATTATGCGTTTTCCCTGAGCCAGAGCTCTTTCTCTTGCTACAGCGGTCTGCACTGCCGTCAGGATTTTTTCTGTTGAAATGAAACTCATCTCTGCGTTTGTATACAGGTCTGATTTGTATGCAATTGGTACTGTTTAGCCTTCATTAAAAGTCAAATATGTGTACCCGCATTGACCCGCTATTACTCGGATCACCAAGTTGCGTACGTTTACGCGTGTCTGTAAATGTTTAGAAGCTATCTTGTCTTCCTGTAGGGAACGCAGGATATTTGTATGTTCCTGTGTCCATTATCTGACTGAAAAATCAGGTTTTATTAAGTCTTAGAAAGGTTTTACTCTTTCTGCGTAATCCAAAATGTATGTTCGACCAAAATTTAGGAATTCCAGAATTGATTGTAAATTCTTTAATGATTTTGGAGGTTGGAGCAGCGCACACTTTTCTAAAAAGTTAGCTGCTAGGCTTTTTCCCCTCACTTGACAGCTCGTATCCTAAAAACAGACATTGAGGTGGGCAATTTTTGATTTTTTGAAATTAAATTTATAGCCCTCAGAGGCGAATCCCATAATAATGGTGCTCACCCTGGTCAAGTGCCTCTTTAAGTCATCGTCCGTCAGATAAATATCATCCACATAGGACAATGCTTCTTCATCCAAATTTTGGAGTAACTCTGTTACCCTTGCTGAAAACAACCCCGGGCTATTCTTATACCCTTGGGGGAGTCGGCAAAATAGCCGTTGGGACCCTAACGCACTGAATGCGGTCAGATACCTGCTTTCAGGCGCTATATTTTGGCAAAATAACCCATTTGAGATATCAAGTGTTGTTTTGTATTTTTTCCGCACAATATTATTCATTAATGCGGCACTGTGTGCATTTTGAACTGCAAATGTCTTTGTGCAAGTGTTTAAATGTCTGTAATCTAAAACTAAATGATATGTGTTGTCAGGTTTGGCTACTGGAAACAAAGGATTGTTCATAGGTGAAGTGCAATTTTCAATCACCCCCTGGTATTCTAGTTGGTCTAGAATCTCCCCGACTTGTTTTTTAGCTTCCTGCTTTATAGGGTATTACCTTTGAGCATTTGGGGAAACTTTTAACGGGATTGCGTGGTGGGTTGACTCCTCATCCCAACCAGCATGATTTTTGTACAATGCTGGTGCTAGGGCAACCGCCCACTCCTGCGCATATGCATGTTTTAGGTGAATGGGAACGAGGTCGGAAAAGGCTGGAAAAATTATCGTTTCTCCCCTAGGGCACTCCATGACGAATGCTGGCGGCCAGTCTTGTTCTGCTAATAGAATGTCATATCCAGATGACAGATTTTTCCAAAAGAGACCTTTAACTTTTCTGGGCTTGTCCCCCTCCATCTGGAGTGTTATCTCATGTAACTTATGTGGGACACTTACCCGAGTATCAGGTGTTTCCACCGTGATATACTCACTCAACTCCGCTGTCACCAGAAATTCCTTCAGTTTCTGCCGAGCTATCGTTACTTCTGCCGCGCTGCCTAGCATCGTCAGAGCCCATTCCCCGTTCAGAAGCTGTGTCCTCAGAATTCTGGGCATGTCTGATCTTTAGACCTGCTACCTTCTTCTTTTTGAACTGAGGTTTTGATTTTTGTTTATCCTTTTTTTTTTTAGGTGCGTAGTCAGCAGCGTGTTGCGTGTCTCTGGACTTTGTACGCTCCTCTTGTCTGTGTTCTGACCGTCCTTCCCTCTCTGAGTTTCTTGATGAACCCTGAAAGGAACGAGAGGAACGAGTATCAGTATCCTGATACCTGTCAGGTTTTTTAATATTATCCCTATTCCTGAGGTTATACCTCCTTTTGGAGGGCTCCTGTTGAGGAGACCTACCTCTGGATTGAGATCTGGTGTCTTTAGACTTTTGTTGTTTTTTATTTTCCCACTTCTTTTTAGAAGAAGTAGGTGTCTGCTTTGTAGTGTCCTTTTCAGGACTGCCCATCAGTTGTGGTTTTAATGCTTTCCCACCTAGACTGTCTCTGCCTAATTCTGCATATGCAGTTTCAATTATTTTGGATAGTTTGTGTTGTTGATCTACTGGACTGAACTCCCTTAGGCGTTGGCGGATCGCCACTGAAGCTGCTTCCCCCTTAATGTTAGCAAGTATTATGGCTGAGACCTGTTCAAAGTTGTTTAGCAACTTCATCCCTAAATTAAGGGCAGGCTCTGCTCTGTACTCATTTTGTATCTGTTTCAATACTTCAGGTACTACTGCTATTGACGGGATACCATGTGTTCTGGTATATATGGCAGCAAAGACTGAACCCCAAGAGGTGCAGTCCTCTGCTTGTGGTGTGAGACCCATGGGCAAGCAGATTGTTAGAATTCTGTGTTTATCACTGGTTGTAGTATTCGGGAATACTGCTTCAAGCTGATTATTTTCTGAACTATCCAGAATGGGATTTGTTTGCGTTTTGCTGGCATTTTGCCCATTATCGCGTGTAATGTTTGTGGAGTTATTTTATTAACTGTACCTTGGACTGGAGTGTCTTGTGCTGCAGCTGGTGCAGTCTGAATTGTTAAAGTCCTCATCACAAATTGTGTGAGGTTTCTGTAGATTTTAATTAAATCTCTGTGTTGTACGAGTTAAGTCTGGCTGTGTCATTGTGTTAATGTCAGGATGCGGTGTGTATGCCGCTAATATGGGCCATGTGGCTCCTGCTCCTCCGAGCGGGCCTAAGCTTGCTCTTTCTTGTACGTGGGGTAGGGCACCTTTAAACCAGTAGTTATGCTCCTGGTAAGTGAGCGGAACCTCTAACTCCTCAAAAGGAGTATAGTCCGCTGGTGTTTCACCTTCTAGGTAGTAGTGAAATACATTTGTAATTGCATTCGCTGCTGGGAATGTAACACAAGAATAGAACACCTTCTGTTTTATTGGATTCGTGTGCCTCAATCACGAAAATTACTGTACCACCCCTGGCTCTTAAGCCATGTTCTAGAAGTTTTATGGTGACTGCCCTTCTGAAATTTGGTGCAATTTGTATTGCATCTTCAGGGTCTTCTCCTAAACCGAAGAGGTCTGTTTCAACTCTCCTTGTTTCTTCTGCTTGTTCCACCATTTTTAATTGGAAGAAGGGATGTTAAAGAATTTTTAAGATAAGGTGTAAATGCACAATTGTAGGAACTATATGTCCTTCAAGCTTGAATAACCAACAGCCAATAAATAGTATTCTCGTACTACTCAGCTGCAGCGGATTTTGTGCCCACCCACTCCAGACGTCTCTGGGGTTTTGTGAGTAGGTTCTCTGAGAATAGCACGACTGAACTACTCAGATTCTACTGTTAAATAAGTACCCAACCAACGTGGGCGGCGCCATGTCTTGTAGCTCCTATAGTACCCCTGCAGGACCTGCGCGTTTGGATAACATATACTGCGGGCTTGGTGGCAGACTGACTCCGTGCACCCCCACCATATATGTTAGCCTAGTTTTGCATTAGCTAGCTCGCAGTGCCACTAGTGTCTCCTCTTATCGGGGAGAGATTAGTTTCTGGCAACCTTGGATCATGACAACCCTAATTCCCTCAGAATCGTGGAAACAATATACTACCTTTCCCTCAGTCACTCGTGCTCACTTATTCGGTTTGTCTCAGAGAGTTACACAGAATAAACAGTCGGGCGTTTCAATAAGCATTTATTGAACAGTTGTTGTTCTAGTGTAAAATATATGTGCTGCGGTAACCAGCAGACCATAGCAGAGATATATTATCAGCAGTACGACAAAAGCAAAGGGATAGAACAGTTCTACCATATTGCGATAATCATGAGTACATACATGAATATAAAAGCATTATGCAAGTGCGCGTACTCCTACGATGCCTAACTAGATGTACCTGAGTGTACCTAGCATATGTATAGATCTAAAAGCTAAGAGCCAAGAATCCTTCTAGGATTTAGTCGAACCCCCATACCTAAATAGAGAGTGTGTGGGACCCCGTCCTGGTCTCGAGTTGGACACCCCGTCAGGGCTGTGTCAGACCGCTGTCAGCTGGAGCGACTGCATGCAGGAGCCTCAGCATATCTGGTCAGTGTGTCAGCATGGAAGTCTCGGTTCCCTCTGTCTTACCGGGGCAAGATGGGGTGTATTTATACCCTAAAGAGTCTCGGTCCTCAGTATGGTTTGCATTGGACATGAGGAAGACGTCCGGGGTGAACTTTGTACATACATATTATGCCAATGGTGTATTCTTAGAGAGCCATGCATAATTAATGAGTACAGTGTGGGCCTGTGTTTGGAAAAACCCTGATGTATTCAAAACCACAGGATAGATAACGTTCAGCCCTCAGAGCTCGTTGTGTACTAGCTGGGACCAATGTAGGTGAAAGATCATGCCTATATAAGGAATCATACTATAATAGAACATGTACAGTTGTGACCTTAATTGGGCAAGTACGAATATGACCATATTAGGGAAAATATGAATACGTCCATTTTAGGGCATGTACGAACGGGTCTACATTAGGGCCTCTATGTGGGATATAACACTCTGGTGGTGAATGAGCCGCGGGGAGCGTCTGGCGGGCGCCCTGTCCCTGTTGGTGATTGCAGTTGTTAATGTTTTCTATAGACTCTGGGGTTACAAGCCACTATATAATTGAAACTCTTTTGAATTTGTTTTTAGCAATGCCTTTTTTGTCACAATGTCTCTTGATGTATACTTCAAATCACAGATTCCTCCCCTTAGAATAGATATTAACCAGTACTTTTCCAAGGTGGAGGGTCTGTGAGGAGTCTGTGGAGTGGGCTCAGACCAAAAGTCAGAGGACTGAGCAGTTGAAATTTCCTTCCTGCCGTACCTGGCTATCAGATAAAAAGCAAAACACAGTAGAGTGCTGTGGGGACAGGTTCAATAGTTAAACCACGATGGAAGGTAAATTATCACTGGGAAAAAGATTTAATCAATGATTAATTTTTGCATTACTTCAAATTAAGCCTATCTTTGTCAAACAATCCGAACTGAAATCACTACCGGTCACATTGAAACGTAGAAGACTTTTATCACAATTATTTGACATTACAACATAAAACATACATGATTCAAAAAGTATTTTAACAATTCTCATTGGGGAAAAAGACTCCTTGTGCAGCTGCTCTGTATTTGCTTCCTCAAATGAGTTTGTTATAAAGTTAATCCAATGTGGAATCCACCCAGAGATAGTCTTCCTAAAGAGCGACTGTGATAAGATCCTCTGATTCTTCATGTGACATGAATAGCAAAACATTTTATTTCAAAGGGACTCCTTCTGGAAAGGTTGTCATGCTTCAGCCATTGTGGTTTAAGGCCTCCTCAGTAATAAGGAAGACAAACTTTAGCCTATAAATCAAGCAGGTTCATAGAACAAAACTTAAAAACGATGCCTCTAAATCTAGTCATAAACGAAACGTTTGCAACAAAACCAAGTGTGCCTTAAGCAAAAACAAATTGGATGCTAGGAAACCATCAAGATTCTGTGAGAAATCGGGGGAACTAAAGGAAGGCGAACCCTGTTTTTGTTGAGTACTTGACTATAAAGGCAGTAGTGCATTATGAACTTATGCACTGATGCCCATATTTGTTTTAGCAAGTGCTTTATTTTTTTAATTTTAAAGCTTAAATGGTATCGAAACACAATAAACTGACAGGAAATTGGTGTTTCCCTATATCTGCGAAACAGATTTCACCCAACAAAGGTGGGTTTTGTACTGGGCCATTCATCAGCCAATCATTTAGGGTCCCTTCTACATGTTGTGTGGGAGGGGCGATATAAGTCAGATGATAAAGCTCTGCTATCATTGGATGCCTAAAAGGCTTTTGACTGTGTGGAGTCGGACTGTCTCTTCCATACGATTGACCGAATGAGAATAGGTTCTAGATTCATATTATGGGTTCGGGGTCTATACTCTGCACCAACTGCCTTACTAAATTGTGTGTTTTGGACCTGGTCCTTTCTGCAGGGTTATTCCCCAACTTTGTACCTTCCTCTGCCAGTTTTTCTGGCATCCTTTTTTAACTTTAGGACTCTGGGCACTTTACTACTGCTAATCAGTGCTAACGTTTATGAGCTCTCTCCTCTATACATGGTATGATTGGTTTACACCTATTGGGAATATCTGATTTACTTGTAAGTCCCATGTAAAGTGCTATACTATATACCCAGGGACTGTAAATTAAATGCTACTAGTGGCCCTGCAAAAACAACAATTGATGGACAGAATGCAGAACAATGTCATACATTCACCCCAGTACGGAGGTCTGGGCCTAAATCCATCGCTTTTTTACTCCCCATGCCATTCCAGTTTGAACCCAGCCATATGCGAATCAGTCTTGACCCTGCACCCAATGGGAACAGTCCAGCCCGAACTGCCAGGCCAGGTCATCCATGGACTGGAAACAAGCATCCTAGGACCGGTTTCGAGGTTTCAACCCTCATCAGCCAGGATAGCTTGACTCCAGTGGCATGGAGCGCACAGGACCCGTGTCTGGGCATACCCGTCCCACTCGAGGTGACAAATGCAAAAACATCAGTTGATGGACAGAATGCAGAACAATGTCATACATTCACCCCAGTATGGAGATCTCGGCCTAAATCCATCTTTTTTTGCTCCCCATGCCATTCCAGTTTGAACCCAGCCATATGCAAATCAGTCTTGACCCTGCGCCCAATTGAAACAGTCCAGCCCGAACTGCCAGGCCAGGTCCCTCAATTGTGTCTTTTGCTTTCTCACCCTAAGTGGGCCGGGTATGCCCAGACGTGGGTCCCGGGCTCACTGTGCCACTGGATTCAAGCTATCCTGGCTGATGAGGGGTAAAATCCCGAAACCGGTCCTAGGATACTTGTTTCCGGTCCAGGGAGGACCTGGCTTGGCAGTTCGGGCTGGACCGTTCCCATGAGGCACAGGGTCAAGACTGAATTGCATATGGCCAGGTCTAAACTGGGGTAGCATGGTAGGCAAAAGAATGATGGATTTAACCCAGATCTCTTGACTAGGGGTGAATGTTTTGATTTGTTCTGCATTCCGTCCATCAATTGTGTGACTAGTGGGCCTGCAGCACTGATTGTGCCACCCACAGAAGTAGCCATTCAAATCTGTCTCAGGCCTGCCACTGCTACTGTGACTTGGCATTTAAAACGACTTGCCAAGGCTTAAACTCCCCTTTTATTACACATATCACCCCTAAGGTAGGCCCTAGGAAGCCCTATGGGCAGGGTGCTGTGTAAGTAAAAGATAGGACATGTCCCTTTATGTGTTTCATGTCCTGTAGTGACAAACAACCTATTTCGTTTTTCACTGCTGTGAGGCCTACTCCTCTCGTAGGCTAGCATTAGGAATTCCCTTATATACTTTTAAGTAGTAATTCCTGTTCAGGAAGGAATGGGCTTGCCATGTTTGGTATGTTTAGAATAGTGCTTATAAATCCTACTTATTGGTGTAGTTGGATTTTACATTACTATTTTTAGAAATGCCACTTTTAGAAGGTGAAAAATTATTCCCGGACGCTAGTCACGGACAGAAAGCGCACTGCTTGATAAACTCGAAATGAGTGTATTAACTCAAAATTATTCAACTGTGTTGAAATCAATAAATACAAGATTAACAAAGTTATCTATGCAAACACAAATTTACGAAACTCTTGATTACTATTACTGTGAAAATATAATAATACAGCTGTATGTCTTCAACTTGTTTTATTCACAACTGAAGCCTTCAATAATATTCTTGTTCAATCTTGAAAACTGTAATGCATTCAAACGTAGATAATCATCGATCCCAATGCATTTCGGGTGAGCAATCACCCTTCGTCAGGGGAAATCTACAAATCAATGTGTATTCATGAAACATTGTTATGCTGGAAAAATAAAAAATGTATTCTAACATAAAAGGGCCTAAACATTCGGGACGGTTAAAGTGATTACGACACATGATATCAGTGACTGTTAATCCAAAGAACAGCTGTGTGCTCTAAACGATCGCAACGAACTTAGATACCGAAAGAAGATAATAATAGCAATAGAGACATAAAAGCCAATAGCCCAAAAGAAACCCAAATTCCACATGCCAGATAGAACAACTAAGAATGATATGCAAGACACCCGTGAATCTGCTATGATCTGTGCTAAACTATGTACAAGCAATACCTCCACTCTTGTGCATGATGTGCATCTAATCGGGTCCACTGCCCAAATCTATGAACATCTCTCGACCACCAAATAATTCAAAACCCTGTCCAAGACATAAAAAATGCAATAAGGATAAAGCTAGATTGACTCCCAAATAGTAACAGCGTGAAGTCAACAAAAAGAAAGAAGAAATCAACCGCTTACCGGCGTAAAGTTTCTGAGATAAACGGGGGTACACACGTGACCAAACACGAGTACTAATGACTGTATATCTTTATCGTTATTCGTTGTGCTAAAGAAAAAATAAGAACGCTTGTAACTGCTTAATGTGTAAGTCAAAAACTGTCTGTTGCCTGTGTATTGCTTAACGAAAAGCTTACCGATAACTGAGTCTCCCTCACAGCAGCGCTGTAGCTCGCTGCTTTCTCTCTTACGGTCGCGTTGCTAACTGAAAATGAAATAAAAGGAAACACCCATGTAACCCAAGGCCTGTACTAACTCAAGTCCTATTTTGTCTTTTACTGGCTGAAACTCACCCGAATGATGTATAAACGAGGCTCCAACGGCTTGCTAAATCCCAAATAGTAAACGTGAACCTCAACCCGATGTTTAAAAGCTAGCTGTGCGTTTCTAACCAATCCCAATAGAGCATACTACGTGTGAGAAATAAGAATAGAAATAGGACAATGTAAGCTGAGTAGAGTAAACAATGCGGCCATCTTAACATGAAGCAATTCATAAACATAGATACTTGGTGAAACGCTCTACCTACATACATATTAAAGTATAAAATTAACACTGTAAAAAATACACCGGTAAACATTTCTGCACATGATTATATCGTGAAATTCATTGTCATCACAAAATTAATCAGATTAACAATGGTTAATCATCTTGATCTCTAAATTGCGATACACCAATACAAACACTGCTTTTAGCACCTATGAATGACTAGTGGTAAATCAAGCGTTTTAACTCCATGAAAAAATAACATAACTCGAAGCAAGATAGTGACATATGATCGAAAAGAACTGCTTAAGGTCGGCTACTTTGCATGTGATGCTAACATCAGTGTTGGATGATACCAGCTCCTTAACATACGACTGAATGCTCTACAGATTGCTTAATGTATAATAAAGGCACTGAGCCTACAGCCATACAGGTGCCTGAATTAACAAATTCAAATGCTGTCAACAAATGCAAAACACGTCTAACGTGTTCAATTCCCTAAAATATAGAACAATCGTGATTGCTTGTGAATACACTGTAATTAACAATATTCAAAAAACTGGGTTATGTTAGAATTATACACATGTGTAACTGCCAAAAATCTTGTCCTGATTAAAATACCGATCAAACATTCTATCTAAGTGAGAGCAAATGTCCAAAAGAGCAGTGTGACATAAATGCATTTGTGTCCTGGTAATCATATTATAGTTTATATTTAAAAAAATATCAAAACTACAAATAACTGAATGAGAGAAATTAATTGAAGAAATACTGATGAACAACATGATCTATATCCCACAGTCTCGCAAAGACTATAGCCCATGAAATGGATAGCTATGCTAACCGAACCCTCTACGTGAAAAATAGATGCCTCTATAGTGGTGAGTCTAAACCTTGTCACTGAAAAGTCGCTACATGTAACTATTACAGGAAACACGAGAGTTCCAATTTGTCATTGAGACCCTTTGGGCTCAGAGTATCCAAATACTTTATCCAAAACGTCTCACGCTGAGTGATAAGTCGAGTCATGTTCTTGTCTGGACCACTCTTAACAATCTCTAACACTGTGAATCTTAACTGAGCTATTGTGTGACGAAACTCAATCCAATGGCTAGCTAACGGAGAAGTCAAAACTCTTGTTCTTATCCTGCTTTTATGCTCTGTGATGCGTGTACGCAAGGATCTCTCTGTCTTGCCTATGTAATATAATCCACACGGACATCTTATGGCGTATATTACATTCTGTGTATTACAGTTTGCTGTGAGCAATAATTTCACTGGTTTACCCGACCATGGGTGAGAAATAGATGTTCCCAATAGTGCATTATTGCAATGTGAGCAATTGTAACATTTCTGCATGCCTTTAAATTCACCCTGATGGACAACCCTCTTTCTTTTAAGAATCTCTTTAATGTTGTTAGACCTTTTATAGGCAAAAATAGGAGGTTCTTGGTAAAGGGTACCAAAATCTGGTTCTGTTTGTAGTAACTCCCAACGATTAAGGATTACTCTCTTAATGGCTTTCGACTGGGTGGAAAATGTAGAAACGAACACATCACGTCTACCCTTATTTCTGACTTTCTTGGTCAACAGATCAGATCTTGGAATGACATCAACCCGCCTAGCCGCTGCTTCAACAATCTCAGTAGGGTAACCCCTGACTAAAAAAGCATCTTTATAACTTTGTAATGTCTTCTTGTATTGTAAGTTGTTAGAAGTAATGCGCTTAATGCGCAAAAATTGGGAGAATGGAAGATGCTTTTTAAGAGACTCAGGATGAAAACTAGTGTATAATAATGAATTATTGCGGTCAGTCGGTTTAGAAAAAACCTTAGTAATAATCTCTGGACCGTCCAGTTCAATTCTTACATCTAAGTAAGAGATGGTATGTCTGTCCATTATGTGCGTGAATTGTATTCTCGGATTCTTGTTGTTCAATGAATTTAGTTTCTGTTTCAATAATTCTGACGAACCCTGCCACATGATAAATATATCGTCGATAAAAAATTAGATGTGCTGTCCAGTCTGAGTCACTCAAAATATGCTCTTGTTCAAACTTCATCATATAAATATTAGCATAACTCGGTGCCCCGGAAAAACCCATAGAGGTTCCTGTGGTCTGTAAAAATACCTTTCTTTCCATTTGAAGTAGCTGTGAAATAAACAAAATTGCAAGAGTTCCAAAAGAAATACTTTGTCAGCCTGTATGTCCTCTCTTTGAAGAAGGGCCCACTCAACAGCCTCTATCCCCTCTATATGTGGTATAGATGTATAAAGTGCTACCACGTCTATTGTGCACAACCAAATTTCTTCACCTGTTGGCAACACAAGATTGTTTAAGAGGGTCAAAAAGTGAGTAGTGTCCTGCACATACGTAGAACCAGATTGTACAATCAATTGAAAAAATGTATCCAGATATTGACCCAGTGGCTCATGGATGGATCCGCAACCAGATACTATGGGACGCAACGGGGGGTCCCAAAGATGCTTGTGAATCTTTGGTAACATGTAAATTTCGGGCCTACGTGGAAACTTTAACTGTAAGAATGCTAGTGTTTTGTCAGAAATCCACCCCATGTCCTTTGCATGTGTAAGAATCTGTGTCAAAGTCGCCTGAAATTCATGTGTTGGATCATAATTCATAGGTAAGTAAGTAGTCTCATCCGCTAGCATGGATTCTACCTTGATTTCATAAAATGTACGATCCATTACCACCAGTGCTCCTCCCTTGTCTGCTGGACAGAATACTATGGACTCATTATCGCGAAGATTCCTGAGTACCTTTCTATCAACAGTAGTCAAGTTGTGTCTATGCCTGGAAGGAACTGGTAACTGTGCTAAGTCTTTCCTCACAAGAGTCTCGAACGAATCCAAAATTTTGTGGGTGGTTGGCGCCATGAATGTGCTTTTTGGTCTAAACTGCTTAAACTCAAGTGCCTCCGAACTTTCTTGAGTCAACTCCCTGTTAATAAAAAATATCTGAGCCTGAGTTTTCTCATGAATTTGTACAGATCAACTTCAATATTCAAAGCATTGGTGTGAAATGTGGGCACAAAAGCAGTCCCTTTGTTGAGTACCGTTTTTTGGGTTTCCGTTAGTTCCACTGCTGAAATGTTGACTACTAATGTTTCTTTGGTCGGCGACCCGTGCTCACCGTTTTTGCTGCCTCCGCGGCCTCTGCGAGTTTTTTTGCCTCTGATTGTACTGCGGATTGTTCCGCTGGAGGACTGTTGGCGGCTGGACTGATCTCTAAAAAGAAACCTTGGTTGTGGAAGTGGTAGCTTCCATGCTCGCTGTTCCACTAGTGGATGGAACAGGTGCTCTTGTTGTCCGTGTGTCACTAACAGATACCAAGCTCTCTTCTGAAGAAGTAGTTCCTGTTTTTGGAAATTCCGTTTTTGGGCGTACACCTCCGCCCATGAGTACACCTCATCTAGTTTGTAATCTATGGTGTCTCTCCTAAACTTGCGAACTTTTCGCTCATGAATCTCCTTTGCATATATATCCAACTTAACATTGATCTCCTCAAGAGTAGTGTCCCAATTCCCTGATTCCATACGTAGTTTAATTGAAACCTGTAAGTCCTTAATTTCCTGTTCTAAACCTATTAGAACTGAAGATAATTCTTCTACTATCAGAAGTATAAGGTCAAGTGAACATTTATTCAAAATGGAATACCATCTGTCCATGAACTTCTTGTTGGCCTTAAACATCATGGGTTTCAATGGTAATCTCAGACCTCTCGGTATCCTGCTTGCCTTGTGGTACTGAATGAGAGTTGTGGCATGTAACCTCTGATTAATCTCACGACGCATCAGATATTCTAATTGACGTAATTGTTGTGTGACAGGTCCTTGGGTCATATCAAATGACCTAACCTCCCGAATGAGGCCATAAATGTCTGTTGCTTCTGTAGCGCTGTATGCTTTGGTATCTGCCTTATTATCAGTAAGGTGTAAAATGTCCTCAAACGACATCTTGTGGTGCAACTAAGTGCTGTGTTGGGTGAAAAATTATTATGCAATAAAAGTCTATAACCCAACAGCAGTGATGCACTCAAATTTCTATAGTGAACCTAGTCTACCACAGACTCATGAACTTGTTACAAGATTAGCGTGCGTTTCTGAGGCGGTTCCACCCTACCACCTATTCAATATTGAAAAATTATTCCCGGACGCTAGTCACGGACAGAAAGCGCACTGCTTGATAAACTCGAAATGAGTGGACATTTCTCTGTGCGTATGACTCTTTGTGCTTGCTGCCTGACTCTAATATATGTCTTAGCTGGGTGACGGCTACAATTGGTGCATACCTTCCAGACAGCCACCACAGTGGAAAGACTGGGTGTGATAGAGGATCCATCTGCATACTGATAGTCTTCCTGTGCTGGAAGAGGTGGTTCACACTTTACATTTGTATATGTTGTCTCCTGCATTCACTGTATAGGTTGTGTCCTGCCTTCACACAAAGGGCTGACTTACCCCCTGCTGATCGTCTGGAGCCAGGGCTGGGCTGAAAGGTATTGTTGCGCACTTCTAATGGTTCCTTTAAGTCACCCCTTCATCAAAGACATGTTTGAATATAAATACTGGGGCTCTGTCCGCATGTCTTTAGACACTGCATGGCACTTGTAACCAGATGCTGCTGGCTCTACATTCTGTGCAATGCCAAAGAACTGCTGTGCTGCCAGGAGGAACCACCATTTGGATGACTAGCTTTGTTGGGCTGACCTGCTGGAGGGACTGCCACTCTGCAAATTGACTCTATCTGCTGGCCTGCCTGCTGCTCACTGTGTTCCCGCCGTGCTCTCCAAGGGCTTGCGGGCTTGCCCAACCCTTTTCTCTGCAATCTCCGGGTTTAAAAGATTGCCCCTGAGCCACTATGCTGTTAGACTCTACTGGGAGTCCGGCAGCAGCGGGCTTCGTGAGGAGCTGTGATCAGCTACTCCTCGCCTGATAACCCACAATCCAGCGCGTGGTGAGTGCTGATCCATGCTCAACAGATAGTGCGTGGCAAGTGCTTCGTGCTTCCTAGAGAGGGGCATGTGCTTTCTTTTTCACTCCAGAGCGGCACCCCAGCAAGGAGAACCGCAAAAGACAACATCTTTTAGATAAGTGCTGTGCCCTACAGGGCTCACTGCCTGCACTCCCAGGTTCTACGGCTGCTGAAGAGGCACACAATCTCAGGAGAAGTCTCTGGGCAGAACGGCTTCTTCTCCCTGCCCTCATGTTGCCATTGCAACCAGAGGGTTGCCAAAAGCCGGCACAGCAACTGTAAGGATCAAGTTGCCGGGCAACTCGGGATATGCTGCCTCTGTCAGGGTTGGCCGACCCTACCCCCGTGGTCTGGTGTGTGTGCTGCACAGAGCTCTAAGCACAAGTCTTGCTCCCGAAACAGCCAATTTTTGCTACAGAGGATTCCCTGAGCTTGGCCCAGTCTCCAAAAGGTACTGTTGGGTTCAGTGGGGCCACATAGAGACCAGGGAAGGCCTTGTACGTGCCCCCCCCCCCCCGGTGTTGTGCTGATACAGCTGTACCTCACGTTCGTGGGCAGTTGGCTTCTATGAAAGGAAGGCGAAAGACCGAGCAAGGTCTCTCACGCGCCCCCACACACTTGTGTTTTTGTAACTTGGACTGACCTTAGGGGGCGTGGTTCTGGCCCCACCCTGAGGAAGGTTGTTAATTTGGGGGCATTCCTTGGCTGTATCATGCATGGTACAACAGAAGAGGCTCATCCTGTAGAGGAAGCCCATAGAAATGATCATAAAGTCCCTATTCATTGTAAGTGTAGTTTGGCCTACATTTCACCATATGGGGCTCATCACTTTCTGGGATATCGTAGTACGTTTAGTAGAGGTGCAGGTACTTTTCTGCCCTGTATTTACAGGAGAGAATTGATGCCAGATGTCTACAGTTGCATATTTGGAAATGTATTGTGCTAACCTTGTTTGCTACAGGACAACAAGTGGTGCATTCAAAAGTACATGCACTGTGATGTTCTGACAATATTAATGATTTATGTCGTTTCAGTCTTACCTTGTGCAGGATAATGAGTACTGTCTGAGTAACAGCATAGTGTATACAGTATTTATGATTCATGTAGTTTTTGTCTTGTTTATGTACAACATAGTATATATATTTTTATAGAATCCTGTGTGGATTCTCTTTTGTGGTGTTGTCATTGTGTTGCTGTGGGAGTGTTTTGCACAAACGCTTTACAAATTGCCTCTGATGATAAGCCTGTCTGATCTCCGCCAAGCTACAAAAGTGTGAGCACAGGCTATCTTTGGTGTGTGACCTACTTGCCCTGAGTAGAGTGATGGGTTCTGCCTGGCTTAGGTGCATATCCTAGCCAACCAGAAACCCTGTTTCTAACAGTGGAGCTTTGGTACAACATACTTCTGAGTACACAGAGGTACAAGACAGGGGTGCCCCCATCACATTGTTGTTGCCTTAGAAATTTGGCAATTTCTATGCAGAATGATGAGCGAATATCAGGGGTCATGACAACAGCGGATAAACACAAGCCATTCATTATGCTGGTGACCCTCTCAAAACCCCAAACCTCTCCACATGTCTTGATGGATCATGTGTAATCTTTTTTATAATTCTTTTTATTTTGACATAAAACAACAATACAGATAGCACATAATACAGATTTAGATCACATTGATTGTGTAATGGAACTTGGACCAGACCTCTACATATATTGTCTCTCTTGAGTGGCTCAATCTTTCTCGCTACGAGTCTAAGTCGTCCTGGGACGCTTCTGTTGGCAAGCTAGGTGGAGTACATATGTTTCCTCTATAATCATTCCATTTGCTCCATATTTGTATCCACTTCTTTGGGCACCCCCTGGATACATATACTGTCTTCTCCCGAAATATGCACCAATCCATGTCTTCTTCCCACTCCCGCATTGTTGGGGCCTCTCTTACTCCCCACTTCCTAGCTATATTTCTTTTAACCACCATGTGACCCAATGACACCCATGTTTTCTCTTTCCCTACCTAATCCGTTGGCTCCCATACATTCAATAGACATCTTTTAGCCTCTGGTATTAAATTCGTCCCCAGGACCTCTCCCATACATTTGAGAACTTTATTCCAGTACCTACTCACATGTGGGCACTCCCAGATAATGTGGAAGAAAGTACCCTCCCGGCCGCACTGCCTCCTACAACTAGGGTCTTCTTGGTATCCCATCCTAACCAACCTTGGCCCTGTGACATATATTCTGTGCAATATTTTCAACTGCACTAGTCTAAGTTTCGAGGAAATCACCACTTCTTTTGGTGAAGCCATTGCCTCCATCCAGTCCTCCTTTTCTAGTCCAGTCAAGTCCTTTTCCCATTGTGCACGGAGTTGTAATAGGGAGTCAGGGGTATGATTAATTAGTTTTAGATATGTTAGAGAAATTGCTTTTTTAGGCAGATATCCATCCAAAAGCCTATCTTTGAGAGGAGAGGCCTCAGGAGGGGTCTCCCACTCTCGGAGCACTGCCCGCAGTGCGTGACGTATCTGCAAGTACCTGAATCTTTCAGTCTCCGCTTCGAATAAAGCGCACGGGTATAATTACCTCCTGGCAATAGCCATCTGTCCATTGCATAGCCGGGGTCAGCTGGAGGTCTATACACGCAGTGATTGATGGCCGCTAGCTGTGCCGCCCAATAGTACTTTTTAATGTTGGGCAATCCAATGCCGCCATAATACCATCCTTTCACTAATTTTGGAATAGAGATTTGCGGCGGATTGTTACCCCAAAGCAGCGTTCTCTGCAAACTTTCTATTTCAGCAAAATAGGACGCGGGAACCGGATCTGGCGAATTATGAAGTACATACAAGAATAGGGGCAGTGACATCATTTTGAAGAGTGCCGCCCTTCCCAGCAGCGACATCGGCAAATTCTTCCAATGTTCTACATCTTATCTGAGTCTCTGTTGTGGTGGCAATAGATTTGACGCATAGTATAGTTTGGGGACGCGTGTAATATATAACCCCAAATATTTAAATCCCTCTGTGGCTATAGTTACCTTGCAATCTCTGGGTAATGCAGGAGGACCCCCGCTTAATATAAACACGAGAGATTTTGTCCAATTAATATTATAACCAGAATAGGTTCCAAAATTTGTAAAAATATTTAGCACTCTATGTAGAGATCTTTGTGGTGTGGCCAGATATAATAAAATATCATCGGCGTAGAGTGAGATACTGTCCTCCCACTCCTCTGTCCATCGCAGTCCTCGTATTATAGGGTCTTTACGGATCCAGTACGCAAGTGGCTCTAATGTTAGTGCAAATAAAAGTGGGGACAGGGGGCACCCCTGCCATGTCCCTCTGTGCAAGGTGAAACAAACTGACTTTTTATTATTAACTACTACTTGTGCAAGAGGGTCAGTATAGAGGAGACGTATCCAGCCGATAAATTTTGCACCGCACCCCATCGCCTCCAGAACAGCAAAAAGATATGCCCACTCCATGGTATCAAACGCCATGGCAGCGTCGAGAGACACCACCACCGCATCTTCCCTAATGGTGTCCACTTGCCCCATGTCTCCGTGCAACCGTTGCAGGTTCAGTGAGGTGTTTCTATTTGGTATAAATCCAGATTGATCCGGGTGGACCAACCCCGTTATGACCCGGACCAGCCGGGTGGCCAATATCTTAGCCAAAACTTTTGCCTCTGCGTTCAACAACGATATTGGCCGGTATGATTAGCATTGATTTTTAGGTTTACCCTCTTTGTGTATCACCACCAGAGTCACCACTCTCTGATCTCGCGGAAGGCATCCCTTCTCTAAACTTTCTTCATACATTTTCTGGAGGTGTGGGGCTATACCATCAGGCCTCTGTTTGTAGAGTTCTATCAGGAGGCCGTTCGGGCCCATTGCTTTCCCTGACTGGAGGGTTCTTATAGACTGTGCAATTTCCTCCTTCGTTAGGTCAGCATCTAACTGGATTTTTTCTTCCTCCCCTACCACTGGTAGGTTCATTTCAGATAGCAACCCCTTCACCTCTATTTCTTCCCAAGTGGACTTGGATGCATAGGTTAGTTCATAGTATCTAGCAAATTCGTCTACAATGTCCTGGGTGTCGGTCAATGTGTCCCCCGATCCCGATAATAGTTCCGTAACTAGTCGGCTCGCCTGCTCCCTCCTATCTAGCCAGGCCAACAACTTCCCTGCCTTATCTCCTTGTTCATATATTCTGCCTAATGTGTGGCTATAGAGGGTTTTCGCCATGTTAAGTGCTTCACTTTTATACTCCTCTTTTTTAAGGTTGAGCAAGTGTAAACTGTCCCGCTCTTCATCTGTGACGAGGGCACCCTCCAATACTATGATTTCTTTTTCTAATCTAACCAGTTCTGCATTTTTTTCCTTTTTAGCTCCTGCTATCTGAGACACCGCATGTCCAGGTATTACTGTTTTGAAAGCTTCCCAGAGAATCTGGGACGAATCTACCGATCCTTCATTTTCTCTAAAATAATTGTCTATTTCCAGAATGAGCTTCTTTTTAATCTTTGGGTTCCGGAGATGCCAGGGGTTTATTGGCGCTATTCTTGTCCCACTTCCATTTCCAACTTCCATGTGCATCCACACTGGGGAATGATCAGAAATGCCCCTCGCTAAGTGACAAATCTCCTTAACATAACGTACCTGATCTGCCAGGGTCAAGATATAGTCGATTCGGGAGAGACTACCATGAGCCCCGGAATGAAATGTATATTGCATATCAGATGGATGACGGACCCTCCACACATCCACGAGCCCCATTGCTTCTAGGAAGTGCAGGAGTTCCAACTGTGATGGTGCTAGATCTCGTGGAGGATATCTATCCAGTCTCCCTGACTGCACAGCGTTAAAATCTCCCCCTATTACCAGTTTTCCCATGGGGAACGAAAGGATCGTCCTCCCCAGATCTTTTAAGGTAGCCTCTTGTAAGCCTGGCGGTGCATACACCGATATTATATTTAAGTTTTCACCCTCCCATACACCTGACACTGCCGAATATCTACCAAGGTTATCAGTATATGTTTTTCCTATTGTCATTGGGAAAGATTGTTTCTTAATAATACCCACACCCCTGGAACTCGTGGTGAATCCTGAGTGTGCCACCAGTTGATAGCCCCATCGGGCCAAGGCCTTACACATATTCCCCACAAGATGTGTCTCCTGAAGCATTACCAACTCCGGGGCATGTCGCTTAATGTATTGCATTATAATCCCACGTTTTAGTTTGTCACGTAATCCATTGACATTCCAGGACAGGAGCCTGAAACTTTTTTCACCTGGCATACCCATGTCCCCGCTCGCAACTCTCCTCCCAGCTGGCCACCCACGTTATCCAATTGTTTCGATGTCCAACCAAGGGGTTGGGTCTGTCTAACAAGTTCCACTGATCTTGACCCCCCTCCCAGCATCCCCAGCTCACCACTGTCATCATTTGTGCTTCTGTAATAACATAACAATTCTAATGTTTTAACACTCCCATAACCCCCCTCCCTGCTTCCCTGCACTCTGGGCCTTAAACTGCCCATGTCCCCAACTCTGCAGAGTGCCTGTCGCCCCATTGACACTAACTATAAGTAAAACTGAGGGGGGATCTCTCCATCCGGGCTCCCACGCTCCCCCCATACTAGATACGCACTCATGCCTTTAAAATTCCAAGGTACAATTGTCTACAGAGGTGCTCAGCAGTCTATACTTAGCTCAGTCCAGTAGCTTCAACAGTTCCAGACAGTCCTTTCATCCATAGCATCATTTTCCTCAGTCTCCTTTGTCAAAGAATTAGTTCGTTCACCCTGCTGTTTGTCTTTGTTGTGTAAAAGGTGTTCTCTTCCTTTGCGGTGGTTGTGATCTCGTGCAGGTCTCCAGCCTTCTGGCCAGTCAGCCGCCGCTTCTGGCGTTTCAAAAAAACCAGGCTCTACCCTTTGCTTCCACTCGAAGTTTTGCAGGGAATAGCATTGAATACCTCATACCTTTTTCTTTCAGTTGTTTCTTAATTTCCCAAAAAGTTCTCATTTTTTTCTGCACAGCAATTGTGAAGTCTGTATAGAAGGTAATTTCACTATTTTGGTATTTGATCGTGGGGGACACACGAGCCGCTTGTAATATACTGTCGCGGTCTCTGAAATTTATCAGTCTCGGCAACATAGGCCTAGGAGGGGCACCCGGTCTTGGCCTGCCCCCGGGAATCCTATGCGCTCGTTTGACCGTAAAAAGGGTTGACAAAGACTTTGGTTTCAGATATTCGCAGATGAGCTTTTCTACAAAGAGATCAGCTGCCGGCCCCTCTGCGTTCTCCGGGACCCCGAAGATCCTGACATTATTCCTCCTCGATCGGCCTTCATAATCGTCTAATAGGCTCTCCATTTTTTCACTGGCCACCTGGAGTTTCTTAATGTCTTGTTTCATTTGCTTTGTTTCTTCAGTTAAATCCGCATAGTCACTTCCATGTTTTTAACTTTTGCGCTTATATTTTGCATATCTGCCCTGAGGAGCGTCACCTCTGAGGAGATTGTATCCATTCAAGTTTCAAGGGACGTGCGCACTCCCATTATGGCTTCCATATTGTCCTTTAATGATGGATCACCTCCTTCGTCGCTCAGATCCGTCACTTTTCCTCCCTTGCTAGGGCCGTCTGGATCAGCACGCTTTTGCAGCGCATATTTATCCAATTTGGTTTGGAGGGAGCCCTTTGCTCCCTTGCCCCCCGACATGATGGCCTGGTGGCTGACTACTTTTCGCTTTCGGGCTCGTTGTTTGTATCCTTACTGTAAACAACTAGTCAATATCCGTGCCGATCCACTCCGTTTCTGGCTGTAGCCGCGTCCCACCAGTCAGTTTAGTGATGTGTGTATACTTAGTCCTCAGCACTATTCCTTCGCTTTACGAGACTGGTGCGTGTCTTGTTGTGACCCTTATGGAAGGACTATGTCCATGAGCTTCTTTTCTCCTCTGTGGCGCCAATGGTTGATGTAGTGTGAGTCAATGACTCGAAGCCGTTCTTCTAGCCCCCACTGCCACTGCGTGTGCGTCCTTGTCCAATGTAGTCAACGAGAAGTGTATCTTCGACACAATCAAGCCTCTTTCAGCACTTCAAAAGGCTCGGCTACCCACATACAAGTGGTCCACTCTCTCTTGCTATACACTGCCTACAGCATTTGTCTCAGCCTCTCTGTCAATGCGCGTTGGTAATGGGCCAGCCTTACCCCAATTGCTGCCATTTTTAATCATTTCACCGGCACTCTAGGGCTCTGGCATCATCTTGGCTCTGCCAACCAATCCTCCACGGCAACACCGTACTCGCAGCGTTTCGCGACCCGGCCCGACCAAGGTAGAAGCACGTCTGATTCCTCAGTCACTCCTGTAGCCCCCAAGGAGTCTCAGCTCGGGACCGATGTGCATGCTGTCTCCCGTCAAGGTTATGGCCGCTCGTCCCAGGTCCAGCGGCCGCTCTATTCTGCCACCTCCCTGCTACGCAGCAGAGTTGGTTGCGCTATTTTAGCTGCCTTACTTATATCTTCGGAGCACTCAGAGTTGGCGCAGGGCTGTTTGTCGCCAATTCCACCTTCTTTCCGATTTTCGGCCGTACCCTGTCAACGTTCGTCCCCGGTCCTCTTCGGGACACCGCTGATACTTGAGCCCGGGGTCCAGACGCTCATCTAGGCCCAAACCCCGGATCTGGACAGCCTTCGCCCCCTGCGGCTTGTTTGCACTGGCTCCGACGTCGGCACCTCTTCCGATCTTCACTATCTTCGCTCCAGCATGAGTTGCGGCTATTTTTACGGATTAATTGTGGGCGGAAGCCCCGGGAACCACGGAGCTCTACAGACGCACGACCGTCTCAATCGGCGCCATAGCCACACCCCCCATGTGTAATCTTTCTTGAGTTTTTCGGGATACCGATTAAACTGGTCCAAAGAAAAATCCTTACCAATGACCCCCAGTGCAATACAGATGTTAATAAGCTCCCTACCCTCTAAGTGGAAAAAAACACACCTGAAATAACTCAGGTTCCTCATAAACTAATAGCTCCATAATATGGTACAAGATAACATAACCACCCTATCAGGGACGGCTGGTGTACAGGGGCAAGATGGGCGTCGCCCTGCCACCAAGGTGGATTCAAAAAATGCGAGATGGAACACCAAGCAGCTAGCAATAAACTGTGCTGGCTGCTCGGTGAACAAACATGTGAAAATCTGCCTTTTTATTTGGGGGGTTGGGGGAGGATGGCCCTTGACTCTGGCTTGCCTTGGCTGGGCAAAGATTTCTTTGACCTGGAGCCAGAAAGCAGGGCAGTGAGGACTCACTGGGGGGTGTCGTGTTCTTGGAATGACCCACGCAAAGACTGGTAGGTGCTTATACGGTTCTTTACTCTTTGCTCATGTTGGTGCCCACATGCACGTCTGTTCCCTCTGCCCTCGTGTCCAGTAATGCCCTCCCCACTCCCTCACCGGAAGTGATGTCCGGTCTCTGTCCCATCCCCTTGGTCGAGTGCAGGGTCCTAGTGCCCCTGACCCAGGTCACTACATCTCCCCCTTTGTCACGAGGACGAATGCGATGAGAGAGAGAGAGAGAGATCTATGTATGTGTCGAGAAGGAAAGGAAAAAAAGAGAGAGAGAGGGAAGAATGGAGAGACATGTATTCATCCCCATCACTACATTTCTTCAATCAGTCTTTTTGTCCTTTTGCTCACTCTTCTTGGACAAGTCCCTTCTTTTTCTTCCTGTGATCCCTCTTCTTGTCCTTCACTCTTGTCCGTACCTCTTCCTTCATTGTCTATCACTCCGTTTCTCTCCTGTGCGCAGATGTTCTCTTCGTCTTCATCCATGGTCTTCATTCCTTTGAAGTGAGAACTGTTTCTTGTTATTCGGTAGGGGCCCGACTCCGCGGTGATCATTGGCCCCTTGACATCTGTTATTGTTAGCTGGTCCTTTGAGAATGGACTGTCAGACTTTCTTCGTTGTCGCTGACGCACCACCACTTGGTCCCCTTGCTTGACTTGCGACGGAGTGGCATGTCGCCTGGCGTCTGCGTACGCTTTCATCTTCTCCTTTGCCTCCTGGTCCATGACAGCAATGCTGCTGTGGTCTTGTGGCCTCTTCGCATCTAACTGTGGTAATCTCGTCCTGCTTGCCCTCCCCAGCACTAATTCAGCTGGACATCGTCCTGTGGAGCTGTGGGGGGTGTTTCTATAGTCTCGTAGTACTTGACAGAGTGCCTGTCCTATGGAAATCTGTGCCAGTTTTGCTCTTTGGACAGCCTTCTTTATGTTGCCCATGAACCTCTCCACCATGCCATTCGCTTGTGGCCACAGAGGCGTTATCTTCCTGTGATGAATGCCTAGGTAGGACATTAATTTTTTGAACTCCTCCCCTGAGAACAGAGGACCGTTGTCTGTCTTTAGTGTCTCTGGGGAGCCCCAGGCTGCAAATATGTCATCCAGTATTGGCAATGTCGCAGTTGCTGATGTAGAGGAGCTGTGGCGTACTATGGGAAACCTTGAGTGTTCATCAATGATCATGAGCAGGTAGTTGCCCGTGTCTAGCGGCCCATAGAAGTCTGCTGCCAACGTTGTCCACACTGCCTTTGGAAGTTCCGACATTTGTAATGGTTCAGGCTTTGCTGACTGGCCTGTTGTTTGGCAGATGTGACAGCTTAGGATGGTGTCTTCCACCATTCTGTCTAGGCCAGGGAACCATACTTTCTCCCGTAACATCTTTTTTGTTGCGACCATGCCTCTGTGTGACTCATGTGCCACATTGACAGTCTGTCGACGTAGTCCACTTGGTATTACTATCCTTGTTCCTCGCATTAGTATACCATTTTCAGTCTCTGATAGTTCTTCATGTATCTTTTTGAATGCTACCATTTCCTCCTTGTTTACTCCGTCTCCCATTATGCAGTTGTTGTTGATGTGTCTCCATCTCTGCTGTCTTGTTGTTATTTTCGCCGCTTGCATTGTGGCATCCCTTACTGTCTCCTGCTTTAGTTCAGCTAGAGTTATTGGCGCCGGAGTGTTCTGTCTTAGTACAAAGTTGAGATATTCTTCTGCCATTGAGGTCTTCTCTGGTGCCTGTGGTAAGGGGTGCCGAGACATGTTGTCAGCCGGGTTGTGTTCTTTGCCCGGCTTGTGCACTATCTTGAAGTCGTAGTCCATCAGTCTTATACCCCAGCGCTCAATGCGAGGCGGCATCTTTGCATTCGGATTTCCATATATTGTCACCAGGGCCTGATGGTCAGTTACGATAGTGAATGGTTTCCTGTAGACGAACATGTGATAGTGTTCACACGCCCATACCACTGCTAGGCTTTCCTTTTCTGGTTGGGAGTATGCCCTTTCAATGTCAGACAGGCTTTTGCTTGCGTATGCAACAATTTTTCTTGGTGAGTCTCTACCTGGCAAGTGTTGTGCTAGGATTGCCCCTAGTCCGACCGGGCTGGCGTCCACAGTCAGCTCGGTGCATAGCAATGGATCGAAATAGGCAAGATGATCCACGGCCATCACAGCATGTCTGATGGCCTCAAATGCCCAACTGCACTCCTGTGACCAGATGAACTTCTGACCCTGCTTTGTTAGGTCCCGCAGTGGTGTGCTCACCATGGCGAAGTCTTTTATGTAGCGGGCACAGTAGCTGGCAAGACCAAGAAATGACCTCACTTCTGCAACATCTATTGGAGGACTCGCCTTTTCCAATGTCTCTACCTTGCTGGGTTCCGGCCTCATTTCTTTCTTGGAGAAGATGTGCCCAAAGAATACCAGTTAATTTCTTCCCAGCTCACATTTGTCCGCGTTCAGTGTTAGTCCTGCTTGTTCCAGCTGCAGGCATACTTAACGTAGGGCACTGTCATGTGCTTCATCGGACCGACCACACACCAGGATGTTGTCGCTGTAGTTTAAACTGTTCTTCACCGGCCTTATTACCTGCCTTATGGTTACCTGAAATATCTCCGCAGCGGATGATATGCCGAAACTCAGTCGCATGTAGCGAAACAGGCCCATGTGCGTGGAGAACGTGGTAATGTACCTTGACTGCTGGTCAAGCTCCAGTTGATGGTACCCTTTGCACAGGTCCAGCTTCGAGAATCGGCATGCACCAGTGAGACAGCTTATCATGTCATTTAGGTGTGGCCCAGGGTGTCGTTCCCTCTCAATGGCTGTATTTGGTACCCTCATGTCCACGCATATGCGAATCTTTGAGGTGTTCTTTTTCGGAACCGCCACTATTGGAGACACCCAGGGAGTCGGCCCTTCCACAGGCTCAATGATGTCCTGTGCCTGTAGACTTTGTATTTCCTCTTCGACCTGAGGTTGTAGGTGTATGGGCACTCGTCGGTGATGCTGAGCCACAGGTTTGATTGCCTCGTTGATGTGCAGTGTGATTTGTTTCCCTTTTAGTTTTCCTAGGCCTTGTAGTATGGCCGGATGTTCTTGTAAAATGTTCTGTTTCTCTGACATGTGATATGTCATGGCTAGGAGGCCCATTACCTGCGCCGTGACATTGCTCAGCAGGCATGGTGCTGGGATGTCTCCCCGTAGCACATGTATCTCCTCTTTGCATGACCTGTCCTTGTACGTCAATGTCTCTGTGAACTTCCCCATGTTTTCCACTGGCTTCTTCGAGCCCCAGGTGAACACATCGACGGTAGATGGTGATAGTGGCGGTCTTATCTTCATCTTCTCGTACTCTGACGTGCACATTATGTTGCACGTGGCCCCACTGTCAAGCACGAAACGTGTACTGTGGCATCCTACGTCAATGTCCACTGTTGCTGTTTTCTTGATCTGATGCTTCTCCACAGGGTGAATGTGCTCTGGCCTTCGTTCTTCCGTGGGTGCAACTGACATCAGATACAGTCGTTCCGCCCTTTCTGACGCGACTGTTCCGTCGGATTCATTTGAGGAGCTGTGATTTGCCGTCTCCATGTGCCTGGCATATCTGCTTGTTACTGCCCGTGGTCTTGCCGGTCTTCCTCGCTCACTTTTAAACTGTCTACTCATGCAGGCGCTTGCAAAGTGGTTGTCTCTGTTGCATTTCCTGCATTTCTGGCCCATTGCCGGGCATGCACCGATGTGTGGAAATTCAAGTCCGCACCTGTAGCAGGTTCTTTCCTGTTTCTTGGTTGGCGGTGTGCTGTCTTTCTTTTTGCTGTTTCCCGTTACGCGGTTCGCTTGCTCCGCCCTTCTATCTTTTCCTAGCTCCATCTGCTTGGCATGTGTCGTTGCTCTTGCTTCTGCTCGGGCCATTGTCAGTATTTTCTCCAGCGTCGTTGGTTTCTTCAGAATACGTGCGCGGAACTCCACAGACTGGCAACCTTCAATGATGCGCAATCGTATCGCTTGTTCATTGTCGAACTTGTCAAACTCGCAATATGATACTAGTTTTCGCAGTCTTGTAGCAAAATCGTCAAGCGACTCCTCTGCTCGTTGACACGCGGTGTTAAATGTGTACCTCTCGAAGTCGATGTTTCTTTGCGGGTCGAACTTCTCTGTGAGGCACTGTATCAGTCCCTTGTACGTTGCTTTTCGATCGCTGGGAATGTTGTGAGCAGGTCCTCCACTTCATCCCCTACGAAATTTAAAAAGAGATCAACGTGTTTGGCCTCGGCGATGTATGTGGCGCGCATGTATCGTTCGAATTGCCAAATCCATCGTTCCCACCTGATGCCTGTCTGTGGTTCCGATAGGCTGAATGGTAGTGGTCTGCGAAATATTGCCTGTGCGCTGGTCTTATCACTTTCGTTGGCCATCTTCCTTCTTTCCTTTATGTTTCCGTCTTCTTTTGTTGTACTTTGTTCCTTGTTTCCTCTTTGTGTTGCAATGTCCCTTTATTTCCTTATTTTTCTTCTTTTCTATTGCTTTTTTGTTATTGCCTGACTTTAAAATGGCCGCCTGGCCCTCTCTAGCCTCTCATTGGCTGTCCCGCCTGACTCTAAGATGGCTGCCGGGACCTCTGTGGGCGAGATTTGCTATCTGTTGAATTGCTTGACTCTAAGATGGCCGCCGGGCCTTCTTCAGCGGCTGTCCCGCCTGACTCCAAGATGGCCGCCGAGGTCTCGCGAGATTTCAGGTTAAATCTCTACGCGGGAGGCTCGGGGCTCTCTTTCAGTCAGCAGGCAGCTTTCTCCACGATCGGGTGCCTTTTTGCACTTTCCCTCACCTCACTCTCCTTGATGCGGCCGGGGTGGGCTCCCTATGTCGCTGTAGGCGCTGTACACGGACCAGGGTGGGCTCCTGGCTCCGTTTATCTCTCGATCGGGGTGGGCTCCCGATTTCACGTCTTCTTTCTTTGGGGCCCGACGGACCAGGGTAGGCTCCTGGCTTCGTCATCTTCTGTGGTCGGGTGCACTCCCGACGTCGTCTCGTCGATCGGCGGACCAGGGTGGGCTCCGTTTGGACATAGTGGGCGAGGCACGCGCTTCGTCGCTTCTGGTGGTGACTCCTGATCCCACCTGCTCATCGCCAGTTGTCGTGTTCTCGGAATGACCCACGCAGAGACTGGTAGGTGCTTATACGGTTCTTTATTCTTTGCTCATGTTGGTACCCACATGCACGTCTGTTCCCTCTGCCCTCGTGTCCAGTAATGCCCTCCCCACTCCCTGACCAGAAGTGGTGTCCGGTCTCTGTCCCCTCCCCTTGGTCGAGTGCAGGGTCCTAGTGCCCCTGACCCAGGTCACTACAGGGGATGTGGGCTGTGTCTCTCTGCCAGAATACGGTTTGAGTTTGGGCGTTATTCCCATGGCCCAGGGAGGAGCCGGAAGCCCTCCATTAAATTCAATGGCTGGGTGCAGGGCAGTCCGGTTTAGAGAATTTTGGAGTGGGGTGTGTCTTTGGCCTCTGTCTCTCTCACGAGGCCCAGCAACGGGTATTTATTTTGAAAACAGTTGGTGGGCTGAAACCTGGGGGAGGAGTCCAAAGCCAGCATTTTCCAGTTCCTTCCAGGCTTTTGCCACCGTTGCCACGCTGTCTGCACTCTGAGTCTGCAGTCCAGTCACAAGGGGCCCGGCGCGAGAACATTCCATAGGTGAGTTTGTTCACTTTGTTGTTATTATGTACTTAAAAATCAAGAAGAACTGACTGTTTTCAGTGTTTTGAATAAAAGGCTTGGAGTGTGCTCGAAGGTAATTTATTTAAAACTAGTGTCCCTGGACTTTCATTTCTACAATGCCGCCATATACAAAATACACGCACACGCTGTATGTGTATGTTGTATGTGGATGCATGGTAGAAACGAAAGACCAGTGACACTAGTTTTCATTAAAATGAGTGTCCCTGGCCTTTTGTTTCTACCATGCCTCCATATACAACATACACACACAGCATGTGTGTATGTTTTATTTGGATGCATGGTAGAAAAGAAAGGCCGTGCACTTCATGATTTCATTTACAATGTAAATGAAATCATGAAATGCGCGCGGCATTTTGTTTCTAAGATGCCTCCATGTACAACAGAAACACACTTCTGTGTGTGTATGTTGTATATGGGCGCATGGTAGAAACGAAAGGCCTGGGACACTCATTTTAATTAAAACGAGTGTCCATGGCCTTGCGTTTCTACCATGTGTCCATATACAACAGGCACACAGTGTGTGTGTTGGTTGCTTTATAATGGAGGGCAGTTAGTTACCCGTTTCTAATTTAAGTTAAAGGAACACAAGCACTTTGGCTTTCTCCGCCTCCAGTGCTTGCTGGCACACCCCAGTCGTCCGAATCTCAAACACTTGCTTCATTCCTGCCCCCCCTCGCCGGCCCTCAACACGCTGTTCTGTCCCCTCATCTCCCCTTGAAGTGCATGTGTTCACTGTTCTGTCCCCATTCTGTCACATGCTTTGTGCAGTTGTTTTTGTTCTCTGGTGTGATCTGTTTTTCTGTGCTTGACATGGGACATTTGAAGCGAAGACACTTTCTCCACAGACACAAGGGAGCTTCTTTCTTCTTGTCGGATATTCTGCGGTCCCTCTGTAAAGTGCTACTATTCAACTAAATGTACTGTTCTCATTCTGTGAAGCACTGGTACTGCCAGACCAAATATACTGAAGTCCTTCTGTGAGGTGCAGCTACTGCTTAATTTGTTAAAAATGAACTAGTGCCAGGGCCTAAAATATTTATCAGTAGTCTACTGCAGTTGGCGCCACCCACAGCTCCTTCCACTGCTGCCAAAAGTCAGTAGCAGCAGCAGTTTTAACTAAAACGAGTGTCCCTGGCCTTTCCTTTCTACCCATGCCTCCATAAAAAACATACACACACACTTATGTGTCTGTATGTTGTTTATGGAGGCATGAGTAGAAACGAAAGGTGTATGTTGTATATGGAGGCATGGTAGAAACGAAAGGCCAGGGACACTCGTTTTAATTAAAATGAGTGTCCTTGGCCTTTTGTTTCGGCCACGCATTGTAAATGAAATCATGAAATGCGCGGCATTTAGTTTCTAAGATGCCTCCATATACAACAGAAACACACACTTCTGTGTGTGTGTGTGTTGTAGATGGAGGCATGGTAGAAACGAAAGGTGTATGTTGTATATGGAGGCATGGTAGAAACGAAAGGCCACACATTTCATGATTTCATTTACAATGTAAATGTAAATGAAATCATGAAATGCGCAGCCTTTCATTTCTACCATGCCTCCATATCCAACATATACAATAAAGAGGCAGAGATGTATTACAGGTGGGAAACATTTAGAGAGCCTGTTTCCGTTGGTTGCGTGTGCTTGGCTTAGGGGTCATTTTGCAAGCAGACCAGTTTGAGGATTGGGCACATTTTTGATTTGCTTTAAATGTTTTCTTCACACTTGTGCTTTAAAATGCTATATTTGGAACCCTTTTTTCAAGAATTTGCAGTAAATCTGTGGTGTAAACCCCACCATTTGAATCCATTTTTTTCAAAATTTTCTTGCCGGGGGATGGGGGAACGAAGAACCCCCCACACCCTCCTTTTCCAGTTTGGACTCGCTCGCTTCGCTCGCTCATTATATTAAGGTACAACATTTTTCGCCCCACCACTTTCAAAATCCACCAGCCTCCACTGCACCCTATGAGACCAAATGAAGTCTGCTTTTAAGAGATGGAATCGTTTACAGCTCTCTCTGTGGGGATAAGTACAAATCATAAAAATTAATATTGCCCCCAGATTCTATACATTTGTAATGCTTCCATTAATAATCCACAACGCCCCCTCAAAGGCCTAGAAAAACAGATTACCACGTTCATATTAGGGGGGGAGGGGGGTGGTGTACAGGCCAATATTGAAAGGTGCAAAATTGTACGTCAGTGTGACCTCAGTGGGACTGTGTTTCCCGCGAATGGAATGTTGCTGGCTGGCACACCAATTAGCTCATTTTGTATGTATGCGTAAAATTCATAGGGAGAGTCCTTATGATATCTCTATGGAAAGACACCTTTTGAACACAACAGGAGAACTGACTATTTATTACACGTGACCACTCCCACCCACAGCACCGGACAATCCCATCTTGCTCTCTTCAAGGTACGCCTGGCTGAGGGCTCATAAATTGCTTAAAGTCCATGCACTTCTTCACTATTATGGTAGAATGGCGAGATCAGGGCAAGAAGAAATTAGCTGGGCGATCTGGAGAGGCTGCAGACTTACAGGGATAAACAATATGCTTCATAATGGGTCGTTTCGAACCTTCCTAGACTTAGTACAATCTCATAATGTTCCACATACCCAAAAGTGGCAAGATGCTCAATTGCTGCATTCTTACGCAGAAAACAGCAGGTATCACCTATCTCTCAACTGCAATCCTTAATCTTCCAATATTTGCTCATCTGAAAGGAATATTGTGTCCAATTTATATGCAACTTTGATTGATGAGGTCTTCTCACAAGACACCTCAAACGCACTTTGTAGCTGGTGGGAAACACGATTACAAGCACAATTCTCATAGGGGCACTGGGAGGAGCTATTAGAAGACCATAAAAGGTGGTTAAGAATGGCCTGCTTGAAATACAGTTATTTTACGATACTACACCATTGGCATTGGGCCCCCAAAAGACTATACACCGCCAAATTCTGCCCTCATTCTCTCTCTCTGCTGGATATAAGGCCAAAATAAAAGTGATGTGATGTACATATCCTACGGGAATGTCCTCGTCTTAAGGGATTTTGGCAGCAAGTATGGGACTACATGAGACTCATACTGGGCGCGATTTCTCACATCTAGAATGGACATATTATTACATGACATTAGTAATTTAGCAGCACTGACCTCATATGAAATGGTGGTTCTCTGCAGCTCTTGCAGTAGCAAAAGTGAGTATTTGATGGCTTTAGTAAACCACAGCGTTCCAAAATCTTCGGAGCTGGTTAGAAGACATGCAAGAGATGGCGGGATTTGGGAAGTTGATAAATAAATTCAATGATAAATTAGCACAATTTGGAAAATAAATTGGGGCGGTGTTCTGAAAAACTCCATCTCAAACACTTCGGGATTGGGGGCTTTCTTCTAGGCGAAGGAGCATTGTAGGCTGATAACAGAGCTTGGGAGGGCTTTATCCAATAGGCGTGATCACCTAAGGCCAGGCACCTTGTCTCGAAACTAATCCAGGAACCAGAAGAAGAGACGCCTTATTCCTTGGAACTATGCATCAATATGGAGAACTTGTCGATTACTGTTGGGTGCATACTTATGTGAACACTAGAATGACCCTATGTTAACTGTTAGCGTTGTTATAATTTATAGGTAACGTGGTAGTACAAGAGTGGTGCAAAGCTTATGTTCGACCTATAATGCTGAACAAGCTACAGTAGGTATATGGGCACTAATATAATGGAGACAAACGTTATATGGTGGTATTACGTGTTTTCCGACTTGAATATGAATTGTCATCCGTTTTCCTTTTTGAAAATCTCAATAAAGAAATGAAACACGATGAACTCGTGACCGCAACAGTTGCTCTCGTGGTTGTCTCCTCTTCCCGGGACAAGCAATAATCCAGAATTTTTAATTCTTTGTGTGCATTTATTATCCCAGAAATAGCCCCGAGAAACCCTCTGCAGGGAGCTGGATTCAAACACGTAAATTACTCAAAATTCTCGTGCAGCACATTGCTTATCGCAGCAGGTTTCATCTGTCATCTAACTGGCATTAAAACATTGAAATGTTGACAGCCCCATGAAGACAATGTGTGCACAGGAGAGACGTGGTAGAGATAGAAAACTAATACTGTCCAGCAACAGTTCTACCTCTAGGACACTGAACAGAGACACCGTTAAGAAGTGTTTCATTTGCAGAGCTTAACAAGCTAATTTTTTTAGCTAAAACATTTCCCAAAGTTGTTAGACTTAACTGTTTTCGGGTCCTCCCAATTACTAATTAATAAATACATCTTAACGCATTAACTGTGACAAAAATGATTGGACCTTGAACAGACATATTGCACAGAGCATCGGCACCAATAACACTGTTAAGTTTATGCATAAGCGTATTTGCTGTCATGTTTACATTCATTTACAAACTCAAGAATGTTGAAACCACAACATGTCGTTCTTCCATTACCTTTCTACGAGTCATTGCTGACGATGTTTAATGACCTTGGCCATCCGTACATTTACTTTCTTTGACCCCATCAACTTCACTGACAACACAACGTCTAAACGCAATCACCTGTTTTTTTAGACTTTCTTAAGGGAATATTGTATCGACTAACCAGACACGTGCAGTGATCCAAGCCTCACTTTTATGAGACCAAATGTTTGTTCTATAATATTTCATGTCCTCATATGCACACTCTTTTCACCAGAATTTTTTTTGCCATAGTGGTGTCAGTATCCAAGATTTCAACAGGAAGCCTGCATCGCCTACCGAGTAAAGGCGCATTATGATGGATACTTCTCACTGTAGTTCCTCACCTTGTAAATATCCCTCAGTGCCAGACTGGATCTGGAAACTCTTGCAATAGCTTCTGCATGCTAGCAGGCGGTGTCATCGACTTTCGTTGCAACTCCGTCCTCCCCTGAATATGACAACACAGAGCTGCAAGCAGGCGACATCCCTACGCATTGATGTGAGCTCCTCTTTAATGCAGCCCAGGAGCTTATCTCCTTTGATTATCCAACTTCTTTCTGTAGTTTTTCTAACCTTAAACCTTTCAACAGTATTCAATGATGTCATCCACCAAAACTACAGGGTTAAAACAGAGCCACACGTGTCGCAAACTGCTATCTGGCACTGACCTGCATGATGTCTGTTTTTAGTGGTTTGGAACCAAGCCTCACGCCAAGTCTGTGACAAATGCTGTCTGATGCATCGGAAGACCGTCAGGGAGCGAGAAGCTAAATGTTACGTCGCCAAGTGTAGGTAATGACATTGTTCTCTCCCCCAGTCGCACAAACATTCCCGGTCATGCTCCTGTTTACTATCTTTAGATAAGTCTAAGATGGAGATCAGTCAAGTCCAAAAGAAGACACAAAAAGTTCATATACAGCTTTTCACCTCCCCAACTCTCCTTCGCCAGGTACTTGGCTCATAGTTGGTGCCGAAATTCTACATCAGACTCTGCTCTGATTCTGGAACAGAATCTGGACCTAGGACCCATGAGCAAGCTCTGCAAGAAGAAGTTGAAAATGATGACACTTGATCAGGTTCTGTTGGCCTTAGATCCTGATGACTGGATGGTGCCTCTAGACCTTCAGGATGTGTACATTTATGTGCAGATCCTGCAGGCCTGCAAAAAGTATATCTGCTTTGTAGTGGGACGGACCACTTTAATTCACCATCTTACTGTTCGGCCTCACATTGACCCTTAGATCTTTACGAAGGTCAGATTGGTGCCCATCTTCACAAATCAGGAATTCATATATTACACTACTCATGCTAGTGGCTGTTAAATGCAGGCTTGCTTAAGTTAGTCTCGGAGCACTTTCAAACAACAGTGCCATTACAGTCTATTCTGGATTTTTTTTAATTAATGCGTCCAAGTGCCATCTTTCACTCTCTCGGAGCCTTTTCTTTGTCATGGCCATTCTGGATACAGTTACAGTGAGAGCATTCTGACCACCACATTGAGCCTCGGATATTCAGGGCTATGAACCTGATGTTTCAGGTGAGCCCTACTGTCCCAGCCTTGACAGTTCTGAGATTGCTTGGAGTTTTTAGTGTCTTGCATCATCCTGGCACATGCATGCCCTTCAATAGCATTTGTGCTTGCCGTGGTCCCAGCCACCAAGGATACCTCACAGACCAGAATTTGAGCTGTGTGCCTCCCCTCTGGCCTTCAATCAAAATCTTCTTTCTATCAAGGGCAGGTTGATCCATTTGCAGACAGACAACACAACTACCATGTGGAACTGCAACACGTAGGGAGGAGTAGAGTCTTATGTCCTCTGGAGGGAATGAGTCTGTGGTCTGACCTTCACCAGGTCATTGAATCACCTGGCTGGGTCGTTCAAGATCAGGGTGGACAGCAGGCATTATCTTGCAGATCACAAACAGAGACGTTTTAAGGCATGAGCAAAGTGGGCAATTGCCAGGACCCCCACCTTCCAAGGGGCCCTCTGATAAAGTGAGTGAACAATACAAGTTCCTGCCCTAATAACATTGCTCATAAAAAACTGCTTCTTTTTTTAAAATTTTACATCTGAGCATGGTAAACAGAATATTTGTAAACCCATTTACTAAGGATTTGCACCATGGAAAAGTGACACAGTGACGCAAACCAGCGCAAACTCTTGCAACGATATTTACATTTCAGTCCAAAATTCATCTTCCTAAGGGAAGGTGCCTTTTTCTCAGCACAGATAGCTCTTTTCTCTGCTTTACGCACTTTGGATCAAGAGAGCATTACTTTAGTTGAATAACACAAGTACCCACAGTTTTTATTTTTTATTTTGGTGCAAAGTCTGATGTACTAAAGAGAGCCTGACCGGGCTTTGGATCAAACAAATGCCTCCTTGAAGCACGAGCTAAAACACACAGAAATGTTTCCATTTTTTTTTTTTATTTAACATTCCACACTTTGTATGTGTGCTGCACTGTACAGCACATATACAGTGTATAGTATGTTTAAGAATTTGTCTGGGCACAGGAATTTGTACTGGAAGGGTATGCTTCCAGCGCAAATCCTATGATAGGCAGCACACACACCCCTAGGCACCATGATGCAAATGTTGTGCACAAGCATAGAGGTAGTGAGCAGCAGCATATCATTTTAATAATATAGCTCTGCACTGTTTTCCCCCCTTGAGCAAATCAGCACAGCACCTTTGATTGCTGCATTGAGTTGCACAAAAGATAATCTGCCCCTTTGTGTGTATTCCTGGCCTGCCCAGCCTTAACCCTCGCATGCTCAGGAAATTGGTAGCTTTTCTCAGGCTTTCCGTGTCATTTCTCTTGCCTTACTTCACATTGCCTTATCTCCCTTAACCATGTCTCTTAACCTCGCTATCTCCACTTCTCTGTGTACCATAACCCCCTCTCTATTTCATCTCTCTCTCTCTGCTTCACCTTTGTCTACCTCACATCTCTCTCAAAATACCAAAAATACCTCACTCAACTTCATCTCTTCCTCTCTCTCATGACCTTGCTCCTCTCTAGCGCTCTGTGCCTTCATCTAGATCTATCACTCTCGACCCTGCGCTTTACCTCTACTTCCTCTCCCTCATTTTCTCTCTACCTCTCTGCACTTTTTCCATCTGACCTTCTTGTATCACTCCTCCATCTACTTCACTTCGCACACTACCTAATTTCTATCTTTATCTGACCAAGCTCTACGTGTCTCTGCTTCCTCACCTCTCTAACTCTCTCTCAGCCCTTTCTGTACCTCCCCATTCCACCTCACTTCTCTGTTTCATTTCTCTCCCTACCTCACATCTCCCTCACTACCTCATCTCTCTATACCCCCACACTCTCTCTCATTACCTAACCTTTCAATTTATATCACTATTATTTCACTGCCAGACCTCTCCACCATCTCTTTCTCTCATTCCACCTCTCCACCCTTTCTTTCACATCTCTAAAGATCATACTCCTTCTTGGCTACCTCTATTCCTCTACCTCTTTTTCTCTATCATCAGCTCCTTGCCTCTCCATCTCTCACACATGAACACATATCTCTCTCTGGCTCTACTTCTCCATTTCAACTAAACCCCTCCATCATAACCATCTCTCTCAACCCCTTTCTTTATAGAAGTCTATGGATCACCAAAACTTCTTCTTTTTATATATCACAACTTACCCCTCTTTAATAGAGTAAGAGAGGTAAGGGTTGTGATATGTCCTCCTCTTTTCGCTCTACAACAAAATTCTCTTTCCATCCTCCACCCATCTTTTTACCTTTCTCTCTTTCCCACTACTCTTTACCTGACACATTTTTCCACACCTCTTCTCATTTAGTTTAGTATCTACCTTTCACCATTGTTTTTCCTCAAGTCTCTCTCTCTTTACGTCTACCTCTTGCTGCCTTTACCTCTCTCAAATTCCCTTTTTTCTACATTACCTCTCTCTCTGCCTCACTTCTTAGGAGCTGAACTCCTTTGAATCTTTCTACATGTTCTCCTCCCTATCGCTATCCTTCTGTACCTCTACATCTCTCTAAAGCCATACCTATTTGTCTGCCTCTCTTTCTCTACCTAAATCTTCCTCTTTCTACTTCTCCTTACCTTTCCTTCTGCCCTCCTTGCCTTTCTTTATTTACTTTAATTCTCTCCCTACCTCATATATCTTTCTACATCATCTATATCTCTGCCCCCTTCTTCCTCTACTTCACTTCTCTCACTATACTGTTCTCTTTATGTCCCTGTACAGCTCTTGTATTCCACCCCATTCCAGTTCTCCGACTCAGCAGGGACACGTTACTGTCTAGTCAGAGAAGTGCATACACGTAAAGAGGAGAAGAGGGACAGGGCAGGGGAAGAGAAATTAGGAGAAATTTATTAATTGTTTACTAATGGAATGGTGAAAATCCTCAAAGCAATACTTGATTTCACTGTTGCAGCAAGACACCACTAGTCGTAGTTACAAATATTTAGCAATTAAAGCTACAATTTCAAGTTCTATATACATACGCTTTACTTTAATAGTATGCAGTAGTCCACTAAACATCTCACAAGTCACCCTTAGGGAATAACAAGCAGGTTAGACAGTAAATTTCCCATAAAATGTTGTTGCACAAAAAAAAATCTAAATCCAAACAACAACAAAAAAATATTTATCAATGCTTGTTCAAGCTTTCTTCTGATACTATTGCCTGGTGGACCCAGGCAACGTGAGATTTTGACTATTTTTTTGAACCCCCACTTCTGAAGGTTTGCTGTTTGGCATCACAAGGGCTTGAATGTGCCGAAATGGTTTAAGAAATTCAAAGTTTTTCTAAATAGGGGCCCCCAAAATATATCATGTCCAGGGCTTCAGAAATCTTTAAGATGTCCATGAAAGTGCTACCTGAATCCCGAGGTGGCACAGGTTATCTGCGCCCCATGGAGCATGTCCTCAGTGTATCTTTTTGTTTCCTCTGATCTTACTGTGTACCTCCTTCAACACACTAGAGTTTCCTCTTTGATAGTGTCCACCTTTGATGGGATTCCATCTATAAGAAATGGTTAAAATGCTATTTATTACAATTAATGAGCTTGGCGATGTCCCATAACTCACAAAAAATGAAGCCTCGAGTGGGTCCTGGTGCCCCCACCCTCCCTCACCAATGGTAATAAATAGCACATCACACTGTGTGCATCTGCATATATAGTTTATGCCACAACCTTTTTTTCATGTGGCTTTTTTTATTGTGTTTAACCAAAAGTATGTTGCACAGAGTTAAATTTCCCAAAAAAGGTAGATTTGCATTATAGAGACTTTGTAACTATTAGAATTGTTTCCCTGTGTAAAGCCATTGTGTTATTCAATCTGTGTGGCAGTAAACAAAGTACTGCACTGAGGTAATAATATGGAATTTGACCTTTGCCCTGTAGTAATGTGTGGATGTTAGTTTATTAGTACAGTTGTTCTAAATAACGTATCGATCCACATTGATTTTATCACTGCCCTGGTTGCTATTAACCCCTTCTATGCTCATGACGAGCTCAGCTCGTCATGCTGCGCGGTGGGCGTGTGCGCATGACGAGCTGAGCTCGTCACGACCACGCCCACGATCGGAATGTCCAGCACCTGGGCGGAATTCCGATCGCGGCGAAGCGGTTAATTAAAAAACAGGAAACAAATCTGAAAAACAAAACAGTAGATAGAAAAGGAGTAGATACAGTACTCAGCCTCAATCGAAGTGTCTATGGAACAATATGATTTTTAGCTCCTTGGTAAAAGTTGCAAAACAGGGAATGACATACAGGGTTGGAACATAGTAAATTCCAAAATCTTGTTAAACTGACAGAAAAGGATTGCCTCCTATCATGCTGCTGACAATGTACAGTGCTCCACCTCCTTTTGGCTAGTTTTGTGTATGTATATATGTGTATATATATATATATATATATATATATATATATATTCACTGAAAAAACCATAGGTTTCAGGGACGTTATAGTTAGAAATTAGCATTTAAAAAACCTTTGAAATTCACTGAAAAAACCATAGGTTTCAGGCACGTTCTAGTTAGAAATTAGCATTTAAAAAACCTTAGAAATTCACTGAAAAAACCATAGGTTTCAGGGACGTTATAGTTAGTTGGACGTTTTACTCGTACAAAACCAGAGAAATTCCGCCGTTATAGTTAGTTCAGCTAACTATAACTCGCGCCCCCGCAATGCACTGCTGATGACGTCACATATTACATCATTCATGACATGGTCAGTGACATCACTGATGACATCTCAAATTATCTGTGTGCTTCCCCACCCGGCCACCCCCTCTGTTATCTGTGTGCTTCCCCGCCCGCCCACCCCCTTCATTATCTGTGTGTTTCCATGTCAGCTCCACCCCCTTTGTTATCTTTGCCTGTCTGGTTCTATTAACTTTAATTGATTTTTTTTTCTTTTAATGATCCCCGTGAGCAGCGTTTAATAATGCACTAAATCTATAACTAAAATCACGTGCAACTTCATTATCTGTGTGCTTCCCCGCCCGGCCACCCCCTCTGCTATCTGTGTGCTTCCCCGCCCTCCCACCCCCTTCGTTATCTGTGTGTTTCCATGCCAGCTCCACCCCCTTCGTTATCTGTGTGCTTCCCTGCCCGCCCAACCCCTTTCATTATCTGTGTGCTTCCCCACCTGCCCACCCCCTTTGTTATCTGTGTGCTTCCCCACCTGCCCACCCCCTTTGTTATCTGTGTGCTTCCCCGCCCGCCCACCCCCTTTGTTATCTGTGTGCTTCCCCGCCCGCCCACCGCCTTTATCTGTGTGCTTCCCCCCCACCCACCCCCTTTGTTATCTGTGTGCTTCCCCGCCCACCCCCTTTGTTATCTGTGTGCTTCCCCACCCGTCCACCCCCTTATTTATCTGTGTGCTTCCCCGCCCACCCACCCCCTTCGTTATCTGTGTGCTTTCCCACCCGCCCACCCCCTCTGTTATCTGTGTGCTTCCCCGCCCACCCTTTCGTTATCTGTGTGCTTTCCTGCCCGCCCACCCCCTCTGTTATCTGTGTGCTACCCCGCCCGCCCAACCCCCTCCATTATCCGTGTGCTTCCCCGCCAGCCCACCCACCTCCATTATCCGTGTGCTTCCCCGGACCTCCATTAACCATGTGCTTCAACCCTCCATTATCCGTGTGCTTCTCCGCCCACCCACCTCCATTATTGTGCTCTGAAGAACTGCATTTACATGTGGTAGGTGCCCGAATTACAACAAGAAACTAGCATGTCGGGGGCAACAGACATCTGCTGAGAATCAAGAGGCGCGCACAGGCCTGTTGTCTGCTAAAGACAAGAAGTGTACGTTTCTAATGAATACACGGGCCTGCAATTGTATTCCACTATCCCTGTACTTTGCTGATTTCACATCCCTCCAATGTCTAAGATATTGATACTATTTTACATTTGCAGCTTCCTTTGTCTGAAACCAGCGCTACTTTAATGGAAGATGAATAAATGCATAGGTGCACTCTTACAGAACTTTTTCCTTTTGTTTTTCAGAGCACTATTCCGATTGGGCACGATATCGTAGAGATGTGCACATTGGGATCCGTCATTGTATTACAAAAAACAATTAACCAATTAAAAAAAAAATGCACTTTTAATTGGTTAGTGCTATCTGAATTTATTGCACCCACACACAGTTGGAGTCAATATCGGCCCAACACAAAATTCACAGCGAATTGAGAATAATCACCCATTTGCTCGAAATGTATGCTTTTGAAAATAGCAAATCGTAACAATTCTTTAACAAGCATTGGTATAGCTAATAGGTCTCGCCTTTGGGACCTTATAAGTGTTTAGCCACGCAACAGTTGATGTTGTTGCACTAAGGTTATTGTGCTGCATAACTAAATACTTATAAGGTCCCAAAAGCGAGACATATTGGCTATGCCAATGATTGTTTTATTAAAGCTCAAGGTTGGTGATGGTCCCCGAGTCTCATACCAGCCTCAGGAGGAGGGTCGCGCAGCCCTCCTCCACCTATTTTATGAATCGGCCTACCCCGGGAGGTGGCGGTCTTCGGGCAAAGATTTGCCATGGGGAGGGGGGCCTTGTGCGCCTCCTTCCCTTATTTAAAATATAAATAAGCCCCCGGGACCCACACCACCCAGGGGCCCATGTGTAAACAAGCACTTGAGAATGCGCTTTATAAAAAAAAAATGCTGCAAATTTGTGAATCGGCTGCGATTTTCGCCACAAAATTTTAATAAAATGCTTTTTGTCCAAGGTGGGGTCCCTGTGGGACCCTAGCACCAGGCTCAGGGAGTCAGGGTATTCCTATCCTGTCCCCTTCTCTTTTTTTAACATTTTTATATGGGACTCAGCTGAGTTTGAGGCCCAAGATGGCTGCCAACACTTCCTGGTTCAAGTGTTGGCAGCCAATCAGATCTCTGCACGAGATCGGCAAGATTAGCAGAGGGTCCGCATTCTAGATATACAAATTTGGTTTTCCTTTAATATCTCAAAAACTACGAAACGGATTTACACCAAATCACAAAAAGCACGCCATCTGGACCAAAATCGAGGTCTCTGCCAAATGAGGTGTACTTCCGTTCAGAGATTCGGGCTGTAGACGTGTCTAAAATCTCTATGGGAATTAACATGCGAAACAGAATTTTTTTTACCCCCCTTTTTCTCGGGTCCCGCTTGGTGGATCACTTTCCATGAACAACTAGAATCAGGAGAGCACTTTTTTGGGAAACTTTTGTGAAGATTCGTCAGACAGCGCCAAAGTTATAAGCAAGTCAAAAAATGCTTTTCCTATGGAACTAGCTCCTATAGGACTATAACTAAATACCTGCGACTGCCGGTAGGTTTTATAATTTTATATATATATATATATATATATATATATATATATATATATATATACTATCTACTGGCGGTCGCCAGTAGATAGTTATAGTTAGGAACTATTTTCCATAGGAAATCCGCAACATTCTATTTGAAATAACTCTTGCGTCGGTTGACAAATGTTTGCGAATTTTTCAAACTTTATGGCCCGCTCTGGTCTGCTCCTACCCTGAAAGTTTCGGGGTGATTCGTCAAGCGGGGCCGAGAAAAAGTGGGGTCCCAAAACGTGTTTTCCCCATAGGAAACTTTAGCCACGGCTACAGCCTGAACTGCTGAACGGAATTACACCAAATTTGGCAAAGAGGTAGTTCTTGGTTCAGAAAGAACCCTTTTTGTTAAATGGTGTAAATCCGTTCAGTAGTTGCTGAGAAAATCAAATGGAAAATCACATATATATCCATGGCCGCGTCGGATTCGCGCACCCTGAGCGCACCCTCCCGATCACGAGCTGCATGCTACTTGGCTTTCAAGTGGCTGTCAACACTCCAAATCAGGAAGTGTTGGCAGCCATTTTGTCCTCGGTAGAACCGAGGCACAAGAAACAAGTGCGCAAAACGCACAAAGGGGCAGGGTAGAAACACCCTGACCCCTAGGTCTGCTCAGGGGTTCCCACAAGGACCCCCTGGGCAGAAAAAAGCATTTAAAAAAAAAAAACAATCGGCGGGATGCGCTTAGGGTGCGGTCTCCCGCGCTTCGATGCTAATTTGCCCCCGGGTGGGCCAAGTCCCGGGGGCATGCGGGGGTTGGTTTTAATTTTATGTGGGGGGCCTCTAAAGCCCCCCAAGCCCCGGGGACCACCACCCCCGGGGCTTTTAAAAATGGTGCGGGAGGGCTCTCCGCCCTCCCGCAGCCCCGGGGACCGCCACCTCCCAGGGGCTTCTTTTTAAAAAAAAAAAGAATGACCTGTGTGGGGGGCTCCTGCCCCCCCACATGCCCCGGGGACCGCCACCTCCCCGGGGCACTAAGAAAATACATGTGGGAGTCCGTTTCGGACCCCCGAAGCCCCGGGGACCACCACCTCCCTGGGGCTATGTAGAAGTGGGGAGGGGGGCCGTGTGGACCCCACCTGGAGCCCTTGATGGCCCTGGGGACCACCCCCCCCCAGGGCCGCTCCTGCAGTGTCCCGGGGTGCCTACCCCCGGGACACTGTAGTTTGCAATCACACGACGGGAGCCTCGCGGCTCCCGTCCTGTGATTGCAAACTTGCTTTGTTTCATTGAAGCGAGAGCAGGGAAACCTGCTCTCGCTTCAATGAAGCAAAGCAGAATTGCTTTTCCATAAGGGGAGCTGCATGTCACCAGCTCCCCTTATGGAAAGCAATGCCGGCTCCCGCAGGACGCGGGGAGCCGGCGGGACCGTGCGGGGATTGGGGACCCCCACGATCCCCAACGAGTGGCCAGGCCCCGGGGATGGGGTCCCCGGGGCCATTAGTGGCTCGGGAGGGGGCCACGTGGCCCCCTCCCAAAAATGTAATTAAAAGTAAAAAAATAAAAAAAAATACAAAGGCCGGCCCCGGGGGATGGGGTCCTTGGGGCCATAAGTGGCCTGAGGAGGGGGGCAACGCAGCCCCCCTCCATAAGTTTTATTTAAAAATAAAAGAAGGCCATGCCCCGGGGATGGGGCCCCGGGCCGATTAGGCCTCGGGAGGGAGGCCACGCGGCCCCCTTCCAAAATTAAAAAAATAATAATAATTAGGGGCAGGCCCTGGGGGATGGGGTCCCCAGGGCCAATAGATTAGAAAAGAAGGGGGCCACACAGCCCCCTTCTTAAAAAAATGAATAAAAAAGACCGGCATCGCGCCGGAGGCCAAGCCCCCTGCTTGCAGCACTCTGCAAACGCGCCCCTGGCGCGTTTGCAGAGGGGAACAAATTCCCCTTGAATACTGGGGGTCCCTGAGGGCCAACTAGCCCACCAGGAACCTCCAGTATGCGCCAGGGGCTGCGTTGCAGAGAGGTGTACAGAGGCCACGCCCTTTTACACCTCTCTGCAACGCAGCTCTGTGGCGCTTTTTGGACGTACATGGTGGGCTAGTTGGACTCCAAGGACCCTCAGGATTCAAGGGGACTTAATCCCCCAACTTAAAACGCGCCACGGGCGTGTTTGCACAGCGGTGAACGGAGGGGCGGGGCTTCAGGTGACATGTGTGCAAACAGGCCCAGTGGCGCTTTTAAGATGGGGAATTAAATCCCCTTCAATCCTGAGGGTCCCTGGGGCCAACTAGCCCACCAGGTATGTCCAGAAAGCGCCACAGAGCTGCGTTGCAGAGAGGTGCAAAAAGGGCGTGGCCTCTGAACACCTCTCTGCAACGCAGCTCTCTAGCGCATACTGGAGGTATCTGGTGGGCTAGTTGGCCCCTAGGGACCCTCGGGATTGAGGAGGAATTAATTCTCCAACTTAAAACGCGCCACAGGGCGTGTTTGCAGACATGTCTCCTCAGGCCCCACCCCCTTCCTTCACGATTGTGCAAATATTCCTCTAAAATCAGCCGAAATACGAATTCCGATTTACTCACCTGTTATCAGGAGAGACCTCAGTGCTGCATCTTTGAGCCCAGTACTGATCCTGAAAAGTAATTCTAACCGTACTTACCAGTAACTTGAATTTCCTTCCATAGGCTAACATTGACTGGTTTCACTTGGAAATTCTTCTAAGTGTAGAGTTTTGGAACTTTATAATATTCCTCTAAAATCAGCCGAACTACGAATTCCAATTTACTCACCTGTTATCAGGAGAGACCTCAGTGCTGCATCTTTTAGCCCAGTACAGATCCTGAAAAGTAATTCTAACCGTACTTACCAGTAACTTGAATTTCCTTCCATAGGAATCCATTGTCTGGTTTTCAGCAGAAAAGTGTGTGTCGATTTTCACAAACTACAAATATTCCTTAAAAATCGCCTGTATGACTTAAACGCATTCTTTCAACTGTTTACAGGAGATGCACCAGTGCTGGATCCAGGATCCACCACTGAGTAAGAAAAAGTAACTTGATATCACTACTTACCTGCTAAGTGAATTTCATCCCATAGGATAACATTAACATTGGTGATTCTATTTGAAAAAGTTTCTGTCAACTTTTAAAATACAATAATATTCCTTAAAAATCACTACTGTAACCAAAACGCTTTTACTCAACTGTTTACAGGAGATGTCCCAGGACTGAATCTAGGATCCAGTCCTGTGGTTAGAAAAGTAATCCATAAAGTAACTAATTGCATTTAACTAGAAATTCACATTGAGCTCAATGTTGCATTGTGTTTGAAATTGTGTTGCCCATTGCAGCAACTGTAACTACTGTACTTAAAAGTCTATTGCCTATTTGCAAAGTATTTAAACTAAAGTAATTCATTCTGAGAAAGTATATTTTGTAATGTATAATGTAATTATAATGTAATTTAAAAAATAAAATATCTAAAAATAAATAGTTTAAAAAATGTAGTAAATCAGTATCAAAAAAATAAATATAACAATTAATACATTTAAAAATTGTCATTTACAAAACCTTTGAAATTCATTGAAAAAAACCATAGGTTTGAGGCACGTTACAGTTAGGAATTAGCATTTAAAAAACCTTTGAAATTCACTGAAAAAACCATAGGTTTCAGGCACGTTATAGTTAGAAATTAGCATTTAAAAAACCATTGAAATTCACTGAAAAAACCATAGGTTTCAGGCACGTTATAGTTAGAAATTAGCATTTAAAAAACCTTACAAATTCACTGAAAAACCATAGGTTTTAGGGACAGTTATAGTTAGTTGGACATTGCACTCGTAGAAAACCCGTGAAATTCCTCCGTTATAGTTAGTTCAGCTAACTATAACTCGCGCCCCGCAATGCACTGCTGATGACGTCACATATTACATCACTCATGACATGGTCAGCGACATCACTGATGACATCACTGATGACATCTCAAATGACATCACTGATGACATCATCCATGTGATAATTTCATGCATCTTCTCACACCCTAATATAACTTTTGATACACCCACTCTAAATTACAGACTGCCATTCTCAAAACCATAGACACTCCAACACCAATAACTACATACCCACTCACTGATTCTTAGGTCTACACACACATCCACTCACTCACCTGTACAGTCACTCATACTTACGGTCACTCAGTACAGGACTATCATATGCACTCATACACCTACATAGACACTCACACACCGCCACTCATCCATAGAGGTACTCACACACCTAGTCAGTCATGCAAATAATTAATCACACTGCCATTTACTCACCTATACAGTTATACACACACCAGCTCACTTACTCATACAAATACTAGCACATTCTTACACTCTTATACAATCACTGATACAAGCACACACTCATCCATACAGTCACTCTCACAATCACACACTCTCGCTTATAGCTATTTATATACTCCAACACACATATATACTGCCTTTCACATATGTAGTTACTCACACATGTACCACTGGGACATACATTCACTCACTAACACACTCTTACACACACTTACCCACCCATACAGTCTATCACAGATGCACTCTTGAAACCATCCACCCAGTGAATCACCCACTCACACATCTATGCACAGTCGCACACACCCCACCCACACAAACACTCAGGCACCCACACAGATACTCAGACAACCAATCAATAACTCATATAGACATTCATGTAGCTATTCACAAACCCATGCAGCCACTTACACAGCAACAGACAGACGGATACAGACATTCACCCAGTTTAGTCACTAACCCATGCATTCAGTAAGATACGTTTAATCACTCACTTATAGAGTTAGTCACGCACCTACTAAATCATCCATTCAGACACTTATACACCCACTCATTCTTCAATACGCCTTTCCCTATATATATTAAACATATTTAAACTTTACAGAAACACACAGTCACTGGATGATGTCATCAGTGATGTCATTTGAGATGTCATCAGTGATGTCATCAGTGATGTCACTGACCATGTCATGAGTGATGTAATATGTGACGTCATCAGCAGTGCATTGCGGGGCGCGAGTTATAGTTAGCTGAACTAACTATAACGGGGGAATTTCACGGGTTTTCTACGAGGGCAATGTCCAACTAACTATAACTGTCCCTAAAACCTATGGTTTTTTCAGTGAATATATATATATATATATAACCTTAGTTATAGTTAGGAAAACTTTATTTATTCTTTCTATACAGTCCAAACTTAAACTACACAAACATTAGAAATTCTGAAGTTATACCTTAAATTTATAATTTACGCACCATCTTCAAATCATTATAACTTGTGCACCTCCATTCACAGTGTTTTGAACTCAGTAGCTATACTACATTAAAAATAACTTGCGCCTTCTCCATGCACTGCTTATACCCTTTCATATTACATCACTTATACCATCTGAAATCATAGCATTTACAACAACACTTATGAAATTGCAAATAACATCATTTGTGAGAAAGCAATGCATGGTAGAGTGACAATTATAGTTAGTGTAGTGTGGCTACTAAGTTCAATACACTGTATATGGAGGTACGCAAGTTATAGAAATTTGAAGGTGGTGCTTAAATTATAAATGTATGGTATACGTATAACTTTTGAATTTCTAATGTTTGTTTAGTTGAAGTTTAGTTCGTATAGAAAGAATAAATAACGTTTACTTAACTATAACTAAAGTTTACCCTTTGGCTTTCTCATTGAATTTTAAAGTCTAAAAAACAAAAAAAAATCTGTTTCAAATTGTAGAGTCCAGTGGTGTCGAGTAGAGTGTCGTTAAGTGGAGTGTCGCAGTGAAGAGTGGAGCTTAGTGTCGTGGAGTGGAGTGGTGTAGCATACAGTGGAGTAAAGTGTCATAGAGTAGAGTGGCGTGTTGGACTGTAGAGTGCAGGAATAGAGAGATTTAGCATAGAGTCGAGTAAACTGTCATAAACTGATTTGAAGTCTTGTACAATACAGTGGAGTGGTGTGTCTCACAGTGTTGGAAAGTGTCCTAGAGTGGAGTTGAGAGTAGTACATTGTAGTGTAGGAGCGCAGATTGGAGTACAGTGTGGAATAGTGGCACGGAGTGTAGTAGAGTCTTGTAGAGTGGAGTTACATTAGTGGACTAGGATGTGGTAGAGTGGAATGGTGTAGAGTGGAGTGTCTTACAGTGCATAGAGTGGGGTAAAGTGTTGTGCAGTGAGTAGAGTGGAGTAGAGTCCAGTTGAGTAGCGTAGAGTGGAGTAGCGTGTTGTACATTAGAGTGGCGTGAAGTGGAGCAGAGTGGACAGGCGCAGCATACAGTTGGGTAAAGTGTTGTAGAGTGGAGTGGTGTGTCATACAGTGTAGTGGACTGGCATGTTGTAGAGTTTTGGAAAGAGTTGTAGAATAGAGCGCCACAGAGTAGATTGCAGAGTTGTACAGTGGAGTGGTGTGGAGTAGAGTAGAGTGCCGTATAGTTTGGTAGAGTGGAGTGTCATAGACTGTCATAGAGTTGAGTGGCATAGAGTAGCGTACAGTAGAGGGGCGTAGAGTGCTGTAATGGAGAAGAGTGGACTAGTGTCTCATAGAGTAGAGTATACTAAAGTGGGTGGAACAGCATAGATGGAATTGCATTGAGTGTCATACAGTGCAATACAATAAAGTAGATTTCTGTAGACTCATAATTGACAGGAGGACATTGTTGTACAGTGGAGTGCTATAGAGTGCAGTATAGTGTGGTAGAGTGGTGGTGTGTAGCCTGCTGTTGAGTGAATTACAGTGTTGAGCGGAGCAGAGCGGCATAGAGTTGGGTAGAGTGGAGTGGCGTACACTGGAATAGCATAGAGTTTAGTGGAGTGGAGTGGCATAAAGTTGAGTGGCAAGTCAAGTGGTATGGAATGGAATGGCGTAAAGCGGAGTGGCGTAGAGTGGTGTTATATACAGTGGAATAGAGTACAGTGGAGTGGTATTGACGGGAGTGGCGTACAGTGGAGTGCCATAGAGTTGAATAGTGTACAGTGGAGTGATGTAGAGTGGAGTGTCATACAGTGGAGTGGATAGAGTGGAGTTGAGTACAGTGGAATAGAGTACCGCAGAGTAGCATACAAGGTAGTGGTGTAGAGTGTAGTGGAATACAGTAGAGTAGCATACAGTGAAATAGCCTAGAGTGGAATAGCATATAGTGCAGTGGTGTACAGTGGGGTGGAATGGCGTAGAGTGGAGCTGTGTACAGTGGCATAGAGTGGAGTGGCATAGTCTGGAGTGGCTTACACTAGATCGGTGTACAGTAAAATAGCATAGAGACGAGTGGCATAGAATGGAATGGCATAGAGTACAGTGGTGTACAGTGAAGTTGCATACAGTGGACTAGCGTAGAGTCGAGTGGTGCAGAGTATTGTGGTGTAGAGTGGAGTTGTGTAGGCTGTAGTGGCATAGAGTGTAATAATGTACAGTGAAGTGGTGTACATTGGAGTGGCGTAGAGTGGAGTGCGGTGGAGTGGAATAACCTATAGTGAAGTGGCGTACAGTGACGTGGCATAGAGTGCAACAGCATATAATAGAGTGGCTTGGAGTGAGGTACAGTGTAGTGGGGTGCAGTGGAATAGTGTTGAGTGGGGTAAAGTGGAGTGGCATAAATTTGAAATAATGTAGAGTGGTGTAGAGTTGGCATAAAAAGATTGGGGTAGAATGGAGCGGCATAGAGTGTAGCGGCATAGAGTGTAGCGGCGTACAGTGTAGCGGCGTACAGTGTAGCGGCGTACAGTGTAGCGGCGTAGAGTGTAGCGGCATAGAGTGTAGCGGCATAGAGTGGAGCGGCGTTAAGTAGAGTGGCGTAGCGTGGAGCAGCATACAGTGGAGTGGTGTACAGTGGAGTGGTTTAGAGTGGAATACCATGGATTGAAGTGGTGTACAGTGGAGTTGCATACACTAGAATAGTGTAGAGTGGGATGGCAAAAAGTGGCGTGGCATAGAGTAGAGTGGCCCACAGTGGAGTAGCATAGAGTGAAGTGGTATAGAGTGGAATAGCATTAAGTACAGTGGCATAGAGTGGAGTGGCATACAGTGGAATAGCATGGAGTGGAGTGGCGTGTTGTGCACTAGTGTAAAGTGGAGTTGTGTACATTGGAGTGGCATAGACTGGAGTGGTGTAGAGCCTAATAGTATGTAGTAGAGTAGCATACAGTGGAGTGGTGTACAGTGCAATATCGTAGAGTGGAGTGGAGAGTAGTCTAGAGTGGTGTAGAGTGGAGTAGAGTGTTGTAATAGAAAGTGGAAAGGCATAGAATGGAGTTGCGTACAGAGGAATAGCATAGAGTAGCGGGGTGTACAGTGGATTGCTGTAGTCTGGAGTGTGGAACATGGAGTGGCATAGAGAGCAATAGGATACAATCGAATGGTGTAAAGTGGAGTGGGGTAGAGTGGAGTGGCATTGTGTGGGCTAGCGTAGAGTGGAGTAGAGTGGAGTGGCATAGAGTGGAGAGGCATGGAGTGGTGTAGAGTGGAGTGTTGAAGTTTAAATAGACGTAGCGTGAAAGTGGGTGAACGGATGTAGATTTAATGTGGCAGGAATATAGATCATGGGTTGTAAATGGTAACTTTTGGTAGTAGGTCTAATTAGTATAAATAGTGTTAAAGTTATAAATCTCAAAATATTATGTATATATAGTGCTTTGTACCTTTGCAGTATACCGCAGCATATGCCAATGACAAGGCAATATATGTAATGTAAAAGACAGCCATGTAGTTTTCAGCACAGTTTCCAACGTTCTGGGTTATGGACTTAGACATAGTTAAGAAGTAGGTTTTGATGTTGTTACCTACCTATTACCACTTTGTTAAAGAGTTAATAGATAGTGAAATGCATTTATATTTTTCTATATATTTGTTTAAAGATTGCAGAGAACCACACTAGTACCTACAAAGTACCACAGTAGTTACAAGAAAAGAAATGTATAGCAAAAATTAGGAATATACTGTATTACACTATATTAGTGAAATATAGTGTATTACAATGTTTTTATAATGTTTTTATAAATGTAATTTATTTTTGTATTTGAAGTAGGGCAGTAGGTATTACCATTGTACTCCATAGACTTTTTTTTATGAAGAATTAAATATATAAACCACACACTGTCATACAATTTATTTCTGAAATATAGCATAGTACAGTGTATTTAAATTTTGTATCATATCATTCTTTACATTTTTTTTATGTATGGCAGTACTTCCTAGGAAGTACCATGGTAGACTGTATATTTTTTTTAAATATATAGAAAACTTTTAAATAATTTTCCCCACCTATCATCACTTTAATAATTTGGTAATAGATAGGAAAAAATATAAAATCTAATACCTACATCTAAGCCCCTAACCCAGAACACAGCCAAAATGTGATTAAAACAACATGACTGCCTTTAACTTTTGTAAAGACAGTCATTAGCCAATCACATTCAGACTTGTTATCGCCATGTACCACAGTCGTTTTGTAAAATTACGCAGAACTACAGCGGCCGCTAAGTTAACATGCCTTTTAACTTAAAAGGTACTTACCCTGCTCACCTGTACTGCCAAAAAACGATAATCTGCACACAATAATCTATAATCCTGCCACAGTTCATGGAAATTCGCATGGCTGTTTGGCCTCTATGTGGGAGTACAAAGTCTATGGAAAAGTCTAAAGAAAAAAGGGTGGGTCTTAAAACGCTTTTTTACTCCACTGTATTTTCTATAGACTTTTGTGTCACACATAGCAGCCAAATGACTGGTTGAATTTGGATACAATTTGGCAAGATTTTAGATCATGGTGTGCAGATTATCCTTTTTGGTAGTACAGGTAAGTAGGGTATGTATTTTACACTTGTAAGGTATTTAAACTTAGTGATATGTGTTGTCGCAAAATTTCATGAAACTACTGTGGTACATGGCGATGACACGTCATTATGCGATTGGCTAATGACTGCCTTTTTCAAAGGTTAAAGGCAGCCATGTTTCAATCACATTTTGGATGTGTTCTGGTTTAGGGGCTTAGATGTAGGTAAATATTAGGTTTTCATTTTTTCTGTACCTATAACTTCTTTATTAAAGTGGTAATAGGTAGGGAAAATATTTAGAAGTTTCTATATTTCCTTTTTTTAATTTAGGGAGTACTGCAGTACTTAAAAAGTAAAAAAAAAAAAAATTGAACTCTGGGGAACTAATTGTTGTACCTATGCAGCTACAGACTATGTAACCGCTTGGATTCAGCAGTTAAATAACCAGTTCAGTATTACACTTTCGATGCCAATTAGGTCTTTCAAGATGTTCATCAGAAAAATACGATCAGCCGTACTGAAGCTAGTTGATTGGTTAAGAAGCTCAAGTAAGCAGGAGTTTTCCAAGTCAAGGAAGCAGAGTGCATTGTCAACAACTTGTAGAAGAGCAGGCTCCATGCTGCAGTCCTGTCTGAATCCTGAATGAACATTTTCTAGGAGATTGTTTGACTCAATGTGATTATAAATTTGGGAGGCTGCACAACTGTCAGTCAGGTCGACTGAGCATTAAGGTTTAACTTACAATAGGAGAATCAAAGGCCGGAGAACATAAACGTTCAATTGACTCAATTTTCTCATAAAGAATTTTACAAAGTCTTCACATTTGGATTCGAGGATGTTGACAGTTTCAGCAGGGATTTGGCAATTGGACTATATGACAACATCGAACAGACTTTTGCGCCGTTCTTGGTGGATTTCAATAGTGTTTTGATAGGATGATGCAATGAAAATGTGAAATTTCTAGCTTCTTCTTCCAACTCTAAATCGAAACAGCTTAGCTGCATTGTCTCCATGTATTCTCGATTGTTCACAGAGCCCTCTTTCCTTGTGTAATTCTTTCGAGAACTAGGGCGCAGAAGGGTTTAGTGTTTTCTTCGATTTTTTTATATGAGCACAATCATCAATCCATCTTTGGCGAGCTTGACAAATCTGCTCCAATTCTTCAAGTCCTATAAGGAAGTCGGATTTCGATGAAGCATTGACGCTAGAGTATTGTCATTTCCCACCTGTATGAAGGGAGTCCCATAATCTTTCTGGCTACCACAACCATCATCAGTCACATAGCTGTGACATGATAACCGCTTTTCTCTTCTATCATGCGTTGGTAAATGAAGATTGTATCATGATTTTCATTATTTACTGTCTTAGGTCATCTCAGTAACATGCTGTTAAATATATTGCATTTTTTTTTATTTTGGTTGCAGGAGATTAATAAATTGGCCTCTGAAGAAGGGCATCTAGCATGCCTGAAATGCATTGGGGACTAGGGGGAAAGAACATACCATGTTTGAAGCAACCAGCTTCATTTGGAATGAGCAGCGAGGAATTAATTTTAACCCAACGGAATACAAATAAAATATATCATGTACAACTATCATGGATTAAATCATTAGAGAAATCAATATATCCAAGGTTTATGAGAATTTGAGAAGTGGATGATGCCTGAATGGGATGCATGGGTAGTGCACCTGGATTACACACATCAGGATTGAGACAATGCTTGTTGCATTATTAAAGGAGCCCAGTGATCAGGGGGGCTCACCCTCTGTTGCACACATTAAGCACTGAAATGTTAAAAGAACCCGTAGAAGGATATTAATATTAGGAATGTGAAAACAAAGAGTCTTTGTGGTTTTCTTGAAGTTTTTGAATTCCCAGTACAAGTTTATCAGAGCCCGCTTTGGGCAGACGGGCCACAACTGTGGTGGTTGTTTGCCACTAAGGTCCTGGAGCATGTCTTTCTATGGTTCTGGCAACACAAAAAAATGCTAGACGAAATGCTGAACATTGTCAAACATTCACCCCCAGCCCCCCAAAACTGGTCCCAGGATACTTGTTTCCGATCCAGGGAGGACCTGGCCTGGCAGTTCGTGCTGGACTGTTCCCAGGAGGAGCAGGGTCAAGACTGATTTGCATATGACTGGGTCCAAATTGGGGTGACATGGCGAGCAAAATAACAATGGATTAAACCCAGATCTGTGACTGGGGGTGAATGAATAAAAAGTTTAAACACTTCTTCCATTATTTTATTTTGTGATGTTTTCATGGTTCTGTCCACCCCTTTCTGCACTTGGCTGTTAGGGTACTAAGGGCGACCAATCACAAATTTCTCAGAGGTAGTGTGGCTGGGCACTCAGCAATCAACCAACAGGCACCATTATTTCAATGTCCATCCCAGGACATGTCTTTTAAAAAATGAAAGTACTTTTACAGCAGTACTCTGTCTTGTGGAACTTCACCTCCCCTTGTCAATCTCTGTGCTATTTGCCCCTACCCCCGGGTGACATTAGATGAGCATGTTCCCAAGAAATTATAAAGTTATGGATATTTCTCGAGTGCAAATTACTGGTACCAAACAAGTCAAATATGCATCAAGTTTGGTTAAACTCTTACTATGGCATTCATTTGCAGTGCTCAGAGGCTGCTAAGTTAGCTGGCTGCTGCCTGCATCTGTCTCGCATACATCCACTCAAACTAATCCGCTATCCCACGGTGATCTGGGTACTTGTGCAGGGTCTGGGCCTGCAGTGTCAGTTCTGTCCACTTGTTGCAGTCTGACTGGGCTGATATGAGTACCTTGGCAGTTGTAGCCCACTAGGGCCAGGCGAACCTCTCTGCAATTGCAGCCCTGATTTGGCCAGGCTAACCTCAGACAGTTGTAGTCCAGCTCAGTCCAGGCAAACTACACAGCAGTCATAGACCCAATCAGGCTAGGCAAACCTCACAGCAAATTTAGTGGTTCACGGACAGGCAGGTGACCCTCTTCAGCACAGGTTACTCTTGGCTTCGCTCTCCGACCCTCTGCCTCTTCTAGGGGTTCCTTCAGGTAGTAACATGCTAGGCTTCTCCCCCTGTACAATGCCTCCTGCAAGGCCAGGCAGACTATCTCTCTCAGCAGGGAGGCATGCACTAGGCAGACCCTCAACAACTCCACCAAATACTTCAGACCGCAAGTGATGTCCCCTAACACCTGGCAGACTGACTGTCAGATGGGCACCAGATGTGGTCACTCAGCAGCCATTTTAGTACATGCAGAGCACTTCCTTAATTTGTGATGAAGATCTTGGAACTGGAACAAAGTGGGGTAGTTTGGGTACCCTCTTTATCCACACTTGCGAGATGGGGGATGCGTTTCCTCTGTCTCAAACTTCAAAATCGGTTCGCAATAAGTTTGGTTGGGTGGTTCGCTTTCAAATGATCTTCTCTTATGCTTTCCAGACAAAGCCTTTGTGCAAACTTATGCTCCTCACAGCAGATAGAAAGAGGGTCTGCCTCCCAAAAAGAGTAGCCGAAAAATTAGCACAATGAAGTGTGAGGTTTCTGCATCTCGTTGTTGTCAGTCTCTCTGAAGCAGCAAGCAGGGAAGGACAAAAGGGCAACCCTGACCTAGAAACGTCCTAACCTTGCACATCATAAACAGTGGTCCCCCTTCACCATCCACAAAATTGTGGTGCTCAAGAACTAATCAGCAGCCCCTTGCTAACAAAGTCTTCATGGAATTAAACTTTAGCCCTGACCCCATCCTACTCACCTTAGTGTCTTTGTCTCCTCCCTCCAGCCACAGGAATGAAGGGACTGCATTACCACTGTATGGGGAAGTTGTTTTTCTCATCCATGTTGTGCCATTGCAAACCAGGGACATCCAAAATGCATTCTATTGGTTTTAGTATGCAAACTCATACATGCACAGAGTCCTACTAATGTACACATGCTGGGCCTGCTTGGGTAAAAGCAAATTCCCATGAAATACATACAGAGCTGCTATATATAGCCCGCGTTGGAATTCTACATGGAATTCTACATGTCACTTGGCAATTTCTGAGAAGGTAGTTTCACTTCTAATGTGAGGGCCAATTTATATCTTGTTGTGGCGCCTCATTTGACAAGTTGCAGCCCCACCAAATCCTGCGTCCTCTTCTACCAAGGCATCACAAGTTGACAAATGTTCTACACACTGCTGTAGTATCCTTAATTATGATTTATGCATTGTTATAGGACTGTTTGCAGACAAGAATTTCTCTGGGAGGCTGGTGGCGATGGTCAACAGGGGTCCAAAATATATATTATGCCTGGGCTCCAACAAACGTTTCTTATAAGACTGACAGCATAACCTATCATTGAAATTACTACCAGAGTTTCGTTCTTCAATTCCATTTTGTTATTCTTCATGTATCAGCACAAATAGAAATAGAAATTGCCGAGCAGATAATATGCACTTTTACAGGCTTCCTCTGCAGTTCACAATTGTGTTGCAGTTCCATATTGAGCTATAAATATAGCTTCTGACGCAGCGCGTTTCTAAGAATGCTTCTTTTTTGGTCGAGCATTCAAGACCTCTTGTATATACTTTAGTATATACTTACATGTGTATGTACTTTGTGGGCTCTGGAGATCAGCCCTGGGACTTGTCTGCTTCCGCTTAGGGACTTTTATTTCTGTTTAACTGCCTCTATTTAACTGTCTTGATAGAAAACGACCAGTAGAGGTCAGTAAAATACCAGAATTGCTTTCTGCTTGTTCAACTGCCTCTATTTAACTGTCTTGATAGAAAACGACAAGTAGAGGTCAGTAAAATACCAGAATTGCTTTCTGCCTAGGGACTTTCTTTTTTTAATTTTTCTGGCAACTGCCTCTATTGAACTTTCTTGATAGAAAACGACCAGCAGAGGTCAGTAAAATACCAGAATCACTTTAGCATTCTCTAGATTCTAGTCCATAGAAATTGTCTTCCACGAGCACCCGTAGACAATAATATTTTTTTCAAATCTTCTATTTTCAGTGTTATGACCACCGAAGGCCCTGATTTTATATTAAAACCAGAGCTTTGGACTATACCATTTCCTGCTGAAAGGCAATATTTCCTTCCATGTGTTCCCATACCTGGCGTGTCACGCAGTTTGATGCCTACTTTTCCTCCATGTTAAAGAACAGTAGATGTTTCAGCACCCAGGCTAATGTGCTGCATAGCTAAATACATATAAGGTCCCAAAGGCTAGAGGGATTGCATTGCAAATGCTTGTTTAACGTGTGATTAGTGTTATTACATACCACAAACAATAGTGTGTATCATAGATAAACCCTTGTTATGCCTTTTTAATACCACATAATTATTAACTCTAAGTCACCACCACTCATGGCTTCTTAACAGTTCCTTGAAAAACGCAAATAAAAAAAATTAACAGTAAAGTGAGACTCCGACACTGTCTTTGAATTTCCCTTGATTCAAACCTTAAAATCTTATCCTTATCCCGAATGTTCACTCAGGAAACGCGTTGTTTAATAAGGGGTATTTCATGTTCGGTTTGTTTCTGATTGACTACTACCATAAAGATAGTATGCCATTATTTTGTTCTAAAACATTTTCTTTTTATGCAATCGTGTACTTATTTGTAAAACCACTAGAGGGCAGTAAAGGCACGTCTGGGAGATAGCCCACATATACATTTTAACACGATCTGCTCTTCTCAGAGTCACGTACACTTGAGTTAATTTATTTTTAGCCTACACGCTTTCTGTAAATAGTTCAAAAGTCACGAAATGTCTGGTTGCAGCGCTTCTACCTGCCTTTACTTCCAAAATCTTGTTTTTAATTCTTTAAAATGTACAGTGTGCACACAGCGAACACGTGCGGAAAATCGTTTTCTGTAGTCCAATTTTTTAATCCGTTACGTACTTCTTCAATAATGTATATTTTTTTGATCGTACTTTTTTGGGATCTAAAGTAAGCTAAGAAAAAGTACTGAGGTACTTTCATGTCGTGCAAAGCCAATGAAGCCAAAGGAATACACAAACATGATGGGTTAAATGCTTGGCTTAATCCCAGACACTGTAAACTGCTCTAAAACAGAGCACAAGCAATTTCTGACTGGTTTCGGCCGATTTGGGCTCATCAGTAGAGTGCATCTTGGTCCCAGTGGCAAAGTGACTGCGGGACTCGGGTCTGGGCATGCCTGTCACACTTAGGACGTTGCACTGAGGAAAAAAAATCAGTGATGGTTGCAATGGTTGAATTAATCTCGGGCACTGGTAATTATTTAGGGCTGCATCCCAGTCCCTCGTTTTGTTGCCCACTATGCCACTTCAGACAGGAAACAGCCATATGCAAACTAGCCTTGGCCCTGCTCCAATAGGTACAGTCCAGCCAGAACTGCCAGGTCAGATCCCCTCTAAACTAGAGCACAAACCACCTCACATCAGTTCCAAATTATTTGGGTCTTTTTAGTATCTTGCTTCTTGGTTTCAGTAGCACAGTGAACTCGGGGCTCATATCTGGAGATACTCATCTTACCTGGGGCATCACGCAAGGTAAAACAAAAAAGTAATGGGTCGAATGCTTAAAAGGGGCAGGATCAATAATGAATTGCATAAGGTGGGCCTCTGTTTAGGGTGGCATGTTGGGCGAAAAACGATGGACTGGAATGCAGCCTGAGTGATTGCAGAGGTTGAGATTAATTAAAGCAGTCCATCCCTCACCTTGGGCTGTTGTTGTAGTTGAAGCCCTTAGTGCGACGAGTGCATTTCAACGTGGGTGTTGTGCACTGTGATATAGAACTCAAGTACTTTCTACTGAAGAGGCCCAAATAGGCCGAAAGTGGTATATGAATTGTTTGTGTTTCCTTCTGGAGAGGGCCTCACTTGGCAGTTCAAGATGGATGGTTCCTCTGATGGCAGTCCTGATTTGCATAAGGTGGGCCTCTGTCTAGCGTGAGATGGTGGATGACAGAAAAAGGACTGGAATGCAACCCGAGCAATCGCAAGTGGCAAAGAATAATTCAAGCATTCCATTCATCTCCTTGCTTTTCATTGTAGTTGACGCCATAAGTGCAACAGGTATGGGTCCTGGTCTCACTGTGCTACAAGACTATATTTGCACCCTAGTAAAGAGGCACAACTCGGCCAAAACTGGTTTAGGTCACTCGTGGTTACTTGGGTACACTTCCTAAGGAGGCCTCGTCTGGCATTTCAGTATGGACTGTTCCCATGAGGACAGAACTGATTTGCATGGTGGGCAAAAAACGATTGGACTGGAATGTGGCCTGGGTGATTTAGAGTGATTCAAGAATTCCATCCATCATCTTGCTGTTTGGTGAAGCCACTGACACCTGATGCTTCCCAGAAGGTGGACCCATTTTTTCAAGATGTGAGTGGGAACCACTCCACGCAGATGGAAATAATTACTTCCATTGTGACAGGACCACCTTTTTTGTCATGGATGCCGTCTGTATGCTACAGGTGGCCTCTTATGCCAAGAATTATGTACAGTACACTAGAGCTAGAATTTTGCCAGTGACTGGATCCATATACAAGGGGTGACCTGTATGTAAAAATTATCTCTAGTATGTCAGGGCCAGCATTTCATCATAGTTCTCTGACCACATATCCTATTTGTCTGCCGTGGGTGTCTTTAATAATGGCATGAATTTTCTCCAGTATGTTGCAATAACATTGTGCCAGAGGTATCCCATATACCAAGCATTGCCTCTAGTGTGCCCATTCCACCATTTTGCCATGGGTTCTCCCTTTGCCTAGAATTATGTCAAATATGCCAGTGCCAGCATTTAGCCATGAGTGCTTTTATGCCAAGAATCATATCCTATATGCCAGTCCAATCATATCCTATATGCCAGTATTGCCAGTATTGGAGCAAGACCTCTGACCTCCTGGTCAGGGAACTGCTCTCCCCCCGCAGCTCCGCTGTCAAGTGCCACCGCTCTGGGCACTGTGCTCTGCTCGCTCAGGTAGGTGTTCGAGGCCTTCCTCCACCCGCAGGCTCCTGCCTGCGCCTCATCCCTGGTGGTCCAGTGGGAGAGCCTTGCTCTTCTGCTGGCCGCTGTTGTCTGTGTCTGTCTTTGTGCTGTTTTTCTGTCTCTGTGCCCGTGTCTGTCTTTGTGCTATTTTTCTGTCTTTCTGTCTCTGTGCCCGTGTCTGTCTTTGTGCCATTTTTCTGTCTTTCTGTGCCCGTTTTTCTTCCAGCCTCCTCACTGTATCTCTATTGTGCCTGTGCTGTTTTTCTGTCTTTCTGTGCCTGTTTTCTGTCTTCTTTCTGTCTTTTATTGTGCCAGTAATTGTACCTGTGTCCTCTGTGTAACTTAGCCGTTTTCTGTCTCCGTGCCCCTTGCCCTCCATGCCCTTCCTGCCGCTGCTGCCCCCGCGGCCCCTCCCCCCCTGCTGGTTCCCGCTTCCCACCTCCTAGCTGCGCTTCCCTCCCCTACTTAATGGCGGCTGCTGCGAGGGAGTACGAGCAAGCAGTGGCGGTGCGTCCATTGGGGCGCTGGGGCATTGCCCCACTAATGCCACATGGCCACATTCTTCATGGCCACATTCTTCATCGTTACACTTCTTACTGACTCTAATTCGGGCCGGCCGGAAACCTGGCCACGCCCGAGGCAGTCAGGATGCTGAAGGGGGTGGGGCAGCACTGCAGGGTTTGACTGACAAGCAAGGGTGCAGTGGTCTAGTAGCGCAGCAGCAATAGTGCGCATGTTCAGTTTTGGGCTGGTCATTTTTCCGACCAGCTCGTACATGCGCACTAGCCTGCACATTAGGAGAGCGAGGGTTGCTTCATGCCGCAGCCCCCGGTCTCCTAATGGGCGGGGAGTATCTCTGCTCAAACCAATCCTGGCACTGCTGGTGCAGCGTCTGGATTGGCTGAGAGGTACGCGTTCACCGTGCAGTCCTGAGGCATTGGGTGCCGCGCGTGAGTGGCACTATATGGTGAGACTATGACCAATCACTGTGGCTTATGTGAAGCCATGCAGACAGGGATTGGCCATTTGTACGTTGGTGATGACGACAAACAGTGACGTTGTCGCAGCAGACCACGCCACACACACACCTCGTGTTCAGTCAGTGCCTACTGCTCGTCGTGTCACCTCTCAGCCTGAGTCTTGGTTGATTAATTTGATTGATTTCACCAAAACGAACTGAAGATCATCTGATAGACTAGTAAGTCACACTCAGTCTGTTCTAGTGCAAGCAATGAGATCAAACTTTGCCTCAGCCGCCCTCCCCTAAGCCAAAGGACTAGAATGTTGACTGTAGTGTTAGTAATCATCTATAATCCTAACTTGCCATGGCGCAGACATAAAAGTATAATAATCACAGTTGTGTGGGAAGCTGCTTTTAAAGATGTGCTAGTGTATGTTTCACTGTCTTGATGGCTTCAGCTCACGGCGGATTTCGGTTAAGTGGTGTGTACGTAGGCTGCCCGGAGGTATCTATGGTGCGTTGGTGTCTGATCCAGAAGGCATGGGTGCACTTGCCTGAATTACAGAATGGTGCTTTGCCTTGTAACTATGTGTGCAAGGAGTATTTAATTTACATATTTACGATTTTTTACATAGCGCTACTACTACTCTGCTCTAAATGATTCAGGGAGCTTTACAAACAATACTAACCACGGGACAGTGGTGATAAGAAATACAAATAATAAGCAGCGAGACAGCATGTAAACCTTGAAAGTATAAATAAACAGTATTTTACAGGGAGAGAAGAGGGGCGTCACGGAAAGCCTAGCAGAAAAGACGGGAAGGGACTCTCAGAAGAGGAATGTGGGAGGGTAAACCAAAAACAAGTGGAGGTGGTTGTCGGTCAAGAAATGGATAGATTGTCCTTCCTCATTTTGGAGGAAACGTCTTCCGGTATGCGTATGTTCAGTCAGCAGTGCTTTAAAACATTGCTGATTTATCTTCGGCATTCAGTGTCACGGTAGCAACGGTTTATTTTCAAGGTACGTTTAAAATGGCCAGCAGCGACCTGCAGGGGAATTCCATCATGGATGAGACTGCACTACACACGAGTAAGCCAGGCAGAAATCTTCATTACCATGCACGTGCAGTAGTGATACATATGCATGGGGATGCGCAGTGTGCGCGCCCACATGAGAGACCGGCTCGAGGCTGCCTCAGTGGTGTAAGGATAGCCCCCACAGCCCCAGCGGTGCAGGGGGGCTCAGAGGTGCTCCGTGTGAGGCGTCTTGGGCCTGCCGACACCACAGCTCCATTTCCCTTTCGCCGGGAGTCTGCAGAAACCCACATCTGACAGGAGAGACGTTTTGGGCCTGAGGCCCGCATGCTGCCAGTGACGCTCCCGCTCTCAGTGAGCGAGCAGAGAGTGCAGCTTGTCTGGGAGAGGAAGGGTGGTGGAAAGACGCCGTCGCCATCTATTTATTTGTGTGCATGCGAAGTATGGGGGAGGGCATTACTGAGGGTGTAGGATGCCAGTTATTTGATGAGTGGAAGGCTGGGTATTGTTGAGGGTGAGAGTGGGGGCATGGCAAAAGCTTTATTTTTATTTATTTATTTTACTTATTTGTGCTGACCAGGGAAGGCTTGTGATGAGGCGGTAGGATGCGGATGGCATGACACAACAGATTTCAATATTTGGGGAAGGAAATGTAATGCAAAGGGTGGCAAAGTGGGAAAGGGTTATGGGGCAGCCATAAGTTAACTGTCATTCGACAGCGCTTCCTGTCACGCGGGTAGGGACCAGCGTTCACCAGAAGGACAGGATTTTTAGGTCGATGGTAGGAGCTCTCGAGCAGGGGAAACAATTTCAAAATAAACCGTTAGAGAATCTTGCCATGGACTGCAGATTTGTCTTCTGTATTCTTGGTCCAAGTATTGCCTCTGTAGCTCCTCGTGTGAGATTATCTAGGCACGTGACGTCGTATGCCACTGGGTGCACGCGGCGTTCTGTATCGTTCCCTGATCATATTTGATTTCGGTGTGATTGCCTGCTCGTATGTACAGTTTCCTAGCTGCCAAGTGACTAGTTAGGCCAGTACAATTTTTTCTTCGAATAATGAACTTGTAGTCGTATTTTACACAGAATAAAACCAGCAGTACAAGTCCAAGAGTACTAAGAAAAAACAGGGACGGGCCTAACCAGTCTCGCAAGGACCTGGGAATCTTGGCAGCTAAACAATTTTCTGTTATCATCGGCCCCCTTATGGTGTTCTGGTTGATTGCCTGAGTACCCTTCAGTGTGATTGACTGTAGTCATGTGGCACTCTGTATGATTGAATGGGCACAGATATCATTGTGTGTGATTGCCTGGCACATACAGCATTCAGTGTAGTTACCTGGGCATGTGTAGCTTTCACTGTGATTCCCTAGACTCAAGTGGCGCCCTATGCTATTTCCTGGGCAGTGCCAGGTGGAGTGAATGACTTCCTTTGTGCGCTTGGGTTTGAAGGACCAGACAGATTGACGTGACTTTGCTGAGGAGGACGAGGCAGATGCCTCACTGACCATAATCTGTTCCTTGTCACCCTAGTACACGCTGTGTGTTTTATGCCTAAATTGAATCTGTTTAATGTTCACATTATGGTTGGTTGCTCTCAATGAGACGTACAGTGCCTTGTAGGGTGCCCTACTACCTGTTAATGTTTATTGCTTGCTGTCTCAACATGTCCAGTCCAATAAATCACAGTAGCTTGTATTTCCTCAATATACGTAATTTCTAAAGATATCTATAAATAAAGAAATATGTGAGGTACTCAGCATTGTTATTTATCTCAAAGTCTTTAATGAAGAGCTGTGGTTATTTTGATAAGCAGCAACCTACATTATATTATCATACAAAATCTCTATATTGATGTAATTGCTACATTTTCCCAATTGCTTTATTAACATTCTTGCTTTCTGAAATATCCTTGAAAATGCACCATTTGGCCGCACTTTTTCAAAATTTCCTCGGAGGGAGAACCCCCTTGATATATTCAGGCTCGCTCGCTACGCTCGCTCGCCACAGTGCACCGCACGCCACTTTTCCGCCTCACCACTTTCAAATGTCACCAGCCACCACTGCGAGCAAGACCTCTGACCCCCTGGTCAGGGACCTGCTCTCCCCCCGCAGCTCCGCTGTCAAGTGCCACCACTCCGGGCACTGTGCTCTGCTCGCTCAGGTAGGTGTTCGAGGCCCTCCTCCACCCGCAGGCTCTTGCCTGCGCCTCATCCCTGGTGGTCCAGTGGGAGAGCCTTGCTCTTCTGCTGGCCGCTGTTGTCTGTGTCTGTCTTTGTGCTGTTTTTCTGTTTTTCTGTCTCTGTTCCCGTGTCTGTCTTTGTGCTATTTTTCCGTCTTTCTTTCTCTTTGCCCGTGTCTGTCTTTGTGCCATCTTTCTGTGCCCGTTTTTCTTCCAGCCTCCTCACTGTATCTCTATTGTGCCTGTGCTGTTTTTCTGTCTCTCTGGGCCCGTTTTCCGTCTTCTTTCTGTCTTTTATTGTGCCAGTAATTGTACCTGTGTCCTCTGTATTACTTAGCCGTTTTCTGTCTCCGTGCCCCTTGCCCTCCGTGCCCTTCCCGCCGCTGCTGCCCCTGCGGCCCTTCCCCCCCTGCCGGTTCCCGTCTCCCAGCTGCGCTTCCCTCCCTACTCCCCTACTTAATGGCGGCAGCTGTGCGGCCGCGCCGCCGGCGTGCCAAAGGCAAGCCCGTCTGCGCCCGTCCGTGACCTGACCGTGGCCAGCGCCAGGAACCCTGGATCTATGATCTCCCACCGCTACAACTCCGCTGATCTCCTCGCACTCAACCCCGGAAGGAACGACAGCTGAAAGCGAATGACTCCGAACACCACCCACGGCCAGTTCTCCTGCCGACACTGCTGACAATCCTTCACCATCGACAGCCCCCCCATGGCCGCCGAAACCACGCCGGACACCCGTACCACAAAGCCCTGACGTGCATCCTCCTCAACGTGCGCTCCTTGCACAGACACGCCGTAGAGATCTGGGACCTGCTCGACACCCTCTTGCCAGACGTCGCCTTCTTCACGGAAACATGGACCAACAACACCTCCGCCCCCGACATCGCCACCGCCATCCCCGATGGATACAAGATCCAGAGAAAGGACCGCCCCCACCGCCCAGGAGGATGACTCACCATCGTGCACAAGAGCTCCCTCCGACTCTCCACTTCCAGCACGAGCGACCCCCTCTCCAACACAGAGCACCTCCACTTCCAGATCCAGACCAGCCCCAGAACCACTCTGCGCGGGGCCCTCGCCTACAGACCCCCTGGGCCTTGCGCCTCTCCCGCCACCACCATTGCCGACCTCGTCGCACCCCACGCCATCGCCTCCATGGACTACATTCTCATCGGAGACTTGAACTTCCACCTCAACAACAGCAGCGACCCCGACTCCAACACCCTCCTGGACAACCTTGCCAACCTCGGACTAAAGCAGCTCGTCACCACCCCCACCCACAGAGCCAGACACATCCACGACCCCATCTTCGCAGGAAGGACAAACATCCACTTCAGCCACACCACGCAGCCCCTCTGGTCAGACCACCTCTGTGTACACTTCACCTTCAACACCACCACCGCACCCAAGCCCGCCCCGTGCCCGCCACGAAGGTACTGGAGCAAGGTCACAGAGGAACACCTCAACACCACCCTCTTCCACGACCTCCCCTCCACCAGGACCGACGCCAACTCTGCAGCCAAAGAACTAAACCGCTGGATCACCAGCTGCGCAGACCGGCTCGCACCCCTCCGCCACCCCATCAGACAACGCCCCCTGAAGGCTGCCTGGTTCACCACCGACCTCCAAGAAGCCAGGCGCACCTGCAGACGCCTTGAGAAACTCTGGAGGAACAGGAAAACCACTGAAGACCAGAACATCTGCAGGAACGCCATGACTGAATACCACCAGCGCATAAGAGCCACCAAGAGGACCTTTATCAAGAACAAAATCCACACCAATGCCAGTAACGCAAAAGAACTCTTCAACGTCATACAGCAGTTCAACAAACCCCCCAGCGAAGCCACAGACATCACACCATCCCAGGACCTCTGAAACAAGCTCAGCTCCTACTTCCACCTGAAAATCAAGGCCCTCTATGACAACTTTAGCGAACAGACTCCAGACACCACCCTCCTCTCCACCACCGACAACCAGCCCACCATCACCACCTGGAAACCGGCTACCACTGAAGACACCGCCACGACCATGAAGAACACCCACTCAGGAGCCCCCACTGACCCCTGCCCGCCTCATATCTACCACAGAGCCACCGCCGCCATAGCACCCGAACTATGCCGGACCATTAACACCTCCTTCAAATCCGGCATCTTCCCCGACGACTGGAAGCGGGCAGAGGTCAAGCCCCTCCTCAAGAAACCCTCGGCTGACCCGAAGGACCTGAAAAACTACCGGCCCATCTCTCTCCTTCCCTTCGCAGCCAAAGTCACCAAGAGATTCGTCAACGCTCAGCTGACCACCTTCATCGAAGAGAACGCCATCCTCGACTCCTCCCAGTCCGGATTCCGCAGCAACCACAGCACTGAGACCGCCCTCCTTGCCGCCACCGATGACATCCGCATGCTACTCGACCAAGGCCACACAGCGGCCCTCATCCTACTAGACCTCTCCGCAGCCTTCGACACCGTCTCCCACCGCACTCTCACAGCCAGACTCCACGACGCCGGCATACAGGGAACCGCCCTCGACTGGATCCGCTCCTTTCTCACCGGCAGAGCCCAAAGGATCAGACTCCCACCCTTCCTCTCCGAACCCACAGAGATCAACTGCGGAGTACCCAATGGATCCTCGCTCAGCCTCACGCTCTTCAACATCTACATGGCCCCCCTCGCCGCCATCGTTAGACAGCATGGGCTCAGCATAGTATCCTACGCAGACGACACCCAGCTCATCCTCTCCCTCACGAAGAACCCTGAAGACACCAGACTCAGCTTCCAGGAAGGAATGAAAGACGTAGCAGCCTGGATGAACAACAGCTGCCTTAAGCTCAACTTGGAGAAGACAGAGGTCCTCGTCCTTGGACCCTCCTCCACCGCCTGGGACAACAACTGGTGGCCTTCTGCCCTTGGAAACCCACCCACTCCATCAGACCACGCCCGAAAGCTCGGCATCATTCTAGACTCCTCCCTCACCATGACCCGCCAGATCAACGCCGTCGCCTCCACCTGCTTCAACTCTCTCCGCATCCTCCGCAAGACTTTTAAGTGGATCCCCCCTGAATGCAGAAAGGCCGTAACCCACGCACTCATAACCAGCAGACTGGACTACGGTAACGCCCTCTACGCCGGAGTCAACAAAACCCTGCTACACAAGCTCCAAACCATCCAGAACACCGCAGCCAGACTCGTCCTCGGAACCCTACGACATGAGCACATGACCCAGCACCTACGAGACCTCCACTGGCTCCCCATCGCGAAGAGAATAACCTTCAGGCTACTCACCCACGCCTACAAATCCCTCCACAACATCAGACCCAAATACCTCAACGAAAGAGTCTCCTTCCACGTACCCAAAAGGAACCTCCGCTCCGCCGACCTCGCCCTGGCAGAGACCCCACGCATCCGCAGAACCAGAGCAGGTGGAAGAGTCTTCTCCTATGTCGCAGCAAAGACCTGGAACGAGCTCCCAGTCAACATCAGACGCTCCCCCACTCTGCACACCTTCAGGAAGAGCCTCATGACCTGGCTCTTCGACTGATCCGGAGCTGCACCTCCCCCCCCCCAGCGCCTTGAGACCCTCACGAGTGAGTAGCACGCTTAAAAAACCCTTGATTGATTGCTTGATTGATTGATATTTTGCCATGGGTGTCCCTTACGTCACGAATTATATCCAATATGCCAACACTAGCATTTTGCTATGGGTGTCTCATGTACCAAGAATTATATCTGGTGTGCCAGCTTTTTGCCATGGGCCCTCCTTGTGATGAAAATTACCACCAATATGCCGGCATTTGCAATGGGTGCCCCTGTAAGCCAATGATTACCTCCAGGCCAGTGGCAGACTAACAAGCGTAACTCAAACATGCTCACTACATTCACTCAAACTTATTCTCACCCATACGCCCTCACTCTCTTTCACACTGCCTCACACTCATTTTCACTCACTCTGTCATACTCACTCTCTCTATGGTCACTCACTTTCACAGTCTCGCTCTCAGTCTCACACAATCTCACTTGTTCTCATTTACTGTCACACTCACTGTTACTTATTCTCACTTACTCCTGAAGATGTACTCTCACTCACTTTCACACACACACAAATACACGCTCTCTCTTACACACTATCACATATGCTCACTGACATGCACTCACTGACACTTATTCTCACTTAGTCACTCTGCCACTCACTCTCATATGCACACAGGCACATGCTAAGAGATACACACATGCATGCACACAAAATGTCAGACTTTTTTTTCTTTTGTACTTACCTCCAGCAGCCTGACTGGTCAGCTTCAGTTGCTGGTGTTGGGTAGAACATCGGGACAGGAACACAGCTTCCTCCCACTTTGAGCAATGAAGCAGGAAGCTGAAAGTTGGAGTCTGCTCAGTGTACAAAGGCTTCAGCTTTCAGATTCTTGCCTTTTCACCTAACCTTCGCCCATCTCGTTATAGGGTGGCGTGGGGTCAGCGAGGCAGGGCTTTACCATGGCCAGACTGGGAACAGAAACCAGCCCTGGCAATTCTGCTCGACCGTCCCCAGGGGGTGGGGGGGGTGCTACTGTGAAACGCCAGCCCTTTGGGGGAAGTGCTACTGTCAAGCATTGCTACCGCTTTTGTTACAGCGGGCCGCTATTGCAGCAGTGCTGCAAAACCGCCCCCCAGTAACAAAACCGGCCACCACAGGTCAAAAACTGTCCCCCACCCTTCCGGCCCACTGGGAAAATGCCCGGTGCCCGCTAGAGCCAGTCCGGCCCTGGGCTTTACTCATGGGGATACCCTAAGGTGTGGCAGGCCCCTGATGCCTGCCATACCTCAAGGCAGTCTGTCTGGTGGGGGGCGCAGGCAGCTCAATGCACCTGCACCAGCCATCAGGCATTTTACAGCCTCAGGCTGAATGGACTGAAGGTTCGCTATTTATTTTATGATACCAGTAGTGAATAATGAGTTACTATTTACTACTGGCATAATAAAAAAAAAGGGTCAGACAAAAGGAGGGCGGAGGTTCAACACCTATAAGATGGAGGTGACATGCTGGGAGCCATGTCGGCTTCCACATCCCGAATTTCTATTCGTTGCTAACCCTGATCATGTATAGGCTGATGTGGCAGCAGGTGATGGCATGGGTGATGGGTAGAGAAACACAGAGACCCCGTTTGTGGAGTCGAAGACACTTGCTCCCACTGGTGTAGAGGCAACATCAGAGAGAGTCCTCTACTGGTGTAGAGGCAACATCAGAGAGAGCCCTCTGGTATTGACGGACAGAGGCGGACAGTTGTTTTGCATGTGTGCACTGATGAGTTGCTGTTTTTTCTGTATAACATTGTACAGCCCATAATGTAAACTCAAAAGTGGGCAAGGCCAAGATAAAACACTATTCTCAGTGCCGTATTGGTCCCCTGTGAGGTAGAAGTGCAAAGTTTCCTAGTGGATAGTGATTTGTGACCTGGACTGTGACATTGGCATGTGTTCTGCCAATTCTACTGGTTTTCTTTCTTGTGGCATTTAATTTGATCACTGCCAGACTTGAACCCCAGCTTTTCTCTCACCTCTCTTGTAGCCTTCCTCTTTTTCGGTATTTCCTACAAGTGTTCTCACCGCAGCTATCATGACTGGCTCTGAAATGTCCTCTTTGAGTGCAACACTTGGACATTCATTTTGTAACATACCAGCAAAGGATTTGGACTCCCTGTTCTAAAAATCCTATATTGGATCCTTTGGATGAGTAATGCAGATCCTCTGTTCTGGACTTTTACTTTTGGCTGAGAGCATTTGTGGAATCCAGACGTGTATTTTTTCTACGTTTCCTTCATCGTTTCAAGTTTACCTATTCTTAAGCCCTGCAGAGGGTTGTAGTTATACTTGAATCTATGAGACCAACAATGTATTGGTTGATATCAATTAATTTTGTTCCTACTCTTTACAGCTCAGGCAGAGTGCTGGTGTTGCATTCTGCCATATTTTTCTCCTGGTCATTCCACTTTGGTTTTTATTATCCACTGGAATGGCCCTGGCACTTGGGTGCACTGTGGCCATGGAGCACTATCATCGTTTTGATGACTAATCTCCACCAGCACTGTGGGAAGGAGGTCCTTTTGGAAATAAACACTATACAGCTTTAAGCACTCACTGAATTTACAATCAAGATGGTGTATTCCAAAGTTGTGATCCATGGAGCAGCTGAGAAGCAGTTAAGGTGCGTTGGGTGCATCTTTTGCACAGGCCTTTGCAAACAAAGATTTGTACTGAAAGTGGCATCCAAGGAAAACGTGGACTTGTTTCCTATTTGTTTAATGGAAACCCCTATAGATGACCCTAGTGTTCAGTGTTAAAGAAAAACACAAGTTTATAGGGTTTTATACACAAGGCTTAAGTAGACATCATGTGATGAGACTGAAACAAAGGAGTTAAACAGATGTAAGTTTATGAAGGAATGAGAAAGTATGCAGATGACCTTCAAACAGGAATAGAAATGCAAACTCTTTGTCTGTGTGAGAAGTTTGAACTGGGTGCGTTTGTGTATGGGGCACCAGTGGATTTCTCTGCGATGTGGGGTGATATGGGAGCGACAAGTTAGGTTGAGTATGATTCTTGCTGCAATGTTTTGGATGATTTGGACCCTGTTCAGGAGCTTCTTGGTGATTCTGGCATAGAGTGCTTTGACATAGCAAAGCTTGCAGGTAATCAGGGCCTGAGTGTCCGTTTTCCTGATGTTGTCTGGTAGCCATTTGAAGAGCTTTCATAGCATCCTCAGTGTATGGAAGCAAGTGGAGGTCGCTTCGTTTACTTGGGCTGTCATGTCCAGCTTGCTGTCCAAGATAATTTCTAAGTTTCTGACATGGGTGGTGGAGGTAGGTGTGGGGCCGAGGTCAGCTGGCCACCAAGTGGAGTTCCAAGCAAAGACTTTCCTTCCAAAGATCACCACTTCCATTTTGTCTGTGTTTTGAGTTTGAAGCAGTTGAATTTCATTCAGGTGGCTACTGTGGTTATGCAGGTAGCAAAATCGTTTTTTGTGGTGGGGGGGTCTTGTCTGACAGAGAGAGTATCAGTTGGGTGTCATCTGTGTAGGAGAGTATGTTGATTTGTAATCTGATGAGGTCCACCAGGAGGGTCATGTAGATGTTGGATAACGTTGGACCGGGGGATGATCCTCTCTCTAGTGTGCACCTGGGAAACATTTTGTCTTCTGTTCCATGTATTACATTCAGACTTTGTGGAATGAGGTATGTGATATGGAGATAACTGAGTTGAGTATAAAATTAATCTATAGTTCCTAGAAACCCTATGGGAATATTCAAGGATCACTGCCCACTGCTTATCCGGTAATGTCTTGCCAATTTCCCCCTCCAATTTGGTTCTCAACTCTGTCAAGTAAACCTTTGTGATGGAGAGTGCAGCCTTGTATAACCAGGATATAAACTTGCTCACTGCACCATATGTAATAAGGGTCTGTAGATTGTAGAACATTGTGTGTAGGAGGTTCTATTTGACCTCCTCCCCAAGTATGTCGCGGTGCAAGCATTAATGCTCCATAAATCAGAAACTGTGACTCCGATAAGCCATACTCCTCAATTATAGAGGCTAGGCTATGCAGCCCCCATTCTCACAACAGTCATTTGTCAATAAACGTGTGGATCCCCTCATCTGACCCCTTCTCCATTCTCTGGGTCGTAAAAAACTCACCCCTAGGCGAGAGGAAGCCCACCAGCAGTAATGCCGGGGTGTACAGTGGGTGTTGTTGGGTTTTCTTGACTATTCTTTTCCAGGTGCGTAGGCCAGGGCCTTGCTAAGTACCTTATAGTTTAGCATGGATAATGGTCTATACCAGGGATACTCAAAGTACAGCCCAGGGAATGCATGTGACTTTACATGTGGCCCCGTGGGCTGCTGCTTATTTGACTGAGCAGTGACATTTAGAAAGCTGTAAACCATCAAGTATTTATTCATACATTAACTGAAGTAAAAGAAGCAAGAAGGTGGCCTGCATCACTTATCCTTAGAAACACCTTCGTTTTAAAGAAAGTGTGCAAAAGACATGTAAAAATATGATAAAGGCTATTCAAAATTTAAAAAGGTGTATATCACTCCATTTAAAGGCATTTTTTAAAGTCATAGTTTCCAACATGAACGTGGAAACATTCATGCCTTCCCTGCCCTGACAACAATGCCATCAGTGAGTTGAGGCAAGTCAGTTTTCATGTGCCCCCTCGATGTGTATATTATTATACATGTAACATAATAGTTTATTAAAATAAACACAAGAGGTTTTGTACAGTACATATCCTAAACTCATATGTCAGAAGGATCTCAAATGCGATAATGAAGGAAAACGAGGTAAAGTGAAATAAAACAATTGCTTATCAGCACACAAGTTGGTCAATTGGGGAAGCCGGTATTGATCCCAGGTTTGACCCCTGCTTCTAAGCACTCCTAATGTTTACAAATAAAAGACTTAAGGCATAAGGAGATTGTGAGTCCTAAGATTCTACTTTTTTCCAATTCAGTTATGAAGTTACATCCTTTGTACACTTGACTTGCCCATGTTAGCGATAGCAAGCAGAGAAGGTTCACCCCAGGGTGTTGTAAACAGATAGCTGTTTAGATACAGCACAAAACAGTATTGTGAAATCTATGACTCTTATACAGACCTGGGGCCAGATTTATCATTGGATTGTGCTGCCCTTGCATCACGCATGGTGTCACAAGGGCTTCGCACTCCCTGTCAGATTTACCAAGTAACACAAGACCACCTTGCGTGGCACTACTCTGCTTGGTAAATCAGGAGTAACGCAAGGTAACGCATGTAGCTACCTTACTTTACTCTGCCCTGGAAAGGTGTTCCATTGATGGAGCATGGGTGTTCCCATGCATCCACTGATGGATTTTGGTGCATTCTCAGATTTGCCAAGACTGGAAAACCTTGGACTGCGTAGAAATGTTGCACTTTAGCAGGGAAGGCACATCAAAGAGAAATATATTTATTTCTCCTAATTGTTTACTCGTTCTAAGTGTGCTGCATTCTGCACCATCCTGAGGGAACTATGCCCACCAAATTTAGAGTTGTCTGCCGGCCCTGTGGACTACTCTCTACACTGACAGAAACTGCTGTTATACTCCACAAAAATTGGGAGAGGTACCCTTCTCTTACAAAAGGGACAGGGTCTCAAGTTAATCAAAATAAATAGATATCCCTTTTGTTACACACACATCATTCCATATCATTCATTACTGTCACTATTGATATTTTTAAAAAGCTATTTATATCTACACACTTTCTAAACACCGACCACTGTATTATGTAAAAATGTCACATTTATTACAAATTGATATGTATAGGAAAAAACTTTTTTGAACCACATTACTTAAAAAAATGCTACATAGTTAAAATCACAACTATTAAAAATCACAATTCATCACAAATCCATCCTCATATAATTGTCTTCTACACAAGGTAATGGATGATAATATCCCTTATTGTATCAAATATACACAATAATCACATAATCCTTTAACACACAAATCTTTGTCACAGGTTTTCGACGTAGTGTTTCGGTGGCTATTTATAATGTTTCACTCCACCTTCTTCAGGACAAGCAGTTTATTAAAAAACATGAATTTATCTAGAGAATAAAATAAAAAACAATATTTAGATATTTGATACCAATTTAAAATAATTAAAAGACAAGTTTACATAAACAGGTTCAGTGTATAGATATTACTAATTTATAAAGAGTTTTTTAAAGTAATGTGGTTCAAAAATGTTTTTTCCTATACATATCAATTTGTAATAAATGTGACATTTTTACATAATACAGTGGTTGGTGTTTAGAAAGTGTGTAGATATAAATATAAATTTCTTTTTTAAAAATATCAATGGTGACAGTAATGAATTATATGAATTGATGTGTGTGTAACAAGAGGGATCTCTATTTGTTTTGAGAAACTGCTGTTATGGCAGTTCCTGTCTGTGCAGGTAAAATTTGACAGATAATACCATTAGACGTGATAGCCCACAGGCAAACTTTTCAAAAGCAGGAGTGTTTTTGAAAAATAAGGCAAAAATAGCCCCCACACGCTAGGAGGTTTCTCCCAGGGTTTAAAGGTAATTCTTTTTTCTGTCCCTTATAGCCAAGTCTTACTCTAAATATGGTGTACAGTGTAAAGTCCATCCTCTGACGATCTCTACTTTGTATGGCCTCCAGAGGAAGTATTCAATCAAGAAGCCACAAGCAAACACATGGGTTAATAATTAATTGATATGAATGTCATTGGAATATGAATAAATATTCCCAGAAAATCAGAGAAAGACATATTAAGGAGTCAAAGACACAGAAGAAAAGAAACTCACAGATATATTTTATTCATATGCTTTATTACAAATATGGTAGAAATAAGACACTGAATAAACAGAGGCATTTTGTTACCTCCATACTTGTGACCTAGGGATCAATCATTTTGCAGTTTTACTTTTGTATTAATTTTCCAGACAGGAGATGTGGATCCACTGCTGAAGTTTCAGAACTGATTTGGGGTGTTTCTCTTTCAAATGTCATTTTCTGGCTGTAGTTCAGACATAGTCTTTGTGCTAGGTGATGACTCTCACAGCAGTAGCAATAGTGCTGGCTCCAAGCAGGAGTATCCAAAACAAGGATAAAATAAAGCATGAAATCTCAGCACCTGGCTGTTATCAGCCTTCCTGAACAGTCATCAGGCCCAGACAAAAAGGGCAGCCCTGCTCAGAAACTTTGTGACCTTTAACAAGAGAAACCTCTGACCTACCCCTCACACCAAACATCTACCCTATGTCTTTACTCCGGAAGATCTAATCAACAGCCCTTTGCTAAAAAGATTCTTACAGAATTTCTCTGGGAAGCTTTCTATCCATCCTTCCTCACTTCAATGTCAGGGCCTCTAGCCACAGCGACGCGGTCAATGCACTTCTACTATCTAGGAAAGCTGTATCTACTCTCCATCATGTCATGCAAAATGTATCTCACTGGTCTATGCAGTTAGACTTGCACCACACACTGAATCTTACTACTGCACACTTGCCCCATATACTGCACACTTGCCACATACCAATCGGACATACACTCACATGGAAGGTCAACTCAAAGGTATGTGAGTCACACAGACTACTCTACCAGTCTTGGCACTCATTGCCTCTTTGCTGAACTTACAAACACTTCTGCCACATATGTATCGCCACTTTCCTTCATCTAACCCTCAGAGTTTCACAAACCACTCCTCTGGTGGTGAAACTATCACTGCTACCTTGGTTCGCAGTGCTATCACAGCTGGAATTCACATCCCTTTGTTTCTCAGAATCCCTCTTTGGGGTATCTGAAATGATCTATCTGGAGCCTTACTCACCCCCTCTTCTGATCATCGAGCCTTCTTATGATCCTTTGCTCCGCTTTGTTGATTGCCATAGCTATTTGACCCCCTTTGTTAGCCAATAACTATTTGTGTTGTTTTCAGCCATCTGAGTTTCTCAAACCATTTCTGCCATTCTTCACAGACTACACTCCTTTTCACCCATCCACCCTTTGACCCCTCTGCCAAGTTTCAGTCCCTCTACCCTCAGATCCATACTCAGACTACTGTGCCAGCATCAGACATTGTTTGCTATCACTTAGAGTTCAGAGTGCAACAGTCCTGACCTTGTATTCTATTTGCATGCTCTGACTTTTAAGCAATTACTTACCAGCCAATATGTGGGCTAAGAAAGGTGGGGTTTTCTGAGGGCTGGCGGGATAAGAAGCATGAATTAGAACCATTTATAAAAGGGATATCCTAATTCATATGGCTTAGGATCACATAGGTGTCCTCATACTCCCGATGTTTTGCCTTTCCTCCAGGTCCTTCTACGCCTTCTAATGTTGGTCCTCTCTTCCTGGTCCTCTTCCAAGTTCACCTTTTCTGGGTTGTTTTTTGTGTCATATCCTTGAGTAGGGATCACACCAGACAGCAGGTATAATTTAAGAAAGGAAGTTTATTCCAAATGATAAAAAAGCAAGCATTGGTGTCTGCTTGCAGCTGCTCCAGGCTATGTCAGTTGTCAGTTCAACTGTCGTGCCTGGATCACCATGAGCGAAACTGGCACCAGCTCTGAACACCATGGCAACATTGAATGACAACAATAGTTGAAGGAAAATAATGTAATTACATCATGCCATATTATGGCTTTGCTTAACAATATAATTCCCCCTAACATTATGGTGCTCCCGAACCTTGGCCAGGCCCAACTAGTTCTAGTCACCCTGGTACTGGATTCCTGAATATAATGCTTCTGGTCTAGACCTTCCTGGCCCTCATCTTTGTGGCCTTGCTCCTGGTCCTTCCTTGTATCAGCTGTTCCTGGGCTCCTTATCCTGGTACTACTGATCCTCGCCCTGATCCTGCGGGTCTACGTGGTCCTTCTCTACCTAACACTGTTGTCCTGTTTCTCCTAGATCTGTTACTTTGAGTCTTGCTGGCTTGGGTCATCCTGATTTTCCTTGCCCTGGTTCCTCTCTTCGTGGTCCACCTGGTACAGCATTCATGGGTCTTGGTCTCCTTATTAGATACTCTTCATCTGGGCCTGTTCATTTTGGTCCGAGTCTGGTCCCTTTGTGGCTCTGGTTGTCCTGGTCTCCCTGATCCTCGCGATCCTGGTCCTGATACCCCAGTTCCTTGTCATCATGCTCTCCTTGGGACTTCAGGTCCTGGTCCCCTTGGTTGTGACCCCTCCTTGTCCTGCTTATTCTGATTCTTCTAGTCTATCTAATCCTCCCCATCTGGTTCCTGATCTTAACGGCCCTGCTCCTTCCCTGACTAGTTCTCCTGGTCCTCCTCCAACTTGTCGTGATACTCTTGGCCCTGCTCCTCCTGCTCCTTGTCATCCTGTTTCTGCACTAACTTGTCCACTTAGTCTTGCTTCTCCTTGTTCAGGTCATCCTGTTCTTAGCCACCTGGCTGGTCATCTGGTGTCCTGTCATCCCGGCCTTCCTTGTCCTGGTCCTTCTTTTCCTCCTTGTCCTTGTCCTGGTCCTCCTTTTCCTTCTTATCATGGCCCTCCTTGTCCTGGTAAACCAGGTCCTGATCCTCCTGGGCCTCTGTGACTTGAGCTTCCTTTTCCCATTCGCTATGGTCCCACTGGTCTTTTGCTGCTGGCTCTGATCTCGTGGCCATGTCTGTACTCCTTTTCTTCTTCACTCTCAGTATTGTTTGCCTAGCACTGGTCTTCCGATTCCTGGCTTTCACATTCTGTATTCTCTTCCTGATTTTGTGCCCACTAGACTTGATCCTTTTATTTCTGGGCCACCTTGTGTGGGTCTTTGTATGCCTAATACTCTTGGTTATGGTCCTGCTGGCATTCCTGGTGCTTCCAGGCCCCCTTCTCCTAGTTCGTTCTCTTCTGTCCTGATCCTCTTGACCCTCACCCTCTTGACCTGGTCATTCTGATCCTTCTTACTCTGCTCATCCAATTCCTAGTACATCAGTTCCTGGGGGTCCCCTCAGTTCACCAGACCTCTCGTGTCCCAAATCTCTTAGGCTTTACCCTCCTAGCCCTTGTCTTGCTGCTTTGGATCATCCTGATCCTCTTGACACTATGAACTCCTCCTGTGAATTACCTAGATACATTATTCACCTTTCTCCTGCTTTCACTTTACCATCCCACAGAAGTCCCATTACTGTGCCTCGCTCAATTTAACTCCTGCAAGTGTTCAAAAGCACTGTGCCCAAGCAACAATTGCCGTCTGTACATGTCCTTTCCTCTGGGACCCAGATACCACTTATATCTCTGCATTCCCTGTTTGCTGCTGCTTGTTGACTGCTGCTGTGTTGCCATGTCTGAAATACTAAGCAAGCACAATCCTCCTCAACAAAAAGCCTAAAGTTAGTATAAGGCCTTCCATAGGAAGTCCAAAAAGAGCGCAACCCTCAAAAATCATCAAAATAGGGTTCATGAGCATTGACAAAACAATGTATTCTCATGGGTGAATGAAGCATTTATGTAACATGCTTGAAAATCATACTCATTATTCTTTGTAGACAGCAAATACTCCTAGACTGCAGTGCTAAACAGCAGAGATTATGTACTAATTTGCCAGGCACTGGATAAATAGCAGAGATTATGTACTATTTGGCCGTCGGATGGGTAAATAGCCACTTTCTTTTACGGTGCAGCAAAATTGGTAACTTAGTAGTTCATAAGCCGCCCTGACCCAAAGTCACTCACTATTTTAGTTGAGCTCCGCAGTAGTCCTCTCCATCCTCCGGGACAGTAGGGACTCCCAGCATCAATGATCAGGTTCTTGCATGCATCCAACATGTACTATTCACACATTTTATTATCCAGAAGTCTTTAAATGCTCATGCAGGGCTCAGGAAAACTGTTAGCTTGCCTGTCTTTTTAGTAATTTGCCAATCTGTAGTGTGCTGGTTCCTTAATGCTATACACTCTGTGTGGTGGAGCCAGGCCTAGCATTCTCAACTCGATGAGCTGGGCAAAATCGAAAGTCTCTCCCCTACAAGGTGCTGATTATGCTTGTCCCAGGTGGCACAAAGCATGGGAGCCACACCTCTCTGTTCCCATATATAGCAACCTCAGCTCTTCCGTGGGCAGGAGGGGGCCCCAAGTAGCTCCCATCCCTTCTCATTCCTCTAGACCCTGCATTCTCCTCAGGGTGCCTCTGGTTGGTGTTCCTACCTCCCCCCACTCACTGCACCACTGAACCCTGCAATTAACATGTTCTCCTGGGGGTGGGGGAAATCCCAGCGATTTCCGCTGGTGTGTGTGGCAGTATCAGTATGATTGCTACTCGTGCTTAGAGTAGTTCCAAGATGCACCATGTCTTTTAAAATACCTGATGACCACAGGCTATATAGACTTCTCTTCATTCTTCAACCCTTTTCATTTATTAATTTACCACCACTTCCTTCAATGTGCAATCCATCAAAACAATCCGCGAGTTCAACAAAGTTTCATTTATTGTAATCTTGCATTTTTTTAGTTCAATTTGCAGCATTCTTTTGCATAGATCAACATTACATGAATGTATCATATCCAATCGTGCAATAAACTGCACTCATTGCCCCCAATGGACCACTGCATTTTGGACCACACCGTCCTTCTTCTGGGGGACTCCAGTGGAATGCAGAGTACTGCTCTATTCATACAGTTGAGCCACATTCACAGACAGTGCCACACGCCCATGGCCTCATGGGCCTTACCACTGTGTCCTGGCGGTTGCCATTTTGACTCCAGCGTGCTCCAACCACGCACTATGCCAGGGCTGGCAAAATGCTCCACAGAATTACTGTGATGCCAGAAATTCAAGGGCCACTGATCTGGTCCCCCTCGGGCCCCCAAGTTGGTAGGGTGTCAGGGAATGCGGGCAGACTTAACAGGAGCTTGCTAACAAGTGGCCATGTTTGTTAATGTCCGGCAATGCCCACTCCAACACTGTTTTGGGTTTCACATGTCATTTCATGGGTACTGTCAACTGAGTGCATGTTATGCTGGTTAAAGAAATGGAAACTTGCAGTTGACAAAGGCACAAGGAGAGAGATATTTTCACATTCTTTTAGGCAGGGCCCATGTATGTACGAGTCAAGGCACTGTTCTCCATTAAGAGAACTGGATCATAGGTATCCCTTGTGGGCACAGATCCAGCAAGCGAGAGGTTAAGATTTTGTCAATACTGTTAAAAAAAATGCTAAAAGATGTTTTCACTGTACAAAGATGGTCAATCTCAAATGTGGGTGGCAGACAGGGTATTGTACTGTCGATTTCTGGATGCCTTCCAGAAGCCTGTCTAATCAGTGCAACACAAAAAGACTTGCAGCCTGTCAGACCCTTTGAGACATCAAGTATCTGGGTGGTTTCCCAAATCCTAAGTTGAAGTTGTAATTGTGAGCAAGAGCAGTGTTTGTATCATGGTGGATGCTGGCAACAGGCACCCCTCTTTGAGCCAAAGAAGCCGAAGAAGCAAGGTTGCTCACATTGTTGGAAACAGGGTGTGTGGGAGCACCCTGTTTCACAGGCCTGGAGGCAGCAGCAGGGTTGGAAATTCTTAGCTCTGTGGTTCATTTGCAGTGGTAGTCATGCACCTGTGCTGACAATCCATGAAAAGGGCCAAGCCAGCAGTTCTAAAAAACTGAATTTTGGTGGTGTACTTGTACATGAAGCAGTATGAGCCCCCACATCACTATTTTGTAAGTGCATAGGTTAATCTTTACATTCTGAAAGATTTGGATTGACCAAAGTTCCAAGGTTAGTGCATTGCGACACTTGAGTCCTGCTTCTGAACAAATCTTATCTATCTTATTTTTCAAGGTGGAGTTGAAATGTTCCATCTTCCTGAAGGAATTGGGTTTTACACACAATGGAAATGTTGTTTAATCCCTAAACCTTTGCGGGGTTACAGTGGCCAAAAAGTGGGTACCGTTGTTGCTCTCTATCTGAAGGTGATCCCAAACCCAGTCATGAAATCCCTGATAAGCCTTATCGCAACTGTACTTGTATCATCATGTACACATGGATAAACTTCGATCCAACTACAAAACATACATACTAAAACAAGAGAACAGCTATAGATACAACATTTGGCTATTGCAATGAAATCCATCTGAATAAGTAAAGCGAGGACATTTGGAGAGGGTTGTGCATCATGGGTGGTTGTGGGTCTCTTCCTAATATTGTGAGCTTGGAAAATAGGACCGGTGGGACAATACTGTTGGACCACAGAAGAGGACAATGGGGCAAACCGGTGGCACAAATCATGCTGTCACTGCTCACATGGGCAATAACATAATAGAGTTGAGCAAGATTAGGGAGAAGATATTTCAGGACAACTGCATTCCCATTACTGTCCCGCCTCACTCCTTCAAGATCCCTTTGCCAGTTCTGTTTCATCCAAGTCTGCTTCTCCACCTGTGAAGCACATTCCTGCAATTTATATAAATCTTGTTGAGTAGGCATAAGAGATTCAGTAGTTTAAGAGCTGTATATAGTCACTTTGAAACTCAAAAGTGTTTCCCCTTGATACCGTATCTTGATAGGATTGTTGTGCAGTATGCTTAACAATAGCAATTTTGGAAAGTAACAAAGCGAACTGAGTAATACTTTAACACATCTACAAATCTACATCCATACAAGAGCACAAGATTGTGGTCCCCTCTGAAAGCATACTTTGAGCCTGAGAATAAGATAACAATTTGCTGAGCAGCAAGAATACAGGCATGTGTGACAGTGATCAACAACCTGAGCAGAATGTAGTTGAGGGAAAAATGTTTTTTTGGCCACTTCATTCAGAGTACAGACTGCACATCTGGCCACTAGTGTGCAGTGGAGATTTCTAAGGCATGAACCATTCACATAATACTTAAGATCACAAATGGGTATTGGTGCATCAGTGAGATCAATGCGGGGCTTGGTCAAGTGGGCAGTCATTGTGAGGCAGTCATGTGGTTCTCCATCCTTGTGGTTCTCCATCCTGGGCAGTGAGAAGCAGAGAGGTGGGGTTCAGTATGGGACAGCAGACCAGCGTGATATGAAAGAGAACAGCCTTAAGTGGTATGGGTATGTCCAGATGTGGGTTTTGTGCAAATAATGTCACTGGAGCCAAGTAATACCTGGCTAATGATCCCTAATTAGGGTGGCCTGGCAGTTTGGCTGGACTGTTCCCATTGGAGCAGGGTCAACTTTGATTTGCATATGGCAGGGTTCAAACTGAGGGAGTATGGTGTGCAAAGTAATGATAGACTGAAGTGTGGCTCCAAGCGATTGCCAGTGGCGGAGAACAATTCAAACATTCCATAATTCACTTTTTTGCATACTTCATTTAAGGCACGGGACTCATGACCTGGTTTTGTACATTGCACATTATTGTCAATTAACTACTGAAGTACCCTGGCCTGAAGAATCATAAATTACAGTATTTTATTGTGGTATTAGAAACTATACGGAATGTTCTAGCACAAGTGATTTGATCCCTCAAGATGATTGCATCCTTAATGAAACTCATGCTGCAATTAGATTATGGCCTTTCAGAAAAAAGTAGATAATCACAGAAAAACTATTCAAAACATAATATGACTACTCACGTTTTCTCCCAAGTCCATCCTGCATCTCCTCCTCCAGAACCTATACTAGTTTGAGGTATTTGTGGACTCTTAAATAGTGAAAAATGAACTTGCCATCATAAGCAGAAGCCTTATTTTTATTGTGGGAAATGATGACACATTATAGGAGAATGGCTATTTTTTCCATTCGGAAAATCGAGAAGCATGGAAGTAAAAAGAATGCTTCCTGAGGCATATAAGTTGCTCATGTGTCTCGCTAAAGTTCATTACCTTCTGTACTTCTTTTCTTCATTCCTGTTTTGCTGTTAAAATCTACTGGTACTGTTGTGGGGCATGTGTTAATAGATTGTGGATGGATGGTCATTTTATCAATCGACATTTTGCACAGCAGTTATTTCTACCTACCTATGCTTTTGAAATCTAAATCAGAATTTATTTATTATGTTGATGGATCTTCTGGAAGCATCATTCATGAAAACATTGGCCTACCTATACGGATACATGAATATGAAGAATTCCTGTGCTTTGATATCATGAGAGCAACACAAGTCTAAATCATTTCACAAATCTTATTGTTTATTGGATGATCATGAATATACATTAAGAGTGGAACGCCCTAAATATCAGTGTATCTATACACTTCCTAAAATACACAAGGATCTCCCCTTCCTCCTGGGGAGACCGATTGCATCAGGGATAGGGGATCCAACAGAGAGACTCTCTGTATATGTGGATATTTTCTTGCAGCCCCTGGTAAATAATTTGCGCTCTCATATTAGAGAGACAAAGCATATTCTAGGTATATTGGCGGATATAAACTGGGAAACTAACATGACACTGGTGACACTGGAAGTAACTGCTCTATGCACTAGTATCAGGCATTACCTAGGGTTACATGCTTTGTGACGCATACTCAATACTAGATTGGCGAGCCTGTGGGATCACACCGAAATTATAATGAATATGACAAAACTAATCTTAGATAATGTATTCTTATTTAAGGATCATTGGTTCAGACAGATTCAAGGAGTCGTGATGGGCTCCAGGTTCTCTCCATCGTATGCCAACCTCTTCATCGGGTGGTTGGAGGAAGAATCGATCTGGGGTGCCAAAGGTACAAAGTGGAGTGACTCAATCCTATACTGGGGAAGATATATTGACAATTGTTTGATGAGATGGACTAGGAAAATAGAGAAGCTTCATGAATTTTTGGACCTCTATATAATAATGAGTCAAACATTAGATTCAGTTTTCAATACAGTCAAGAAAGCGTTATATTTCTGTATGTGGAGCTTTATATATATGTGACAGCAAAATCCACAGCAGATTATATCGTAAGCCAACCGCATGTAATGCAACCGCATGTAATGCGGTTTTACGCGCTTCAAGCGTTATTTATACCCACCTATGCTTTTGAAATCTAAACCAGAATTTATTTATTATATTGATGGATCTTCTGGAAGCATCATTCATGAAAACATTGGTCTACATATACGGATACATGAATATGAAGAATTCCTGTGCTTTGATACCATAGGTGCAACGCAAGTCTAAATCATTTTACAAATCTATTGGTTATTTTTCAGTAATCCTATTACTAATTGGCAAGCTAGGACTCTCAAGTTTCAAAAGTCTGGTCTGGTGGTTTCCATCTCCAAAACACCATCTACCATGACTTCTTGCCATTTTATCTAATCTATTCCAGGGAATTATCAGACTTTTCAAGATGTCTTTAGTCTAGTGTAAGCTGAATCACTTTCCCCACATTGTCTTTATGACTGCTGCATCGATCTGACTCGTGACAGTACAGCACTTCATTGAAAAATGTATTCCTAATCTAATGATGATCAAGTCCTTAAAAATCATTATCAATGGCATTTAGCAAAGGATTGATACGGCCATTAGTATCTTCCAAAGGGGCTTCTCTGTTTTTTTGTACAGAAAAAGATGGATGATTTAAGTCCAGGCACTGATTATTGTCAACAGAAAAATATGACAATTACTATTATTACCGACCTCATTGGTCAAGTACGAGATGGAAACATCTTCACCAAATTAGATTCCGGGGGAGGGGGTGTGGGGGGGTCAACCTGTTTAGGTCAAGAATTGGGCAGAAATAGATTACGGGGTTCAAAACCATGTTTGGCCATTATGAATACACTGTGATGGCATCTAGACCATGTAACATGGCTTCTGAGTTTCATTTCTTAGTGAATTACATATTTAAGGATTTGATTGGAGTCATTTGGTGGTCTACTATTCTTCCTATAATCTGAATGAACACTTAAGAATCGAATTACAACCCTTAAAACAGAATCACCTCTGTCAGAAACAGGGTTATTAATCTAGGAGGAGTGGTACCCCTACCAATTCAATAAACTAACTCTGGTTAGGCCAAAACACAGTTCGGAGAAAATCTCTACTCAACCCCTGGCATCTATTGCAAGAGCAGCAGGCAATCCCCAGGGAAATGTGTGCTAAGTTCAACAGTTCGAACAATTGTAAAATAAAGAACACAGCACAATAAAATTCTCAGTACAATTTAGGACCATACCGAAAAATGTAATGATCAAAAAGATGCAAAGATCATCAAAATAGGACAAAGGGAACCATTAATATTGATTTTTAAGTGTTAAGGAAAAAATACCTAGAAAAAGCCAAATGCTATGGAAAGGCAACAGTTTGCGGTGGATCGGAATCGAGGTGCAATTTCACGCTGACTGCAATGGAGCCAAGGTTGGTTACACCTAGTGAGTTGTCCTGGTCAAAGGTTTCACCTTTAGGCTTAGTCTCCGAGTGCTAAAATAGGTGCTGCAGGACTGACCAGAAGAAGCTATTTCCTGAGGCAGAATTCTGAGCCCCAGGTCTCTCTCCAGCCATGTCTCCTGCAGAGTCTAGTCTTCTTTAGTCAGCTGGGCCCTCTTTAAGTCTTTCTGCTTTTTGTATCCCTAGATCAGGTAAACAGGGGGCCAACCACTTGAACCTTAGAGAGCAGTTCCAGTCCGTGGGTGCCAGCAGGATTCAGTGGTTTGAGACGTTGTGTGAGTCATCTTCTTCCAGAAAGAGTCAGGAGTCAGAAGTCTTCTTCCAGCAGGGCCGTCTTCTTCAGATGGAGGGTTCCTCAGTCCAGGAATGTTTCGAAGAAGTGGTGGTGGAGGTGCTAGATTTATCCTGTGCTCAATTTAGTGATTGGAGGAATACTACCGCCCAATCCTAATAATTTACTAGCAGTCCCTTACCATCTTTTGCAGCAATCCTCTTTGCTTTACAATAAAATGATTCAAGAGCCCTCATTTCAAGATGGCAGGATCCAGCTGCCACCAAGAAGAACTTTCTTCAGCATCTTGGCCACTCCCCTACGTAACAGGGTCAAAACTAGTTTTCCCTCCTACTGTGGGTGGAACCTTACTGTCTAGGAGGGTTCTGGGGATAAATAGAAGAAATCCTCCCTGGCATCTCCAAGTCAAAAGAGGTAGTGCTAAAACTGTAATTTGTTCTGCCAACTGTTCCTTCCACTGCCAGATAACTAATCATTGCTAAATAGTCAGCAGTTAAAAACAATTGGCCTTTCCGCGCCCAGAAGAAATCCATTGTTTTATTAAATGTTGTTGCTCTCTCAGCCAAAGATGTGTACTCTAGCTCTGGAAGTGCGATAGGTGACAGAACTTGTTTCCCCCCCTTTTGTGACTGGGGACAGGCTGCCCTCCCTGGCATCTCCAAGTCAAACGAAGTAGTGCTAAAGCTCCACCTTCTTCTGCTAACTGTTCCTGCAACTCCCAGATAGCTAATCCCTGCTAAGTGGTCAGCAGTTAACAGTGATTTGTCTTTCCTGTGCCCAGAGTCAACTAACTGTCCTCTGAGTCAGAGGGGGGAACTCTCCCAGTTAAAAAATATGTATTGCAGCTCTGGAGGTGTGACGAGTGACAGAAGTTGTTTTAAAACATTTCTGACTCAGGCAGCCTACAGTACTCTTTTACAATGTTACTTGTCTGTGTAATGTATCAAAATACTGACTTTAAAGCATAGTGGAAGTGGAGAATAAAGATTTGATTGCCACCTAGGATTAAAATGTCTAGCCTAGCTTACAGACTGAAATAGCTTTTGGACTTTATTTCACTATGTGGGCACATTAACTTCAATATGTAGTGTGCCCTATTGTTAAATATTAGCATCCTACCCTGTGGGCCTATAAGGCAAATTTAGAGGCGCCTTATGACTATATAAAAATAGGCTTTTCCTACATATTACTACCACTATTGCTTGTTATGCTGGCTGGCATGTAGGATAGCAATGAAGGTCCTCCACTTCTGTTTGTTTTGAGCAACTTTCTGTATGTTACCCTATCTATAGATCAGGGTCTTTTCCTACATAGCAATGGCTGGTTTCCATGCCCTGTGTCACTACAGTGCTTTTAAACTGCAGCCTAGCCAGAGCACAGTGGTGCCCCTGGTAGAAATATATTTTTGCCATATATGTGGGTAGTGTAAAACACACTGTAACCTATATATGACATTTAACTTCCCATGCCATAGATGCCTTTAAAGTACCGGTTACATGGGAGTTATAGGGATGCTAAATAGGCAAAATTGGGAGTTCCAATGTACAGCACATGTATCAGAGGGGAAACACAGGCACTTTAAAAGCTGATTAGCAGGGTTAAAGTGCACAGAGTTCTAAAGCCAACAAAAATAGGATCTAGGTGAAAATCTCAGGGCACCATGCAGAAAAGGTGGATTTGCTACAAGCTCTATGTTATAAAGACTAAATGTGCTTTCCTTGTAGAGCAGCTGGAATTTGTTGGGACATGTTTTGTCACCAAATTGTATAGCTTTGGATCCTAAAAAGGTATTAATTCAGTTAGAATGGCTTCCACCTAAAAATCTGAAAGAAGTGAATACACTTCTTATCTTTACTAATTTCTACCAGTGAAAAGTATTCTAAACTTATCATACCTTTACCTGTTTTACCAAGGAAAATGACACAGCGGCAGCAGCCTTCCAGAAGTTGAACACTCATTTCTATACTGCTCCTGCAAATATCCCAATCAAATCCTGGGTAACTGTACATCCTGGAAACTGATTCATTCAATGCTGCACTGGGTGCTATTCTGCATCCTATAGCCAGGCTTTCTGGGAAACTTGACACAACTGAGTACAGCTATGCCGCATATGATAAAAAGTTATTGGCTAGAAAAGGATTGTCACATTCGAGACACTACTTAGAATGAGCAGTCCAAACTATTCAAGGTATTGCAGATCACGAGAACCTCCTTTGTTAAAATCTGCAAGGTGTTTTAGTCTTAGGAGAGGCATGAATTTTGGATGCTACTATTTACATGTTTTCAATACATCATAACATATCGGTCGGATTCTAAACACAGCGCAGCAGATGCATTATCCCATCTACACGTTACCTCCAAAATACTCAAACATCTACCATTCCTGACTCCTCCAAATAGAATTTCAACGTGTAATCTAATTAAGTGGGAAAATCACAGGTGTTCTCCTGTTCATCCCCATCATTTCCGTGACATTCTGCCCAAGAGGCTGAAGTTGACTCTGGGTAAAGATGGTTTTTGTGTTTTGTGCCTTCATTGTACTCAGGTGTGGCTGGTCACCCTGGGATGCACGAAACTTTAGAAACCTTATTTTCAAATATTATGGGAGGAATAAAGAGACTGTGGAAATGGTTGGGGGTTGGCTGTTTGGATACTTGAGTTGGGATACTTGTCACATTTAAACTTTGTTTTATCATTGATTTGGTACCTTAGCTGCAATTGTACGTTCACACGCGGTTCATGTTTCGAGGCGCGTGTGGGCATTGTTTCCCCAACACTAACGTAAAATAAAATATAAAACATATTTTTATAGTTCCTTAACAGCTATTGTAAATAAATTTCTCATGAGCAATGTTCACTTTTTCAAAGACGCATTTCTTGCTCTTGCTTGCGTTCGATACCCACAAACAGTTTGAAAAGAATAACTAGCTGCCTTGTTGACAATTTTATAACGTCAATAACATCGACCATACAAGGCTGATGAAATCATTTTAAAATATGGAGTTCCTGCACAAAAACAATCCTGCTTGTAACACAGACACCCTTGTCACAAGGCTGCACTGAGTGCGCCAGCTCAAGGAGAAGGCAGGAATGCCATATATTGATAGATATGGCATATTCCTGCCCTCTCCCTTTCACGCTGCACAGCAAGGTGTCTTGCTGTGTTTCATGAAAAAATTATAAATCTGACTCCTTGTCTGTATGTTTACATAGGGTAGCTATCCATGCCTCACAATCACTTTTGATGTCCTGTGCATCGCAAGTAGAATTCTGAATGATGGTCTGCGGGGGAGAGCAGGAAGACATATCTTACCCCAATTCTGACACATTTGCTTTCAAACCCCTTCTTCTTCTTTCTGGAGTTCTCTGCCTATGCTGGAGATAAATTGTCTTTTGTTTCTAAGTTAATCTTTGATGTGTTTTGGGAATTTTCATACTAGAAAAGTAGACCAGTCACCTGTTGGCTTCTCATTGATATTATAATTTCTCTGGCTGGTGAACAAGCAAATAGCTATGCGTCAAAGACAGCAGTGTCTCCGTTTCTTGTCAAAGAGTAATTATCCCCAAACAGTTATGTCCCGGGTTGTCTCATGTTTCTGTTTTAGGCTGGACCTCCCTCCACTTTCTTTAAGTCCCTCAGGTGTTTTACAGTCCCAAACAGACTGCCCCTGGCAAGTGGTTTTAAGCCTCTGCCCTAGTGGTGGCCAATTTGCCCCTCTCCAGGCAGCTGTGCACACGTTTAAATTACTTTCATTTATCATACCTGGACTTTTCATTCCCAGGGCAGCACCAACGGCACTGGCCCAAATGTTTTCTGAGCAGGATTCACTTACAGTCCCTCTATTATTCCTGGAGGTTCTTAAACAATCCTGCCACTGACTCAGCTGCTGCACACTATTGAGCTGGCTAGTTTCTCTCCTGTATACACTGAATGAAGCTTGAGGCAGAAGGGCACCTCAGAGCCAGGGCCGAACTAGCCATACCGTGCATCGGGCATTTCCCCGGGAGGATGGAAGGGTGTGGGCCGGTTTTGCAGCAGTGGGTGCCAGTTTTCTTACCGGGGGCTGGATTTGCAATGGTGCTGCAATATCGGCCCCAATAACAAAAGCAGCAAGCAAGTGTTTCCAGCATCCCGGGGCCAGGCAGTGCTTCCCCAGGGGCTGGTGGAGAAAATTGCCAAGGCTGCTTTGGGTTCCAAGTCCGGCCCTGGTCAGAGCCATGCACCAGACCCCCACACAGGTCTTACTTCCGTGCTTCAGCGTGAATCTGCCACTATCTGAAAGTGTGACTTTTAAGAAGCATTGAAAAAGATTAGTCTCCTCTGAGATAACACGGACACTGCTCCCTCCATGTATCTGCGGTTGAAAGCCTAATTCTGCAAGTGTGCGAGTATTTAGTAACCCTCAATGCTGGTGTCATCTTCAAAATATGTGTGACTTGACAGGTCTGAGTTTTCCATCCATTGCTTGTCCTTGTACTTCACTCCTTCCTCTGCCCAAAAAAATGACCCAGCTTCATTACTGACAACCTCCATGAAGGTTATCTTCCAATCAGGGCCGGCCTAAGGGCAGTGCAACCAGTGCAGCTGCACCTAGTGCTGGTGTCTGTGGGGAGGAGCGTTGCATTAGAAATAACTTATGGCTTTTAAAGCACCTACTGCAGAGTTCCTTGTGTGTCCAGCAGTTTTCAGGCAACAGTAAACATGTCAAGATAACTGATGATTAATGTACCTTCTGGAGAGAGATGGGAGTTTTGTCTGGTGGTAGTTTTGACCCATCATAAAGTAGCACAGAGGGTTAATATACCTGGTGTAATGAACGTGCAGATCACAAACCTGTATTTTATGCAGATAGCTCAGTGTGTTACAGCTTTTATCACAGAGATCCTTTTGTTACTTGCAGTTCACAAATTACAATCCTAATGTAGCACAGTGACCTATGAACTGTCATCAAAGAGCTGCATGGTATAGGCTAGGACGTTATGCTTGTTTCCCCAGACTTTCATTATCTATTCCTAATGTTACTAAAAAGGATCAATTTGAGCAGAAATAAATTCTTATTAGTAAAGCCAGTCCCAGCCAGAGCTTTAAAACAAATGAAATGTGTGAGAGTCAGGGGCTATGGAGAGGTGAGCGGTACTGTTGGAGAGTGGTAGTGAGGGAATCCGTGGAGAAGTAGTTCATGGGGGGAGGAGATTGTCTCTCCGGGCACCACAAGCACTAAAGCCGGCCCTGCTTCCAACTTCACGTGGTTGCTGTTTTCATTCAAAGTGTCTGAGGTTCGCTTTCTTCTTCGCTGCTGCAATCTATAGCTGTCCAATTGTTCGGGGTTCCTGGGTACCAGATTATTTTTTCTTTTCCTGAGTGTTCATGTATTATCTATAATTTTTCAGATAAATTGTCTCTATTTCAAAGGAAACACTTTCCTCTGTTTATGAGTGGAATGTAAGCGAAGGGACAAAAAGTGCCTAGATTGCTCTTGTTGAGAATGCAACACTTTAGAAATGAGCTACTCATTCATTTAATTTTGTAGAACATCTTCCTTTTCTAAGAGTCAGTCAGTAAGGAGATCTAATGATTCTGTGGCTGTATTTATAATTCATGTAAGTCATTCTCATGTGCTTGGTTGGCTATGAACCTCCAGTTGGTCCTAATGCTTCGTGCAATGCTGGGCCTTTTTATTGGAGGTACATTTTCCCAGACATCCAGTTTAGCAGTGCCAAGGACAACTTCTCCGTTACTCAGCAGTGATTAGGCTGGTAAAATATCTGTAATGAAATAATCCGAAAAATGAACAATTCTCTTCCTCTAGAGAAACTAGCTCTCAAGTAGCTAGTTTTCTTATGGTTAACTGCAAAAGAGTTCTGTTCCTTAAACTCAAGAAAGCTGAGGGAGAGTGAAGGGGGATTCAGGAATGACACTGTGCACATTAGTGTGTTTATTAACATGCAAAAATATATGGTGAAAGTCAAGTTATATTTGCAGTATGTCTGGATTTAGCCTTTGCATGCAAATGTGGGAAATTTGGAGATGGGGAGAAATAAATAATGAAAATAACAATTATTCTATAGAACGTCCAGGATGTGTAAGCAGCCTGTTTATACATAATAACTGGGGATCTTTCAATAGAATTCTTCTTTGCTTGTCCGGTCTGTGCCAACTGGAAAGCGCCCTCTTTCTAATTAGTATTAACATTTGGTGGATTTCAGCCTGTGAAATAGTTAGTTTCAATTTGGTCGTTGTAGTAATTGAGTTTGGTAGATTGCCCAGGCCCAGGATTTACTGGTCATTTATCTCTAGCCGTCGGTAGATCCATGTTGGTGGAAGCTCCTTATCGGTACACTTCTAGAACTTGATCTACTGCAGAAAATACACATTTTACTTCCTTGTTTTCAGAATGTAATGTTGACAGCAGGTTGTCCAGGGTCTCTGCGAGTATGGGTTCGAATCCGTAGCAGGAAGATATAATTCTGTGACATTGAACAATAACCAGTTTCTGAACTGAAAGGATCTGCCAGCTTAGTTGGTATTTACTTACATTTAAGGACTCCAATCACCGATGAAAGAAAAAGTGTAGGAGGAATCATTTGTGTTTATTGAGTTTCTGTCATGTCACAATCCAGGGGCAGCTGTGTGTAATGGTCAGACCAAGGACTGGACTTGTTGTCAATGTATTGCTAGAGCTGCATTGATTGTTCGTTGTAGTGCGCATCACGAGACACTATTGATTAGCCCTATGGAAGTCAGCCTCACACCTTGATACACCTAACCCATGCTATTTCATTTCAAACAGAGACTGGAGCATTGTGTTTTAAAATATACTAATGCCTAATTAAAGTGCATACTAAAAATACAGAAATGCATAGGCAGATGGGAAACTGACATTCCAATAGTAAAAGTACTTACCTTGCATTGCTGTGGCAAGAATGCCAAGTACAGAGGATGACATATTCATGTGGGTTACAGAAAGATGCAGATGATATTGTTTTCAGGTTCTGTCCATAGTGACCACATTGAAGGTCAACTCTTGCTTGTGGTGACATAACAGGCAAGGGTGCTTATATGAGCTAAACAAAAGATCAAAGCAGTCTAACATTTCACTGAAGTGAGAAGAGAAATCCCTGTACTGAGTCATTCCTTAACAATTCACTGAAGCACTGAGCATCAGCTCACAACACTGATAGGAGGCAGGCAGGGTGCAACCATGTTAATGGTTACCTAAAGAGCTTGGGGAACTCAGGTGCACTTTGTGCTCCTCTGAGCCCCGCCTTTGCAGCTTCCCCCTCTTCTACTGCTCGAGGTTACAACTCAGTGATGCTCTTGCAGCCTCCCTCTCAGCCACTGAAGTTGTCTCCTGACAGAAGGTACGAGATTGTGCCTGTCAGCAAAGGCAAGATGAGTAGAGCACGAGAGAAAGGAAGATAACCCTGAACTAGGAACTGACCCACTTATGTATGGTTCTAGGTAATAAAGTCCAACTCGTTAAAGAGCAACCACCAACTGCTTTAAGTAAGAAGTGCAAAACAGCAATATTCCTTACGAGTGGGATGGCTCTTTCATTCTCATCTTTAATCTTAATGGCTCGTGGTTGCAAAGCAATTTTGATGGTTGTTGAACACAAACTCATAAATCTAACACGGACTTACAGCATATCAACATTTTCCGCTACCTGGAACTGGAAAAGTGTTTACTTGAGTTAGAGAAAATCAAACAGAGACTTTTCATTGATGTTTACAGAAAGAGAGGTCATTAGAGGCATTTCTAACTGACTATGCAGTGCAAGGTCTACTAGGTCAATCAGATTGTGTGTGACAAAAGCAATAAGTCAAACAGGCTTTCAGCACATGCGCTGGAAAATCAAAAGTCACAAGTACATAAATTACATCTAAGTTGACAATTAGCGTATGCATTTCAAGGATGCATAGAAGATCAGTATTTTCAAAGAATGATGAAACATAATTTACCGAAGAAAATAAAAAATGAATTACAATACGTGCATTGTTATGCCAGCTTAAATTGTCCAATTCAAATTCAGGAACTTCAATCTTAAATGTTAACAGTTGAGTTGTGTAGCGTCGAGAATCTCTTGTGCAGTACCCCTGCGCCTCACTGATCCCCATTTCGACATTTCTGATTGAATGGTCATATTTTCCTGCACTGGGGACTCATGTCTTAAGTCCACTGGCTGGTGTATAACACATTTTGAACAAGTTACTCACCTGCACTGTATGAGACTCTGCTGGGCATTAGGTTCACCTAAAGTGGACATCTTGTAGTATGGGTGACTACTGTCTTATATCCAGGCGATGGCAGGACTGCCAGTTAGTGGTAACTGGTTAAGAGTTATTGGGTGTACACAGCGCTCAAAGGTGTGAAGGAGGGCCACTGGCCGTCTGTGGTGAATCTGTCATGAACGGGGCACCACTCACTTCCCCCTGTGTGTGTGTGTGTGAAAGGAAGATGGATGGATGAATGGATGGATGGTCTACATTCTCGGTAAGAGTTGTCAAGCATCAATGGCAGATCTGATCCTTGGCCAACAGCTAATAGGCCCATTCAACGTCAAGGGTAATTCCTTGTACCCTGTCAGCCTTCTACGTGGGTTATATGTAATAGGCTGCTGCGCAACAGGGTCCAGTTTTCGCAGCGGTGTTCCTGCAGCAATAAAAATATAGTTAAAACCCACTATAGTCCCAGACACTCTTGTCATTTTCCTCAGCCCAGGCGAAATGGCATTACGAGGTGACTGTGGCAACCAAAGCATATCTGAACAGCAAAACCCTGGGCATCTTTCATGCAACTTATTCACAATGGACCTGACAAAACCATTAAAAACAATATTGCTTCTCACCTTTCCTTTCATTAGTGCTCTTAGTAGTCAGCTGTTGCATTTCATCTCCATACCAAAGGCCAGACATTCAACATGTGACCTGGCTGGCATAGGTCAAACAGCAAGTTGGCCGCTTGCCTTCTCAACGTCGGGGTCAAGGCAGCCCAGGTTGTTAGAGACCACAGAGACTAACAAGCCTGGAGCCTAAGAGAGACCCAGACACTCTTGTTTATTCTTGTCAGATAATGTTGTCAAAAGTGATTTTCTCCCCTCCACAACTCACACTCACTGGCTCTCTGGCAGTTGCCCGGGAGGTACAAGTGCTTGTGTGGGGAGATCTTCTGGCAGGCATGGGTCTCAATGGGCCTCCATCCAGTGACACAACAATCCCTATGTTTCACAGCGACTCAAGGTTGTTCTCACTGTCCGTTCCCAGACACACCAGTCCCAGTGTGCTCCCATCAGTCTGAAAATGCTCTAGACCAGGCTTCCTGACATTGTGAGTCTAAAACATAGGCTCTTTAGACGGAAGAAAAGATGAACTTCACATAAGATTTATTCTACAAAGATTTTTGTGATATTAAATTTGGTATAAAGATGTTATATAGATTGATGGCATTAATAAACACCCTGTTGACTAATTTGGAACTAACCTTTATCTGCTCATGAAGTGTCAAGCTTTTATTACACGAGACAATAGAGCCATTCCATTAATGTGATTTGCTCATCCTCTTATTGAAAGATTTAATGCAGGTAATAAAAAGGGCTTCTGGAATGGTGATTCCACTGAGGCCATCATTGATACTAAGTTGAAGAGAAGGCCGATGAAATGCTAGTTATATGCTAGAATGTTAGTTATATTCAAATTAACTGTGATCTGTCTTTGTTGTTGTGGGGTGGATTATAATGGAGGACTGAGAAGAAAGTGGTAAAGAACATTTCTCAGTTGACCACCTCTAGCCCTGGTCCAAATGTTATTGGAGGCTTTTCTTCCAAGGAAGCAAAATGGAGTCTCTTATACATATCTAGAAACGTTAGTGGCAAATGGCATGCATTTAGAGCAAATTTGTGAAAACTTAAATGTATTGGTATTAATATAGAAGTTGAATGCATTTGAATTTCACAGTGACGTTACGTCTCACATTTTATAAAATTAATTAAATGTCACTTAGATGCACAATTTAGGCACAGGGAGATTAAGGCTCTCATTATGAGCTTTTCAGACTTTGGCACGGAGACGCCAGAGAGACAGAATTTAAATTAACAGCCAGTAGGGCCGCACCAAAGTCCAGCCTGTCATCAGGAGTCTGGAGCTGGGGCTGAGAGACCTGCACACTGGCAGTGTTCATAAAAACAGAAAAGTTGTGTTTTCATGAACAGTTTTCCAGCTAAATAATTTCTAGCTGCAACAAAGGGCAGTAATTGGGCCTCACAGGAGGCAGGGCTACGCCCTGAAGCTTGTGATAAGGAGCTGCTACTCAAAGGGAGTTTCACAGCCTTATTATCTCCCACCTGTTGGATCTTGCTGATTTCATCAGAGACTTCAACAGGAAGCTTATAGAGTTCCATTTGAGCAATCACCTGCTCATTTAATTGTCTTGGTCTACACCCTACAGACATAGAAATTCAGGCAATACACTTCCACTGTCTGGGAAGCTTTCCCCAACTCCAACTTGTGCCATGCAACAACCAAAGGCATCCAAAATGAATCCCACTTCACTTTCGTAATTAATACTCTGAGCCAAACTTTAAGGGAGAACATGCTCTAGCATGTGCAGACTCTTCTTTTCGATGTTTGTGTTATTTACCTCTTATACTCTCTCACGTTGCTATGATTATGAGGTTATTTATGTGGGTCCAGCCGTTACTGTACACTCCCATCCTTTGAGCTGCTCAGCTGTTCTTGCCGAAGAGGTGGTCTAGTGGTAGTCTTTCAGGGGATAGAATGTTTGCCTGATTCTAGTGCTTATCAAGCTCCTTAATATAGCACTGTCTCACTTTCAAATAATGTTATTTCTTTAGCAGTATTGCATCCTCACATTGTATGCAATCTCAACAAAGCCTCCTTTGTATAACCAGAAAAATTGGCCTTGCCCTGAAACTTCCAATTGTTGCCTCTCACTTTCTTTAAAATGGCCCTCTACATACTTGCAATACTCTGCATGCCTCCTCTCTCTGAGCACAGCTCACTCTAAGTCACATGCAAAGTTGCCTTAATCCCTGTTGTTGTATTTCTGCAAAATGCCCCCACATCATTTGAAAGATTACAACCTACCCTTGTTCTATGCTACCAATTAGAAAGGATATACTCTGGACTGGATGCTTACGTGGAGAATTGACATTGTCCACGTTTTTCTAACACCAATAAGCTAGTTGGACCACAATTTGCTTACGTTGTCCCTAGAAGAGAAGAGTTCTAAGAAGAAACATAGCAAAGCCCTTGCTGTGTCTTATTGGCATAAACAAAACTGCCAGTAGATAAAGTAAGAATAGACATTTCGCAGAGAGCATTTCACGGGGATCAGTCATCAAATGAATGACTGGTACGACAGTATGCTTGCAACTGTTTCAGTGACTTTGCCCTTGTTAAGACCTTTCTTTGAAATGGATTAGATAAATCCCGACTTTTGTTCTCCGATGAGCTCAAATTGCTCCAGGGCAAGATGAAGACATTAGAGATGGTGTGGCCATAATATTCTAATGATTTCACCAAGCGTGAAGTTGGTATCTTAGAAACACTTATAAAAAAAATCTATGTGACACGGCCAAAAAATAGCTTCACCGAGCAGATCTGAGAAACAGCAAAACCTAGCAAAGCTTTGTTTCAAATGATGAAGGATATTGCTAGCTCTGAGGCACTGACCCTACACCTTGAGGTACCAGCTAACTGGTATGCTCAGGTTTGGGGTTCTTTCTGGATTAGATAGAGCAATATTTAAACCAAGTTTTCTTTTGGGGAAGCAGCCCAGAGTTCAACTTGACTCCCCCCTTGAACACTACAGGGCCTTCTCCTTTCCAACTTTTAGGAACTCCTCCTTAAATACACTGGACAGATTTGAAATCTTTCACTCAGTTGTTCTGTCAGGAAACCAACTCCAGCTAAAGTACTAAAGAAGAGTGCAAGTAGGTGACCCCTTACTTCAGGCAAATCATCAATACTTAACTTAGGATGGGAGTTATCCCTCAGAAACTGACACCCCGTCACCCAACATCGTTAAAGACACTATTGAAGGGGATGGGGAGTCCGGGCTATCTTTAATTTGGATGAAATTCTTTTTCATGGACCATAAAGCCAGAGTAGGTGTGTCAAGAGCAGGCTTAAACATGTTCTATTTGATGGGGGGTGCCCTGGGCTCTTGTTTAGCCCCTTGTTTTGTATATTTATGCAAGCAAGACCGATGGAAAGACCGAGGTCTTGCTGCTGGGCGCCGACACAACCTTCTGGTCGCCCAGGTGGTGGCCTGCCAATTCGGGAGATTGCCCTACCCCAGTGCCCTGCATCAAAAATCTTGGAGTCATCTTTGATGACAAACTAACATTTAGTAATCAGATTAATAAGCTCTCCTCCACCATCTGGTTTATTCTAAAAATGATTAGAAAAATCCGCCCATTCATCCCTCCCAATGCAATTAAAACTCTGGTCACAGCATTGGCCCTTTCGAGATTGGACTATGGGAATGCACTATACTTGGGAATTCAATCCCAGCATCTACTAAGACTGCAGCGTTTGCAGAACGCCGCAGCCAGATTAATACTAGACATCCCAAGGTTTAAATCAGTCTCTCACGGTTTAAGAGCCCTCCATTGGCTCCCAATGAAAAAAAGGATTGAGTTTAAATCCCAATGTCTGGCCTTCAAAGCTCTACATGATTTAGGGCCACACTTTCTGAGGACGCACCTGAAATGGTATGCGCCGGCCAGAAGCTTAAGATCAGCCCATACAAAACTTTTGCAGACACCTAAATATAAGAAGGCCCGCTGGGGAGGTGAGGGGGGGGCAGAAGTTTTCTGTTGGGGACAGTAAAGATCTGGAACCAGCTCCCCATCTCCATAAAGAGCAGCCCATCACTCTGGTCCTTCAGAAAGGCATTAAAGACCTGGCTCTTTAACAACTGATTCTTCCGGGATTCCCACCAGTACCTCGCAATCTACCATTTCCAGCGCCAAGACGCCCATGGGCATTCGTCGCGCTTTATAAATACATAAATCAAATCAAATCAAACTCTTGCATTAACTGCATTTCAACTTAGGTATCAGTTTCCCGATCCATGCTGATGACATGTAAGAGATGTTCTATCTGTCCTGAAATCCTGTGAGTGGTGACATGTTCGAAGTTTTTGCTGTGCCTGGGTCAACAACTTCAGGGGGCCCTTTAAAAGGCAAGGACCTTTTTAAGCTTTAAAAATATATGTCCTGAAAACAAGGTACCGGGAGCATGGGGAACCACATAGTGGTATTAGCCATGTTAGGTGCCTCATCATTAATAAACAGTGCAGGCGTCTGTGAAAAGATCTAAATGAATGTTGCTGCACAAGCCTGGGCCCTGAAAAGGAGAGTTGCCTTGTTAATAATGCCCTTCTGCTCCCATTTCTGACAGTCCTGCAAGGATGGTGATATTAAGGTTGATAAAATCTTCCCTGACATTCAGAAACATGTGAGTATGAGACATTTGAGATGAATGCCTCTAGAATAGAGTTTCTGTTCATTGGAACTGACAATATGCTGAGAAATCATGTATAAGGTCATCGAGTATTTGGAGTAATGTATAGCATCATCGTTAAAGTTAACAAAAGTCAAAACTCTGGGGATCTGGTTTGACGAAACACCCTCTATGGATAGCTCAGTAAATAATGTTGCCCAGTCTTCTGAGCTTTTCCACCTTTGCCGGGGCTGTAACAAGTGCAAAAGAAACAATTGGACGGAATGCTGGACAATGCAAACATTCACCCCCAGTCACAAGGATCTGGGTTAAATCCATCATTCTTTTGCTCACCACACCACCCCAGTTTGGACCCAGCCATATGCAAATCAGTCTTGACCCTGTTCCTTGTGGGAACAGTGAAGCCCGAACTGTGAAGCCAGGTCCTCCCTGGACCAGAAACAAGCATCCTGGGACCGGTTTCAGGGCATCATCCTTCATCAGCCAGGCTAGTTTGAATCCAGTGGTGTAGTGAGCACGGGACCCACGTCTGGGCATACCCTTCCCACTTAGGGCGACAAATGCAAATGAAACAATTGGACGGAATGCTGGACAATGCAAACATTCACCCCCAGTCACAAGGATCTAGGTTAAATCCATCATTCTTTTGCTCACCACACCACCCCAATTTGGACCCAGCCATATGCAAATCTGTCTTGACCCTGTTCCTTGTGGGAACAGTCCAGCCCGAACTGCCAAGCCAGGTCCTCCCTGGACCGGAAACAAGCATCCTGGGACCGGTTTCAGGGCATTACCCTTCATCAGCCAGGCTAGCTTGAACCCAGTGGAGTAGTGAGCACGGGACCCATGTCTGGGCATACCCTTCCCACTTACGGCAACAAATGCAAAAGAAACAATTGGACGGAATGCTGGACAATGCAAACATTCACTCCCAGTCACAAGGATCTGGGTTAAATCCATCATTCTTTTGCTCACCACACGACCCCAGTTTGGACCCAGCCATATGCAAATCAGTCTTGACCCTGTTCCTTGTGGGAACAGTCCAGCCCGAACTGCCAAGCCAGGTCCTCCCTGGACCGGAAACAAGCATCCTGGGACCGGTTTCAGGACATGACCCTTCATCAGCCAGGCTAGCTTGAATCCAGCGGTGTATGAGCACGGGACCCACGTCTGGGCATACCCTTCCCACTTAGGGCGACAAATGCAAAACAAACAATTGGACGGAATGCTGGACAATGCAAACATTCACCCCCAGTCACAAGGATCTGGGTTAAATCCATCATTCTTTTGCTCACCACACCACCCCAGTTTGGACCCAGCCATATGCAAATCAGTCTTGACCCTGTTCCTTGTGGGAACAGTCCAGCCCGAACTGCCAAGCCAGGTCCTCCCTGGACCGGAAACAAGCATCCTGGGACCGGTTTCAGGGCATCACCCTTCATCAGCAAGGCTAGCTTGAATCCAGTGGTGTAGTGAGCACGGGACCCACGTCTGGGCATACCCTTCCCACTTAGGGGGACAAATGCAAAAGAAACAATTGGACGGAATGCTGGACAATGCAAACATTCACCCCCAGTCACAAGGATCAGGGTTAAATCCATCATTCTTTTGCTCACCACCCCACCCCAGTTTGGACCCAGCCATATGCAAATCAGTCTTGACCCTGTTCCTTGTGGGAACAGTCCAGCCCAAACTGCCAAGCCAGGTCCTCCCTGGACCGGAAACAAACATCCTGGGACCGGTTTCAGGGCAAGACCCTTCATTAGCCAGGCTAGCTTGAATCCAGTGGTGTGGTGAGCACGGGACCCACGTCTGGGCATACCCTTCCCACTTAGGGCGACAAATGCAAAAGAAACAATTGGACGGCATGCTGGACAATGCAAACATTCACCGCCAGTCACAAGGATCTGGGTTAAATCCATCATTCTTTTGCTCACCACACCACCCCAGTTTGGACCCTGCCATATGCAAATCAGTCTTGACCATGTTCCTTGTGGGAACAGTCCAGCCCGAACTGCCAAGCCAGGTCCTCCCTGGACCGGTGGCAAGCATCCTGGGACCGGTTTCAGGGCATGACCCTTCATCAGCCAGGCTAGCTTGAATCCAGTGGTGTAGTGAGCACAGGACCCACGTCTGGGCATACCCTTCCCACTTAGGGCGATGAATGCAAAAGAAACAATTGGACGGAATGTTGGACAATGCAAACATTCACCCCCAGCCACAAGGATCTGGGTTAAATCCATCATTCTTTTGCTCACCACACACCACAGTTTGGACCCAGCCATATGCAAATGTCTTGACCCTGTTCCTTGTGGGAACAGTCCAGTCCGAACTGCCAAGCCAGGTCCTCCCTGGACCGGAAACAAGCATCCTGGGTCCGGTTTCAGGGCATTACTCTTCATCAGCCAGGCTAGCTTGAATCCAGTGGTGTAGTGAGCACGGGACCCACGTCTGGGCATACTCTTCCCACTTAGGGCGACAAATGAAAAAAAAACAATTGGACGGAATGCTGGACAATGCAAACATTCACCCCCAGTCATAAGGATCTGGGTTAAATCCATCATTCTTTTGCTCACCACACCACCCTAGTTTGGACCCAGCCATATGCAAATCAGTCTTGACCCTGTTCCTTGTGGGAACAGTCCAGCCCGAACTGCCAAGCCAGGTCCTCCCTGGACCGGAAACAAGCATCCTGGGACCGGTTTCAGGGCATTACCCTTCATCAGCCAGGCTAGGTTGAATCCAGTGGTGTAGTGAGCACGGGACCCACGTCTGGGCATACTCTTCCCACTTAGGGTGACAAATGCAAAAGAAACAATTGGACGGAATGCTGGACAATGCAAACATTCACCCCCAGTCACAAGGACCTTGGTTAAATCCATCATTCTTTTGCTCACCACACCACCCCAGTTTGGACACAGCCATATGCAAATCAGTCTTGACCCTGTTCCTTGTGGGAACAGTCCAGCCCGAACTGCCAAGCCAGGTCCTCCCTGGACCGGAAACAAGCATCCTGGGACCGGTTTCAGGGCATCACCCTTTATCAGCCGGGCTAGCTTGAATCCAGTGGTGTAGTGAGCACGGAACCAACGTCTGGGCATACCCTTCCCACTTAGGGGGACAAATGCAAAAGAAACAATTGGACGGAATGCTGGACAATGCAAACATTCACCCCCAGTCACAAGGATCAGGGTTAAATCCATCATTCTTTTGCTCACCACACCACCCCAGTTTGGACCCAGCCATATGCAAATCAGTCTTGACCCTGTTCCTTGTAGGAACAGTCCAGCCCAAACTGCCAAGCCAGGTCCTCCCTGGACCGGAAACAAACGTCCTGGGACCGGTTTCAGGGCAAGACCCTTCATCAGCCAGGCTAGCTTGAATCCAGTCGTGTAGTGAGCACGGGACCCACGTCTGGGCATACCCTTCCCACTTAGGGCGACAAATGCAAAAGAAACAATTGGACGGAATGCTGGACAATGCAAACATTCACCCCCAGTCACAAGGATCAGGGTTAAATCCATCATTCTTTTGCTCACCACACCACCCCAGTTTGGACCCAGCCATATGCAAATCAGTCTTGACCCTGTTCCTTGTAGGAACAGTCCAGCCCAAACTGCCAAGCCAGGTCCTCCCTGGACCGGAAACAAACGTCCTGGGACCGGTTTCAGGGCAAGACCCTTCATCAGCCAGGCTAGCTTGAATCCAGTCGTGTAGTGAGCACGGGACCCACGTCTGGGCATACCCTTCCCACTTAGGGCGACAAATGCAAAAGAAACAATTGGATGGAATGCTGGACAATGCAAACATTCAACCCCAGTCACAAGGATCTGGGTTAAATCCATCATTCTTTTGCTCACCACACCACCCCAGTTTGGACCCAGCCATATGCAAATCAGTCTTGACCCTGTTCCTTGTAGGAACAGTCCAGCCCAAACTGCCAAGCCAGGTCCTCCCTGGACCGGAAACAAACGTCCTGGGACCGGTTTCAGGGCAAGACCCTTCATCAGCCAGGCTAGCTTGAATCCAGTCGTGTAGTGAGCACGGGACCCACGTCTGGGCATACCCTTCCCACTTAGGGCGACAAATGCAAAAGAAACAATTGGACGGAATGCTGGACAATGCAAACATTCACCCCCAGTCACAAGGATCTGGGTTAAATCCATCATTCTTTTGCTCACCACACCACCCCAGTTTGGACCCAGCCATATGCAAATTAGTCTTGACCCTGTTCCTTGTGGGAACAGTCCAGCCCGAACTGCCAAGCCAGGTCCTCCCTGGACCGGAAACAAGCATCCTGGGACCGGTTTCAGGGCATGACCCTTCATCAGCCAGGCTAACTTGAATCCAGTGGTGTAGTGAGCACAGGACCCACGTCTGGGCATACCTTTCCCACTTAGGGCGACGAATGCAAAAGAAACAATTGGACGGAATGTTGGACAATGCAAACATTCACCCCCAGTCACAAGGATCTGGGTTAAATCCATCATTCTTTTGCTCCCCACACACCCCAGTTTGGACCCAGCCATATGCAAATGTCTTGACCCTGTTCCTTGTGGGAACAGTCCAGTCCGAACTGCCAAGGCAGGTCCTCCCTGGACCGGAAACAAGCATCCTGGGACCGGTTTCAGGGCATGACCCTTCATCAGCCAGGCTAGCTTGAATCCAGTGGTGCAGTGAGCACGGGACCCACGTCTGGGCATACCCTTCCCACTTAGGGCGACAAATGCAAAAGAAACAATTGGACGGAATGCTGGACAATGCAAACATTCACCCCCAGTCACAAGGATCTGGGTTAAATCCATCATTCTTTTGCTCACCACACCACCCCAGTTTGGACCCAGCCATATGCAAATCAGTCTTGACCCTGTTCCTTGTGGGAACAGTCCAGCCCAAACTGCCAAGCCAGGTCCTCCCTGGACCGGAAACAAGCATCCTGGGACCGGTTTCAGGGCATCACCCTTCATCACTCAGGCTAGCTTGAATCCAGTGGTGCAGTGAGCACGGGACCCACGTCTGGGCATACCCTTCCCACTTAGGGCGACAAATGCAAAAGAAACAATTGGACGGAATGCTGGACAATGCAAACATTCACCCCCCAGTCACAAGGATCTGGGTTAAATCCATCATTCTTTTGCTCACCACACCACCCCAGTTTGGACCCAGCCATATGCAAATTAGTCTTGACCCTGTTCCTTGTGGGAACAGTCCAGCCCGAACTGCCAAGCCAGGTCCTCCCTGGACCGGAAACAAGCATCCTGGGAGCAGTTTCAGGGCATCACCCTTCATCAGCCGGGCTAGCTTGAATCCAGTGGTGTAGTGAGCACGGAACCCACGTCTGGGCATACCCTTCCCACTTAGGGGGACAAATGCAAAAGAAACAATTGGACGGAATGCTGGACAATGCAAACATTCACCCCCAGTCACAAGGATCAGGGTTAAATCCATCATTCTTTTGCTCACCACACCACCCCAGTTTGGACCCAGCCATATGCAAATCAGTCTTGACCCTGTTCCTTATGGGAACAGTCCAGCTCAAACTGCCAAGCCAGGTCTTCCCTGGACCGGAAACAAACATCCTGGGACCGGTTTCAGGGCAAGACCCTTCATCAGTCAGGCTAGCTTGAATCCAGTCGTGTAGTGAGCACGGGACCCACGTCTGGGCATACCCTTCCCACTTAGGGCGACAAATGCAAAAGAAACAATTGGACGGAATGCTGGACAATGCAAACATTCACCCCCAGTCACAAGGATCTGGGTTAAATCCATCATTCTTTTGCTCACCACACCACCCCAGTTTGAACCCAGCCATATGCAACTCAGTCTTGACCCTGTTCCTTGTGGGAACAGTCCAGCCCGAACTGCCAAGCCAGGTCCTCTCTGGACCGGAAACAAGCATCCTGGGACGGGTTTCAGGGCATGACCCTTCATCAGCCAGGCTAGCTTGAATCCAGTGGTGTAGTGAGCACAGGACCTACGTCTGGGCATACCCTTCCCACTTAGGGCGACGAATGCAAAAGAAACAATTGGACGGAATGTTGGACAATGCAAACATTCACCCCCAGTCACAAGGATCTGGGTTAAATCCATCATTCTTTTGCTCACCATACACCCCAGTTTGGACCCAGCCATATGCAAATGTCTTGACCCTGTTCCTTGTGGGAACAGTCCAGCCCGAACTGCCAAGCCAGGTCCTCCCTGGACCGGAAACAAGCATCCTGGGACCGGTTTCAGGGCATCACCCTTCATCAGCCAGGCTAGCTTGAATCCAGTGGTGTAGTGAGCACGGGACCCACGTCTGGGCATACCCTTCCCACTTAGGGTGACAAATACAAAAGAAACAATTGGACGGAATGCTGGACAATGCAAACATTCACCCCCAGTCACAAGGATCTGGGTTAAATCCATAATTCTTTTGCTCACCACACCACCCCAGTTTGGACCCAGCCATATGCAAATCAGTCTTGACCCTGTTCCTTGTGGGAACAGTCCAGCCCGAACTGCCAAGCCAGGTCCTCCCTGGAAAGGAAACAAGCATCCTGGGAACGGTTTCAGGGCATGACCCTTCATCAGCCAGGCTAGCTTGAATCCAGTGGTGTAGTGAGCACGGGATCCACGTCTGGGCATACTCGTCCCACTTAGTGCGACAAATGCAAAAGAAACAATTGGACGGAATGCTGGACAATGCAAACATTCACCCCCAGTCACAAGGATCTGGGTTAAATCCATCATTCTTTTGCTCACCACACCACCCCAGTTTGGACACAGCCATATGCAAATCAGTCTTGACCCTGTTCCTTGTGGGAACAGTCCAGCCCGAACTGCCAAGCCAGGTCCTCCCTGAACCGGAAACAAGCATCCTGGGAGCGGTTTCAGGGCATCACCCTTCATCAGCCGGGCTAGCTTGAATCCAGTGGTGTAGTGAGCACGGAACCCACGTCTGGGCATACCCTTCCCACTTAGGGGGACAAATGCAAAAGAAACAATTGGACGGAATGCTGGACAATGCAAACATTCACCCCAGTCACAAGGATCAGGGTTAAATCCATCATTCTTTTGCTCACCACACCACCCCAGTTTGGACCCAGCCATATGCAAATCAGTCTTGACCCTGTTCCTTGTGGGAACAGTCCAGCCCGAACTGCCAAGCCAGGTCCTCCCTGGACCGGAAACAAGCATCCTGTGACCGGTTTCAGGGCATCACCCTTCATCAGCCAGGCTAGCTTGAATCCAGTGGTGTAGTGAGCACGGGACCCACGTCTGGGCATACCGTTCCCACTTAGGGCGACAAATGCAAAAGAAACAATTGGACGGAATGCTGGACAATGCAAACATTCACCCCCAGTCACAAGGATCTGGGTTAAATCCATCATTATTTTGCTCACCACACCACCCCAGTTTGGACCCAGCCATATGCAAATCAGTCTTGACCCTGTTCCTTGTGGGAACAGTCCAGCCCGAACTGCCAAGCCAGGTCCTCTCTGGACCGGAAACAAGCATCCTGGGAACGGTTTCAGGGCATGACCCTTCATCAGCCAGGCTAGCTTGAAACCAGTGGTGTAGTGAGCACAGGACCTACTTCTGGGCATACCCTTCCCACTTAGGGTGACAAATACAAAAGAAACAATTGGACGGAATGCTGGACAATGCAAACATTCACCCCCCAGTCACAAGGATCTGGGTTAAATCTATCATTCTTTTGCTCACCACACCACCCCAGTTTGGACCCAGCCATATGCAAATTAGTCTTGACCCTGTTCCTTGTGGGAACAGTCCAGCCCGAACTGCCAAGACAGGTCCTCCCTGGACCGGAAACAAGCATCCTGGGAGCAGTTTCAGGGCATCACCCTTCATCAGCCGGGCTAGCTTGAATCCAGTGGTGTAGTGAGCACGGAACCCACGTCTGGGCATACCCTTCCCACTTAGGGGGACAAATGCAAAAGAAACAATTGGACGGAATGCTGGACAATGCAAACATTCACCCCCAGTCACAAGGATCAGGGTTAAATCCATCATTCTTTTGCTCACCACACCACCCCAGTTTGGACCCAGCCATATGCAAATCAGTCTTGACCCTGTTCCTTATGGGAACAGTCCAGCTCAAACTGCCAAGCCAGGTCTTCCCTGGACCGGAAACAAACATCCTGGGACCGGTTTCAGGGCAAGACCCTTCATCAGTCAGGCTAGCTTGAATCCAGTCGTGTAGTGAGCACGGGACCCACGTCTGGGCATACCCTTCCCACTTAGGGCGACAAATGCAAAAGAAACAATTGGACGGAATGCTGGACAATGCAAACATTCACCCCCAGTCACAAGGATCTGGGTTAAATCCATCATTCTTTTGCTCACCACACCACCCCAGTTTGAACCCAGCCATATGCAACTCAGTCTTGACCCTGTTCCTTGTGGGAACAGTCCAGCCCGAACTGCCAAGCCAGGTCCTCTCTGGACCGGAAACAAGCATCCTGGGACCGGTTTCAGGGCATGACCCTTCATCAGCCAGGCTAGCTTGAATCCAGTGGTGTAGTGAGCACAGGACCTACGTCTGGGCATACCCTTCCCACTTAGGGCGACGAATGAAAAAGAAACAATTGGACGGAATGTTGGACAATGCAAACATTCACCCCCAGTCACAAGGATCTGGGTTAAATCCATCATTCTTTTGCTCACCATACACCCCAGTTTGGACCCAGCCATATGCAAATGTCTTGACCCTGTTCCTTGTGGGAACAGTCCAGCCCGAACTGCCAAGCCAGGTCCTCCCTGGACCGGAAACAAGCATCCTGGGACCGGTTTCAGGGCATCACCCTTCATCAGCCAGGCTAGCTTGAATCCAGTGGTGTAGTGAGCACGGGACCCACGTCTGGGCATACCCTTCCCACTTAGGGTGACAAATACAAAAGAAACAATTGGACGGAATGCTGGACAATGCAAACATTCACCCCCAGTCACAAGGATCTGGGTTAAATCCATAATTCTTTTGCTCACCACACCACCCCAGTTTGGACCCAGCCATATGCAAATCAGTCTTGACCCTGTTCCTTGTGGGAACAGTCCAGCCCGAACTGCCAAGCCAGGTCCTCCCTGGACCGGAAACAAGCATCCTGGGAACGGTTTCAGGGCATGACCCTTCATCAGCCAGGCTAGCTTGAATCCAGTGGTGTAGTGAGCACGGGATCCACGTCTGGGCATACTCGTCCCACTTAGTGCGACAAATGCAAAAGAAACAATTGGACGGAATGCTGGACAATGCAAACATTCACCCCCAGTCACAAGGATCTGGGTTAAATCCATCATTCTTTTGCTCACCACACCACCCCAGTTTGGACACAGCCATATGCAAATCAGTCTTGACCCTGTTCCTTGTGGGAACAGTCCAGCCCGAACTGCCAAGCCAGGTCCTCCCTGAACCGGAAACAAGCATCCTGGGAGCGGTTTCAGGGCATCACCCTTCATCAGCCGGGCTAGCTTGAATCCAGTGGTGTAGTGAGCACGGAACCCACGTCTGGGCATACCCTTCCCACTTAGGGGGACAAATGCAAAAGAAACAATTGGACGGAATGCTGGACAATGCAAACATTCACCCCAGTCACAAGGATCAGGGTTAAATCCATCATTCTTTTGCTCACCACACCACCCCAGTTTGGACCCAGCCATATGCAAATCAGTCTTGACCCTGTTCCTTGTGGGAACAGTCCAGCCCGAACTGCCAAGCCAGGTCCTCCCTGGACCGGAAACAAGCATCCTGTGACCGGTTTCAGGGCATCACCCTTCATCAGCCAGGCTAGCTTGAATCCAGTGGTGTAGTGAGCACGGGACCCACGTCTGGGCATACCGTTCCCACTTAGGGCGACAAATGCAAAAGAAACAATTGGACGGAATGCTGGACAATGCAAACATTCACCCCCAGTCACAAGGATCTGGGTTAAATCCATCATTCTTTTGCTCACCACACCACCCCAGTTTGGACCCAGCCATATGCAAATCAGTCTTGACCCTGTTCCTTGTGGGAACAGTCCAGCCCGAACTGCCAAGCCAGGTCCTCTCTGGACCGGAAACAAGCATCCTGGGACCGGTTTCAGGGCATGACCCTTCATCAGCCAGGCTAGCTTGAAACCAGTGGTGTAGTGAGCACAGGACCTACTTCTGGGCATACCCTTCCCACTTAGGGCGACGAATGCAAAAGAAACAATTGGACGGAATGTTGGACAATGCAAACATTCACCCCCAGTCACAAGGATCTGGGTTAAATCCATCATTCTTTTGCTCACCATACACCACAGTTTGGACCCAGCCATATGCAAATGTCTTGACCCTGTTCCTTGTGGGAACAGTCCAACCCGAACTGCCAAGCCAGGTCCTCCCTGGACCGGAAACAAGCATCCTGGGACCGGTTTCAGGGCATCACCCTTCATCAGCCAGGCTAGCTTGAATCCAGTGGTGTAGTGAGCACGGGACCCACGTCTGGGCATACCCTTCCCACTTAGGGCGACAAATGCAAAAGAAACAATTGGACGGAATGCTGGACAATGCAAACATTCACCCCCAGTCACAAGGATCTGGGATAAATCCATAATTCTTTTGCTCATCACACCACCCCAGTTTGGACCCAGCCATATGCAAATCAGTCTTGACCCTGTTCCTTATGGGAACAGTCCAGCCCGAACTGCCAAGCCAGGTCCTCCCTGGACCGGAAACAAGCATCCTGGGAGCGGTTTCAGGGCATCACCCTTCCTCAGCCGGGCTAGCTTGAATCCAGTGGTGTAGTGAGCACGGAACCCACGTCTGGGCATACCCTTCGCACTTAGGGGGACAAATGCAAAAGAAACAATTGGACGGAATGCTGGACAATGCAAACATTCACCCCCAGTAACAAGTATCAGGGTTAAATCCATCATTCTTTTGCTCACCACACCACCCCAGTTTGGACCCAGCCATATGCAAATCAGTCTTGACCCTGTTCCTTGTGGGAACAGTCCAGCCCAAACTGCCAAGCCAGGTCCTCCCTGGACCGGAAACAAACATCCTGGGACCGGTTTCAGGGCAAGACCCTTCATCAGCCAGGCTAGCTTGAATCCAGTCGTGTAGTGAGCACGGGACCCACGTCTGGGCATACCCTTCCCACTTAGGGCGACAAATGCAAAAGAAACAATTGGACGGCATGCTGGACAATGCAAACATTCACCGCCAGTCACAAGGATCTGGGTTAAATCCATCATTCTTTTGCTCACCACACCACCCCAGTTTGGACCCTGCCATATGCAAATCAGTCTTGACCCTGTTCCTTGTGGGAACAGTCCAGCCCGAACTGCCAAGCCAGGTCCTCCCTGGACCGGAAACAAGCATCCTGTGACCGGTTTCAGGGCATCACCCTTCATCAGCCAGGCTAGCTTGAATCCAGTGGTGTAGTGAGCACGGGACCCACGTCTGGGTATACCGTTCCCACTTAGGGCGACAAATGCAAAAGAAACAATTGGACGTAATGCTGGACAATGCAAACATTCACCCCCAGTCACAAGGATCTGGGTTAAATCCATCATTCTTTTGCTCACCACACCACCCCAGTTTGGACCCAGCCATAATCAAATCAGTCTTGACCCTGTTCCTTGTGGGAACAGTCCAGCCCGAACTGCCAAGCCAGGTCCTCCCTGGACCGGTAGCAAGCATCCTGGGACTGGTTTCAGGGCATCACCCTTCATCAGCCAGGCTAGCTTGAATCCAGTGGTGCAGTGAGCACGGGACCCACGTCTGGGCATACCCTTCCCACTTAGGGCGACAAATGCAAAAGAAACAATTGGACGGAATGCTGGACAATGCAAACATTCACCCCCAGTCACAAGGATCTGGGTTAAATCCATCATTCATTTGCTCACCACACCACCCCAGTTTGGACCCAGCCATATGCAAATCAGTCTTGACCCTGTTCCTTGTGGGAACAGTCCAGCCCGAACTGCCAAGCCAGGTCCTCTCTGGACCGGAAACAAGCATCCTGGGACCGGTTTCAGGGCATGACCCTTCATCAGCCAGGCTAGCTTGAATCCAGTGGTGTAGTGAGCACAGGACCTACGTCTGGGCATACCCTTCCCACTTAGGGCGACGAATGCAAAAGAAACAATTGGACGGAATGTTGGACAATGCAAACATTCACCCCCAGTCACAAGGATCTGGGTTAAATCCATCATTCTTTTGCTCACCATACACCCCAGTTTGGACCCAGCCATATGCAAATGTCTTGACCCTGTTCCTTGTGGGAACAGTCCAGCCCGAACTGCCAAGCCAGATCCTCCCTGGACCGGAAACAAGCATCCTGGGACCGGTTTCAGGGCATCACCCTTCATCAGCCAGGCTAGCTTAAATCCAGTGGTGTAGTGAGCACGGGACCCACGTCTGGGCATACCCTTCCCACTTAGGGTGACAAATACAAAAGAAACAATTGGACGGAATGCTGGACAATGCAAACATTCACCCCCAGTCACAAGGATCTGGGTTAAATCCATCATTCTTTTGCTCACCACACCACCCCAGTTTGGACCCAGCCATATGCAAATCAGTCTTGACCCTGTTCCTTGTGGGAACAGTCCAGCCCGAACTGCCAAGCCAGGTCCTCCCTGGACCGGAAACAAGCATCCTGGGACCGATTTCAGGGCATCACCCTTCATCCGCCAGGCTAGCTTGAATCCAGTGTTGTAGTGAGCACGGGACCCACGTCTGGGCATACCCTTCCCACTAAGAGCGACAAATGCAAAAGAAACAATTGGACGGAATGCTGGACAATGCAAACATTCACCCCAGTCACAAGGATCTGGGTTAAATCCATCATTCTTTTGCTCACCACACCACCCCATTTTGGACCCAGCCATATGCAAATCAGTCTTGACCCTGTTCCTTGTGGGAACAGTCCATCCCGAACTGCCAAGCCAGGTCCTCCCTGGACCGGAAACAAGCATCCTGGGACCGGTTTTAGGGCATCACCCTTCATCAGTCAGGCTAGCTTGAATCCAGTGGTGTAGTGACCACGGGACCCACGTCTGGGCATACCCTTCCCACTTAGGGCGACAAATGCAAAAGAAACATTTGGACGGAATGCTGGACAATGCAAACATTCACCCCCAGTCACAAGGATCTGGGTTAAATCCATCATTCTTTTGCTCACCAAACCACCCCAGTTTGGACCCAGCCATATGCAAATCAGTCTTGACCCTGTTCCTTGTGAAAACAGTCCAGCCCGAACTGCCAAGCCAGGTCCTCCCTGTACCGGAAACAAGCATCCTGGGACCGGTTTCAGGGCATCACCCTTCATCAGCAAGGCTAGCTTGAATCCAGTGGTGTAGTGAGCACGGGACCCACGTCTGGGCATACCCTTCACACTTAGGGGGACAAATGCAAAAGAAACAATTTGACGGAATGCTGGACAATGCAAACATTCACCCACAGTCACACGGATCAGGGTTAAATCCATCATTCTTGTCTTGTGGTTTGTTGCCTGCCTTGTTATGTTGGCCTAGGACTAGCTGCCATGCTGCTTTTCTTTGCGCACGTTACACTGAGCCAGGGCTCCCTCCCTCGCCCTTTGCTCTTGCCAAGTTCTTTTGCGCTGTCTGCACTTTCTGTCTTTCACCTTTTCTCTTGTTCGATTTGGGCTCAGACTGCACAACATGTACAAGGTCGCATAACAATGTATTTCGGTTCTTCCTGATATGGCCAGTCTCGCGCACCCAGACATAACATTAGGCGCAAATGACATGAAACTTTGTGTGCCTTTAATACTGGGGTTTTTACTGGCGCTGGACACACTTGGAGAAATCCTTTTCAGTGAGAAGAGCTATGATGTCCTGCTGATGTAGTTCTGCATCTAGAGACTGAGGTATGGGGGTTCGCTAGTCAAAGCCCAGAGGTCTTCTATTTTTATAATAAACTATCTTACTGCACGGGGAGGGTGGTAATGTTATTTAGACATTTATCCACTGAGTTATGAAATGCTTTCCCCGTTTGTATTCTATGGAATTGTAACCATGCTGCTTATATTATTCATATGCATTATGCTATTAGTACTGACACGTGTACTGTACATTAGAGCACGTAAGTTGGAATAAACATTTTAACCTATCCAGTGTCTCTTCCTACGCACCTTGTGGACAAGTACGAGTGAGTGACGAAAGAGTGTTCTTGCTTCTGCGAGTCCTGAGATAAAGATACCGTGTTCTGGGTTGTCCAATCATTGGTACTTGGGTGCTAATGGGATGCTAAGCTAGTTGGGTTGGGGTTTTTGGGTGCTACGGTATATGGTAGGCAAACCACTGTATTCCGGGGTCCCATTATCCTGTGCATAGCTCTGTGTATGTGCAGAAACCTTATGACATGGCGCCCAACGTGGGGCTGCTTATCTGCGAGACGCTTGAGTAGTACTTGTGCTTGTCCACAAAACCCTCACGTACGCTTCCGGAGGCGTAAGTGACGGTGATACCTCCTATATTGTACGTTTTATAGGTTCTTTCAAGCTTGAAGTTATTAAAAAAGGTTACATAAAAAACCCATTTTGTGCTCCCTGTTAGGTTGTCGAATACAATTGTTTAGTTATGGCTGGTGTGGCGATAGCTGCACATAGCCGAGGACCACTCCGAGAACACCTAGGTGTATACGGAGTGCCCGATACTGGGGTCGAGTTGGTCTTTGTGGTTCAAGCCGATCCGGCTTATCACTTTGAAGTGTTTTACACTTGGATCACTTTTGAGGCGGTGGATGCAGGTGATAATCTGTTTCATGAATATAAACTCACCGCTATTCCTGCTGCCTATCGACCCTATACTAATCTTGAAGTGCCTCTCACGGCTTGGCAGCACCGTGTTTGGTTTAATGGCGCCCTCCCACAACCAAATACCGCAGTTCGTTTAGGCCCCTTATCCATTGAGGGGGCCACTTGGCCTGTATTGGCCGGGTATACCCCGCATCCAAATTATCTGGCAATACCGATTGCGGAACTGCGCACTATGCATACCGAACTAGTGCGAGTGCATCGAGCCTTAGTGACATACGTTACAGGTAGCCTACATGGAGCTGCCCCTGTAGTCGCTGGCCAACCAGCTATTGCAGCTGGAGTGACCATAAGTCCTGTCATGGTAAATTCTGTGATGGGCAAACGTCCACAAAATAAGGACGATTATCCTTACTGGCTTGCAGAAAAGTTCGATCAGATAGAAGCGGTGTTTCCACATACATCCCCGGTGGATAAACACCGCATCCTTACGATAAGTTTGCCAAAAGACTTAATCCCCGATTTGACATCATGTGAAAACTGGGGTAAGGTATTCGCAGCAGTTTATTCAAAATGTTTTGGTACTCCTTCCATGACGGTTCTACCCTCTGTAATTAAAAAAGTACAGGATGAGCATGGCCCTGAAGCGGCTGTGGAATTAGGGATGAGACTAGTGGGAGTGTTTGATGTAGTAGCTGAACTGATCCTTGGAAATGTCAAGGGCGATGCAATGAACTTTCAAGTAGCGAATGCTTTGGCTTTGGTCCCAGAGTTGGACAGGCCTCGCGAATTACCGAAAATTATAGCCCGGGCTTATAAAACAATTGGAAGAAACAGCCTAGGCAACAAGCCTTTTGTAAAAATGCAAACTCAATCGCAACCACAAATTACACAAACAAAAAGTACATCTGAGAAAGATGATAGACCAGTCTTCACTAAAAGAGTTGGAGACAGAAAAAACAGGGTAAGCAACAAAAGAAGCCGGGGTCGAGAGGCGCTTCCCAGTTTCGGTTTCTTCTGAACGTACTTATGATTTACGTGATAGGTCGAGAATTAAATCACCAGAAAGGTTTCAGAGCTCTGATACGCGTTCTCCTCGTTCTTCACAGGCCCAGATGTCGTCACAGGCTGGTGGAGGAGGACGGCAAGATAGAGGAAGGGGCCGAGAGGCTCCCCAGGAGCGAGACCAACCTCGACAACAAGTCAGAGGGAAAGCAGAAGACTTTCACCTTTCTCGACCGCAATTTCAGAAGAAAAAAGTTGCCGCTGTAACAGCGAAATATGCCACAGACCGTGAGAACGAGACTCCAGAATTGGACGTGGGCAGTGACCCTCCTAGACAGCGCCGCGGAAGTTACCATAGTGCGGGAGGCGCTACGTCCTCATATGGAGGCGACAGCAACTGAAACATTCGTTACTGTAGAGACAGCTGACACGAGAGTGGCACCCCTGACAGACTTTACAACATAGTCATCCAAATTGAAGGTGACATACCGCGTGAAATAAAAGGGATTTTTTGGGAAAATCTAACCTCTTCATATGACATTTTGTTAGCAGAGGTGGATTGGCCACCCCCATTCATTTTAGCTGCACATAAAGGAGAGGAGGTAATCCTTCCAAGCTTTTCAAGGCATGTCCCAAAAGACAAAGCTGAAGCACTTGCAGCTGAGTGGGCTGTGTACCTGGCACCAGCGTTATACCGCAACCATGTGGGATGGGATGAAGAATCACCTCCTCATGCAATACCTTTGCGGTCACTACCGCAGCCACAACCCCAATATCCCATCAAACGGCAGGCAAAAGGCCCCGTCTCTGAAATTCTGACACAGTTGGAATATCAGGGAGTAATCGAACCATGCGTATCACCTATGAACAATCCCCTTTTCGTGGTTTCTAAACCCGATGGATCGTACCGCTTAGTTTTGGATTACCGGCATTTAAATTCCCATTATCGGAACTTTGCGGTACAGAATACACATAGTTCTGCGCTTGTAGACAGTCTTGTTCGTAAAAAATATAAAACGACACTTGACCTTTCAAACGGTTTCTACACGCACAACCTAGCCCCGGAGAGTGGTCAATGGACCGCATTCACTTCCGGTGGTAAATTATTCCAGTTCCGGCGTTTACCCATGGGCTACAAAATAGTCCGGGTATATTCGCCGCCCGTGTTGTTTCTTTGTTAAATGACATTGATCAAGACGCATGTTCGTACGTAGATGACATCTATCTGACAGATGACGAGTTATATCAGCATCTGTCCCGTGTGGACCGCATTATTCTTGAATTTGCGGAGCAGGGTTACAAATTTAACTTTGCTAAGTCACACATTGCTGAATTTACCGTTCTGTTCTTGGGCTATGAGCTCAACAACGAAGGTAAGGGCTTAGCCCCCCATTTCTTGGAAAAATGTGCACATTTGTGCCCCCAAATACTCTGAAGAAACTTCAGTCTTTGCTGGGTTTCCTGAATTTCGGGCGTACTTACATTCCCGAATATGCCCAGCGTATCAAGCCTTTGTATGCTTTGATACAACCTACTTATTCAAGGTCTTGCTGGCTGCCTGAGCATACCTCAATTCTGCAGTCTTTGCAGACAGACCTATTGGAGTCTAAATATCTTTTGACTCGTGATAACCACACAAACCTGGTGATTAGAATAATTCCGGGGCGGTGGGATTTACGTACTTAACCTTTAATGAAGGTGATACAGTACCCATCGCATACAAGTCGCATCTGTACACTTCCGCTGAATTGCGCTTTACATCTGTTGAAAAAGTTCTAACTGCAGTGCAAATGGCGATTCTAAAAGAACGCGCACTGGCACAGGGAAAGCGAATTCTGGTGGTAACACCCTGTCCTGCCCTAGAGGCAGTAACAAAGGCAAGTGTACCGAACTCAAAAGCAATGCATCCCCGTTGGATACAATGGGCTACATCCTTGACGTCTTCGGACGTCACTTTTGTTTTTGATTCTTCTCTTCAGACTCAGGAGTTTTTGCAGTATGAATTCGTTCATCCTCCTCCTTTGTTTTTACTACCGCTTGAGGATTACAAATGTGTGATCTACACCGATGGTTCGGCGCAACCGGCCACTGGGTCCAAGCACGCTTATTCAGCTGCATGTGCTATTGTTGCGGGTTCCTTTGTGAATGGAACGTTCAAATCCTCTGTAGTGCACACTCGCACACTTGGAGATAGTACCGCACAATTGGCCGAGCTGCATGCATTGCTACTTGCACTTGAGTTTGCTTCTCAGGATGAGACAACTCTTATTGTATGTGATTCCTTCTACTGTGTACAGTCTTACAATGACAATCTGTTTTTCTGGTCGAAAAATGACTACAAGGACGCAAAAGGGAGCACAATTAAGCATAAAATGCTTTGGGTTCGAGTGGCAGAATTGCAACAACGTCTGCCCCTCACACAGGTGGTTCACACCTTAGGCCATCAGCGGGTGGGCGCACACGCTATTGGTAACGATCTGGCAGATGAGGCTGCCCGTTCAGCAGTAGTCACGTGTTCAGTAGCAGCGGTTACCAGGTCCATGTCTAAAATTGACTCTGTTATTCTAGCAGCTATTGCTGCAACAAAGGAAGGTGTTAATTACCCTACAGGGTTCCCTTCCAAGTATTCTTACAAATTAAGTCCCGATCAGGTTCCTTATGTAACACTACCTGACGTTGGAGATCGGCTGATCCCCAACGCGGACCGCAGGAGTGCCTTGATATCAGCTGCACACGAAGGCATAGCTTCTGCTCATGCAGGTGTGTCAGCTACAGTTTCCATCTTGCAGCAGCGTTATTGGTGGCGTGGATTGTATAAAGACACCCGTGCTTTTGTGCTTTCCTGCGACGTTTGTCAACAGATTAAGCCTTCCACGGTAACACGCCCTCCACAGACCCCGCTCTGCATTGCTAACAGACCCTTTGGGTGTGTTTACTTGGATCACTGCGGTCCATTCTCATCAGACACTGCCTATAAATACATCTTAGTAGCAGTGGACTCGTGCACACGGTTCCTCTGGGTCTGGCCACAACGTAGTGCTGACGCTCGAAATGTAATCAGGGATTTGCGTGTCTTTGTGGGAATTTTCGCATGCGGCACCTTCCATTCGGACCAAGGTCCAGCGTTTGCCTCTAGGGCTTACAAGGATGCAACGGCTTCGCTTGGGGTGCGGGTGAAATTTTCGTCTTCGTATAGGCCTGAGGGCAACTCTATCGTTGAACGAATGAACCGTGACTTAAAGCAATCCTTAACAGCTAGAGTTATAGGTACTGGCAGGAACTGGCTGGCCCACTTGTATACCGTTCAACGTGCACTTAATAATCTCCCTAGAAGACCTCTGGGTGGGCGGACCCCATACGAAATGCTCTTTGGCATAAGAATGTTTGTGCCTGACCTTGAGGGTTCAGACATCACGGCGCAATCCGCCAAGTTTGATGTAGATAACCATTCTGCTATGTTACAGGACTTACAAGAAGCCCGAGACAAACTTGCAACTACACATTTGCCTTCAGCCACAGATCCTGCGTTGCAGATTCCGGTAGCCGGCTGGCTTCCAAAGGTTGGAGAACTGGTTCGAGAGAAGGTTGAAAACAAAAAGAATTCGGCCCCTCTTTTCGTGCACCGGTTCCAGTTCTGGGCTTGAAGGGAACACGTACAGTCATTTTACCACCGCTTCCTGGTCGCAAGGAGAACAGATACATCTCAGTGGAAAATGTCAAGCTACAGCGCCTGGCCGATCCTGAATAGTGTCACACCAGCGGTCTCTTGTCCTGCCATTTATCGGACATATGTTCGTGGCCCATCTACACGAACGGTCGCTGATACTGTAATTGAGATGGTTGACTTGCCTGAAACTACAATTGATCCCCAACTCTCCACCAATATCGACGAGGACGAGTATACTTATCCTGCATCTGAATCGGTGGCACATCAACCAATAACGCCACTTGGCCCGACTCGTTATTCCTTTGATTCGGATTCCACCTCTTCAAAAGTCCCATCCAAGTTCAGTATTTTTGTATCCTGGTTTAGAGACAATTTTTTGATTCCACCCTGGACATACATCTGGTTGGTACTTTTCTTGATTTTTTTGTTCATGTCCATTGGCTTTGTCACAGTGTTTTTTCTACTAATCAATGGTCACTATTTACCTGAACGCTCTGCTGTAGACTATGTTTCTGGAACTTTGGCTCCTCATTCCTCGTCTCACATCATGAAGCGTGACCACACATTTGTGAACATTTCAGCTTTTCCAGTTGCTGATGGCATCGTATGGGATGCAGTGAACTATCAAATCCATGGTCCGACGGAAATTATTAATGTACCTAACGTCCTTCGTGTTTCAATGGGTGATGTAGTACAAAATAATATTCATTCTGATGATTGGGATGTGCATGCCGTTGAAGCATTGTTTGCCGATTTAAAATATTATGCATCTTTCAATGCTGAAGATTTATATATGAATTCTGCGAATTATGCCGATTTGTATTGTTACCAACATTGGGGTAATCATTTTCTCCATAAGCCAAGTGCCCTGCGTAGTTCTGTTAACTACACCCAATGGGAACATTGTCCAAACCCCTTGCCAGGTAGCTCACAAACTCTTCGAAATAAGTTTACCTATTTTACTGATTTTAATCGGTCAAACCCTGCATCCTATTATTTTAGACTTAATACCACATCAACTCAGAAAATTATGTTAACACACACCAAATTGCTTTATTCGGGTTCCTTTTTAAGTGCCCTAGCAGTGGGTGGTTATGAGTACTGGGAGGATACAATAGATTTGAAATCTATTTGGGCTCCAAGCCATGGCAGGTACAGGGAACCGAGGCGTTGCATCGTGCTTGCCTCATCCCTACCCAAATTATGTTCCTAAATGCTTCCATCTATCAAACTACGTGTTGGGGCTTAGCTACCACTAAACAATTGAACTCGCCCTCAATTCCATCCCTGTCGAGTTTTCCCAATGATAGCTCACGTTTTAACCTGTCCCTGACGACCCTACAGGCTCTATTACAGAATAATTCATTTAATGTTTCCGAACTGGATCCGTCACCCTGGTTGGTATGGCCTATATCATCTAATGCATGTCAAATGCGTTTTCACGACTCAGGTACTAGATACACACAGGATAGGCCTGATCCGAGATTTACTGCTTCTCGTACTGTCACTACATATTCTGTTGGTAAATTATGCAAACAATGGCTGCAACATTCGTCCCTTGATTCTGTTAAACAACATTTGTCCCTCCTTTCAGGCAATATTGATCTGTCCGACTTTGTTTTGGGACCTCGTGGTCCCCGACCTAAAAGATTCATTTATGAGACATATAATGAACTCTGGAAGCTATCACAAATGGAAGCTGCTTCCCGTCTTCGGGAAATAGATCAAGCAAATTTGGAAAAGGTGCTTGCTGTTGTTGACAATAGTATTAATACCCTGTCTTCTCGCATTTATACTTTAGAGAATATTGTGTCCTCTGTTGTTGATATTGTACAAGATGATGTTTCTGTGTTATATCATGGTCAGAATCAATTGCGTTCAGTTATGCAGTTTGCATGGACTTTGCAAACGCTCAAGTTAGGTAAAGTTCCTTGGCATTTTTTGAACACCTCTGCCTTGTTTCTACCTTTTAACTTAACTGACAAACAGCAATTTATGTCCATGAAAGATGCAACTTACACTCTATTACATATCGAAAAGATGGATCCTTTGCCGTTCTCTGTTGCAGAACTCGATTCTGCTGTGTGGCTAGTTCATGGGGTTATCGCTTTACCTTTTTCCTTGTTTGAATTTGACTCGTGCATGAAACATTATCCTGTGGGCCGTTACCGGCCCTTGGGCAGTGCTTTCCTGCATGAACTCTGGTCTTTGCCTTTCATGTATAAATGCCTTCGGGACGGCAAGGAAGTCTTTCTCACGGGGGAGTACTGCGACTCGACTATGGGTCATTCGCTTATTTGTAAACACATTAAATTGCATGGCTCATGTAGCGTTTCCGCTCCTAATCTTGCTTGTGTGCTGAAAGGTATTCCTGCTCCTGTTATTTCTCCTACTTTCACTCTCCTTTCCAATGGTAGTTATTTACTTTTAAATAACGAAAACTGTTGTGGCCTGCAGGCTGGCATTCCTTACATTGTAACAGTTTCGCACAGGGTTGTCTGCTGCAAAAATGTGCTTTTTCCTCCCCCTCATGGCAAGGTTGATATCTCTATTTGGCCTTCCATCCCTACCATGGAGGCAGATTTCAATAGACTGAGCAGAATAAAGGCACTATTATTGAACGAGGAAGTTATGCTCACGTCCGCCCGGGAGACATTCATTCTCCAGGTGGCGAGTACCCACAGTGAAACACAGGCCCTTTTGAACACTAATCTCCCCCAACATTTTGGGGAGTTAATTCATCGTATTTTTAACGCATCTAACACAGAAGGTCTGGTACACTTTTTTAAAGTCGTGGGGTCTGGTTTGGTGTCCTCCTTCCAAACTATTTTTGGTGTCATCCCGGCGTTTATTCATTCTATTTTTTCCAGCGTCTTTGGCGGTTTCCCGTTGATCATCGCCTTGGCGGCTGGTGTCCTGTTATTAATTTGTTTTATGCGCAATGGCTGCTCCCCGATGGGACCTGCTCGATCCAGAACGCCTCCAGCTGCTTCGTGAGCGCCTTTTGGCTGGTTTTGGTGTCTTGCCATTGGCGACACTGAGTGTGTCATATACTCTTTCCTTTCGCTTTGCGTATTTCACTTGCGTGCAACCTGTAATGACTTGCATCCGCTGTCCTTTCACCTGGACCTTGGATTATTGCCTCTCCAATTCGTCATTGTCTGTTCCGGATTTTGTTCAGTTGATGGGTCCCTTAGAGGCCCATGAGCAGGACTGTTCCGTTGCCGGATGTATGGCGCGTGCGGCTGCACTGGGGATTTTGGCGCAATGGGATATCTGGGCGGCTGCCCAGGATCTCCTACACCGAAGCTGTTTCAATTATCACGCAAGTTGTCCCGCATTGCTTTTGGATGCTCCCTCTGCTGAGGAGCATTCCTGCTCTTTGATCTCATGGATTGGATGGCATCTATGTTTTTTGACGATTCCAATGATGCCCTTTTGGAGGGTATGGCCTTTTTCTGCACTTACACTTTCATGGATTGACTTGTCCCTCGACGTTTGGGCGCTCCCTGTGCTCTACTGGATTTTTTTGGCCCTCTGTCTTGGCCGCCGGACTGACCAGGGAGGGTGTCTTGTGGTTTGTTGCCTGCCTTGTTATGTTGGCCTAGGACTAGCTGCCATGCTGCTTTTCTTTGCGCACGTTACACTGAGCCAGGGCTCCCTCCCTCGCCCTTTGCTCTTGCCAAGTTCTTTTGCGCTGTCTGCACTTTCTGTATTTCACCTTTTCTCTTGTTCGATTTGGGCTCAGACTGCACAACATGTACAAGGTCGCATAACAATGTATTTCGGTTCTTCCTGATATGGCCAGTCTCGCGCACCCAGACATAACATTAGGCGCAAATGACATGAAACTTTGTGTGCCTTTAATACTGGGGTTTTTACTGGCGCTGGACACACTTGGAGAAATCCTTTTCAGTGAGAAGAGCTATGATGTCCTGCTGATGTAGTTCTGCATCTAGAGACTGAGGTATGGGGGTTCGCTAGTCAAAGCCCAGAGGTCTTCTATTTTTATAATAAACTATCTTACTGCACGGGGAGGGTGGTAATGTTATTTAGACATTTATCCACTGAGTTATGAAATGCTTTCCCGTTTGTATTCTATGGAATTGTAACCATGCTGCTTATATTATTCATATGCATTATGCTATTAGTACTGACACGTGTACTGTACATTAGAGCACGTAAGTTGGAATAAACATTTTAACCTATCCAGTGTCTCTTCCTACGCACCTTGTGGACAAGTACGAGTGAGTGACGAAAGAGTGTTCTTGCTTCTGCGAGTCCTGAGATAAAGATACCGTGTTCTGGGTTGTCCAATCATTGGTACTTGGGTGCTAATGGGATGCTAAGCTAGTTGGGTTGGGGTTTTTGGGTGCTACGGTATATGGTAGGCAAACCACTGTATTCCGGGGTCCCATTATCCTGTGCATAGCTCTGTGTATGTGCAGAAACCTTATGACATTCTTTTGCTCACCACACCACCCCAGTTTGGACCCAGCCATATGCAAATCAGTCTTGACCCTGTTCCTTGTGGGAACAGTCCAGCCCAAACTGCCAAGCCAGGTCCTCCCTGGACCGGAAACAAGCATCCTGGGACCGGTTTCAGGGCATCACCCTTCATCATCCAGGCTAGCTTGAATCCAGTGGTGCAGTGAGCACGGGACCCACGTCTGGGCATACCCTTCACACTTAAGGCGACAAATGCAAAAGAAACAATTGGACGGAATGCTGGACAATGCAAACATTCACCCCCAGTCACAAGGATCTGGGTTAAATCCATCATTCTTTTGCTCACCACACCACCCCAGTTTGGACCCAGCCATATGCAAATCAGTCCTGACCCTGTTCCTTGGGGGAACAGTCCAGCCCGAACTGCCAAGCCAGGTCCTCCCTGGACCGGAAACAAGCAACCTGGGACTGGTTTCAGGGCATGACCCTTCATCAGCCAGGCTAGCTTAAATCCAGTGGTGTAATGAGCATGGGACCCACGTCTGGGTATACCCTTCCCACTTAGGGCGACGAATGCAAAAGAAAGAATTGGACGGAATCTTGGACAATGCAAACATTCACCCCCAGTCACAAGGATCTGGGTTAAATCCATCATTCTTTTGCTCACCACACCACCCCAGTTTGGACCCAGCCATATGCAAATGTCTTGACCCTGTTCCTTGTGGGAACAGTCCAGCCCGAACTGCCAAGCCAGGTCCTCCCTGGACCGGAAACAAGCATCCTGGGACCGGTTTCAGGGCATGACCCTTCATCAGCCAGGCTAGCTTGATTCCAGTGGTGTAGTGAGCACGGGACCCACATCTGGGCATACCCTTCCCACTTAGGGCTACAAATGCAAAAGAAACAATTGGATGGAATGCTGGACAATGCAAACATTCACCCCCAGTCAAAAGGATCTGGGTTAAATCCATCATTCTTTTGCTCACCACACCACCCCAGTTTAGACCCAGCCATATGCAAATCAGTCTTGACCCTGTTCCTTGTGGGAACAGTCCAGTCCGAACTGCCAAGCCAGGTCCTCCCTGGACAGGAAACAAGCATCCTGTGACCGGTTTCAGGGCATGACCCTTCATCAGCCAGGCTAGCTTGAATCCAGTGGTGTAGTGAGCACGGGACCCACGTCTGGGCATACCCTTCCCACTTAGGGCGACAAATGCAAAAGAAACAATTGGACGGAATGCTGGACAATGCAAACATTCACCCCTAGTCACAAGGATCTGGGTTAAATCCATCATTATTTTGCTCACCACACCACCCCAGTTTGGACCCAGCCATATGCAAATCAGTCTTGACCCTGTTCCTTGTGGGAACAGTCCAGCCCGAACTGCCAAGCCAGGTCCTCCCTGGACCGGAAACAAGCATCCTGTGACCGGTTTCAGGGCATCACCCTTCATCAGCCAGGCTAGCTTGAATCCAGTGGTGTGGACTGTTTCCATTGGGAGCAGGGTCAAGACTGATTTGCATATGGCTGGGTCCAAACTGGATTGGCATGATGAGCAAAAAAACGATGGATTTAGGCCCAGATCTCTATACTGGGGTGAATGTATGACATTGTTCTGCATTCAGTCCATCAATTGTTCTTTTTGCATTTGTCACCCCGAGTGGGACGGGTATGCCCAGTCGTGGGTCCCGTGCTCTCCATGCCACTGGATTCAAGCTATCCTGCCTGATGAGGGCTGAAAGCCCGCAACCGGTTCTAGGATGCTTGTTTCCAGTCCAGGGAGGACCTGGCCTTTCAGTTTGGCTGGACTGTTCCCATTGGGAGCAGTGTCAAGACTGATTTGCATATGGCTGGGGCCAAACTGGAATTGCATGATGAGCAAAAAAAAATGGATTTAGGCCCAGATCTCTGTACTGGGGTGAATGTGTGACATTGTTCTGCATTCTGTCCATCAATTGTTCTTTTTGTATTTGTCACCCCAAGTGGGACGGGTATGCCCAGACGTGGGTCCCGTGCTGTCCATGCCACTGGATTTAAGCTATCCTGGCTTCTGAGGGCTGAAAGCCCGAAACCAGTCCTAGGATGCTTGTTTCCAGTACAGGGAGGACCTGGCCTGGCAGTTCGGGCTGGACTGTTCCCATTGGGAGCAGGGTCAAGACTGATTTGCATATGGCTGGGTCCAAACTCGAATGGCATGATGAGCAAAAAAACGATGGATTTAGGCCCAGATCTCTGTACTGGGGTGAATGTATGACATTGTTCTGCATTCTGTCCATCAATTGTTCTTTTTGCATTTGTTACCCCGAGTGGGACGGGTAAGCCCAGACGTGGGTCCTCGTGCTCTCCATGCCACTGGATTCAAGCTATCCTGGCTGATGAGGGCTGAAAGCCCGAAACCGGTCCTAGGATGCTTGTTTCCAGTCCAGGGAGGACCTGGCCTGACAGTTCAGGCTGGACTGTTCCCATTGGGAGCAGGGTCTAGACTGATTTGCATATGGGTCCAAACTGGAATGGCATGATGAGCAAAAAAACGATGGATTTAGGCCCAGATCTCTGTACTGGGGTGAATGTATGATATTGTTCTGCATTCTGTCCATCAAATGTTCTTTTTGCATTTGTCACCCCGAGTGGGACGGGTATGCCCAGACGTGGGTCCCGTGCTCTCTATGCCACTGGATTCAAGCTATCCTGGCTGATGAGGGCTGAAAGCCCAAAACCGGTCCTAGGATGCTTGTTTCCAGTCCAGGGAGGACCTGGCCTGGCAGTTTGGGCTGGACTGTTCCCATTGGGAGCAGGGTCAAGACTGATTTGCATATGGCTGGGTCCAAAATGGAATGGCCTGATGAGCAAAAAATGATGGATTAAGCCCAGATCTCTGTACTGGGGTGAATGTATGACATTGTTCTGCATTCTGTCCATCAATTGTTCTTTTTGCATTTGTCACCCCGAGTGGGACGGGTATGCCCAGACGTGGGTCCAGTGCTCTCCATGCTACTGGATTCAAGCTATCCTGGCTGATGAGGGCTGAAAGCCCGAAACCGTTCCTAGGATGCTTGTTTCCAGTCCAGGGAGGACCTGGCCTGGCAGTTCGGGCTGGACTGTTCCCATTGGGATAAGGGTCAAGACTGATTTGCATATGGCTGGGTCCAAACTGGAATGGCATGATGAGCAAAAAAACGATGGATTTAGGCCCAGAGCTCTGTACTGGGGTGAATGTATGACATTGTTCTGCATTCTGTCCATCAATTGTTCTTTTTGCATTTGTCATCCCGAGTGGGACGGGTATGCCCAGACGTGGTTCCGGTGCTCTCCATGCCACTGGATTCAAGCTATCCTGGCTGATGAGGGCTGAAAGCCTGAAACCGGTCCTGGGATGCTTGTTTCCAGTCCAGGGAGGACCTGGCCTGGCAGTTCGGGCTGGACTGTTCCCATTGGGAGCAGGGTCAAGACTGATTTGCATATGACTGGGTCCAAACTGGAATGGCAAGATGAGCAAAAAAACGATGGATTTAGGCCCAGATCTCTGTACTGGGGTGAATGTATGACATTGTTCTGCATTCTGTCCATCAATTGTTCTTTTTGGGGCTGTAACAAGGGCAAAGACTGGTTAAGACAATTCCTTGTGGGTGGGGAACTATTATAACTAACATGAACAAACTTAAGATACTGGCGAATTCGGCATCTTGAGGAGTACGTCATCTATTAGAGTCAGCTTACATATCTCCATTGTTGAGGAAACAGCACTAGTTCCGGGTCCGCTTGCGAATGGCCCTTACCAGCGCCTGACCTTTTGAAATAGCGCCTTGCACCTCATTGTCCCACACGGGTGCTGGGATAGGTGGGTAAATATATGTTGGCTCATCCTGAAAACTTCTGGGAAAACGACGGTGGTCGAGCTTTCCCAATCATTGCCAGTGCCTGGAAGAATCCTCTTCTGCATGGGGACATTGTTAGGAAAACACTGCAGCTCGTTAGTGTCACTTTGGTCATTCAGAACGCGCATACTCATCTTAATAACATGCTGTACATTTGCCTGATTGAATGATTGATTGGCAGACATAAGTAAATATTACAGAAAATAGCTTGTAGGACAGAGTCTGATGAGAAATGATACTAGTCTCACATTTTTCATAGGAAATATCCAAAGTAATGCATTGTATAAGCAGGGGCTGCTGCTGCTTGACAGTCACAATGGTGAACGCCACTGACAGGAATAAAAGGTTCATAACTGCAAAGTTACTCTTATAATTGAACTGCAGGATATTTTTCCAGATGTGTGAGGCAGCAACTGCTGACGATCAGTAAGACAGAGGCCAAATTACAAACAGTCAGACGCTTGTTGATCCAGATGTCACTGCAGCTGCTAAGTAACAGTTCTCAAGAATAATAGCAGAAGAAAGATATGACTCATACTTGATAGTAGAAGGACACCGAACACTTTCAGAGCGCTTCAGCTTTAGCTGGCAGACCACAAGCAACTCCAGGCAGAGAGGATTCGGAAAGGGAGCAGTGTGCATATCAAAATGAGTTTGGTTGTGTGTAAAGTATGAGTTTGTGTTAACCAAATAGACAACTACAAGACACTAGGGCAATGCTTTCAAGCTTGTTTGCAGATGAAAGGAAAGTAATAAATTCACCTAGACAAGCAATGTTAGATAGCAGTCGAAAACAGTAGTGCTGATGTACCTGATTGGATTTTCTCCTAGTTATTTTAAACATACGTGTAAATAGTAGGGTGTTTGGGAATTGGTGTCTAAGCCTGGGGGCTTAGCTTCAATTCCACTCATGTATGAGGATGTAATATCAATTACTCCGTTTTAGGAGGGCTGCTAGTAGCAGGCATTATACTATACATTCTTACCTCTCGCACTCATGACTAAATGTAATGGCCTGAATGCCCCACATACTTTGCATTTTAGAGGATGCAGCTGAAGCAGACGTGACAGCACTGCAGAGAAAGTGGGCTGTGAAAAGAAGGTTCATGTTTACTCCCCTGGGAGTGACTCGCTCACCAAAGTAGCTACAATCCGGAGATAAAACGGTATACGAGTGACAATGGGCCTAATTACAATGCCGGTCGGACCAGAGTCCGACTGGCATTGTGTCGGAATGGAAACCGACCGACTAGTAGTTGGCGGTTCCATCCGAATTTGGATGCAACCGGCTGTGAGGCGGTCGGAAACATCCATTTTTCCATTGCGACTTGTGCAGTGGCCGGAAAATGGCCGCACACAACCCGCATTGGAAAAATGGATGTTTGAAAACATCCATGCCCCGTGTGCCAGGCACCCTGTGGTGCCTGGCACATGGATGTTTGGGGCGGCACCACAGGTGCCCCCCAGGTCTCACAGCGAAGGCCGCGGAGGAACAGGGACCCTGCAAGGGCCCCCCAAAGTCCATTTCCGACAGCCTTTCAATGGCCATTGAAAGGCTGCCTGAAAGGGACCTCGTAATCCCTACGGGCGTGCCTGAGCAGGCATCGCCCCATTGTAGGGGATTTCTTTCCGAACGCTGCCCCGCCGGGCTCCTCAAGCCCGTCGGAATAGCAGCGGTCGGTCACTCCGCCCCCTGGCTCCGACCGCCGCATCGTAATGCTAGATGTCAGTTAGACCGCAACCGACAGACCATCGGCTGTGGTCCGACCGACATCGTAATTAGAGCCAATATGTTCATCCACTGGAGGCTGTGCGGCAGTCCCACTGTGATAATATGTGGGTTGAATTTACCTCCTCAGTCAGAACCTCTCTGGGGCAATGTGGCAGAGCTTTGCACAGGGTGTTAAGTGCAGGAGGAAACTGGGAGCAATACCGGTTGCACATTATATCACTTATCAAACTCTACAAGTTGCACCTTACACTAACTATGAACCAAGGTGCATGTGAGTGTTTGCCAGTGGTTTCAAAGGTTGTATTTCACAGAAAATAGGTCTAACTGTGAATTATTTGCTGTAATTCATAGCTTCCCTAAAGAAATAAAGTAGTTTAATGAAAGGATGATTAACACAGCATTTTGTCACTCTTTCAGTGCTTGTAAAAACATACATTTTCAGAAGGATAGTGTTGTTCTCAGAGCATTACTTATCATCCCAATAAGCTCACCCTTGCCGGACTCATCCTTCAGACAAGCATCTTAAAATGAACACTCCTAGTGTGTGAAATGCAGAACACTGTCAGAAAAAAGTTACACTGTCCCATGTGGCTCTTTATTTTCTTTCTTTATATATGGTTTTTAAACCTACTCTATAGTGTCAATGTACTAGAAATGAAACGCACATTATAGGATGCATGTTTTTAATTTTCTTACAATGCGATTTGCATGCAAAATTTCACTTATAATAATACACATTGTTGCATAAAATACATTTTAAATATTAGCAAATGATTCCCAACAAAAACACACATTTCTCACAACATTGACAGATATATTTGCAGTCTTAGCCAATTAATTTCTAAAAGGGTGATGCGCAAATCTTTCTTTTAGCGTACTAAAATTAATTAATAAATCATATCAGCGTGCTGCCCTCAGTTAAAATAGAGTAGTCTTTTTGTAGTCAATTCAGACGCTGGCACTCAGTTGGTAATTCAGTTGCCTTTATTCTAGCACATATGGCTAAATCAGCCACCTTTGTGTAGTTGAAATAGTTGATCCAAGGTCAAGGAATATTGCCTCCCTTAATGGTTTGAAAGCCACTATTTGTACACATGAGCAATAAGTTTTCAGATAATTTGAAGATGTATTTACTTTGTTGAAAAGGGTTTTATTGAACTTCTAGGACCTCGGATCATTGCATTGTGCAGTTGCAAAGTCTGAGGCACACAAAAGCACAGATTTTGCAACAGTAAAATGAAAAGATGCAATATACTAAAGACATTTAGCAAGTCAGAAAAGCCCTTCCAAGTTGCAAAAAGCTTTTTCTGATTCTTTAAGAATGAGATACAGGCATGAAAGGGACGTCCCATCTTAATTCTGAGTCTAAGGGGCACATTACGATACCCGGCGTAAATAATTCCGCCAGGCATGGAAGCGGCAAAAATCCGCCCGCACACACCGCCTGAACACCGACCACGCCATTACGATTACACAAACCGAATACCGCCATCGGCGGAAAAAGCACACAAAATACCACCCGCCAACGTCCGAGTCGGAGACAAACCGCCCGCCACGGACGGAAACACGCACGACAACACAAAACCGCCCGCCCTTACGGCCGACACACCGCACGTGAAATTACGATCGCACCGACATGAGCACGGAAAAACCACAAATATACCGCCCGCCAGCGCAAACAACGCCGATGAGAATCGACACGGCAGAAGCCATGGTGCCCACGTACCTGCACAGAAACCATCCGCACACAAAACCAATAGCACACAACATGGCCAACAAGTCCACACAGCAAGGCACGCACAAATACACAAGCACAGTACATATCCCGAAAACACCCCCCCGGACAAACAAAAAATACAAAGGCCAGAACCCCAGACACAACACACCTGAAAACAACAGACCATGAGGACACACCCACATAGGTGAGTACAAAAGCAGCACTCCCACAGACCACAACCCCTTGCTACATTGCAAACCAGAGAGGAGAGGAGAGGACACAGTGACACAGCAAGGACAGCAGCACACCACAGAAACGCACACATCACAACCACCACCACCACCACCACCACCACCACCAAACACCACCACCACCACCACCACCACCACCACCAAACACCGGCACCACAAACCCCCTGCACATTACACAACACACACCGCACCAGCACCACAAACACCATGGCACCACAAAGGATGCCCAAGTTCACGCCCATGGAGCTGACGGTCATGGTCGACGAGATCATCAAGGTGTACCCACAAATCTATGGGAACATGGTCCAGCACACACCACTAGCCACCAGAAACAGAATGTGGAACCGGATCGTAGACCAGGTCAATGCAGTCGGGACCCTGCCCAGGAACAGAGTCGAGATTAACAAACGTTGGAATGACGTCAAGAGCCTGGTCAAGAAGAAGGAGGGCAAAAACAGAGAGCTGGCTGCCGTCACTGGCGGAGGGAATCCCGCGCTCTTTAAGACCTTCAAAGCGTGGGAGGAGAAGGTGCGAGTCGTAATCCATCCGGAGATCCTCGCCGGATTAGCAGGGGAGTGGAGGCTGGTAAGTACAAACTAATGTATACCAGCACACCGCTATGTACTCACATGCACTACCACCATGCCACAGCTCCCAGGGACAAACACCCCCATGTCCAGCACACAATACACAACACATCACACACACATGCAACAGACACCACCACACACAGCCCAAACCGAACAACTGCAAGATGCGTGGGGACATGTGTACACTAAGCCAGCCACGTAACCACCAACAGGTCCCCAAATATGCCAGCAGCGCCACAACGAGCACCCACCACACCCATGTGTCCGCCACAGCTGCACCAACCGACAAGTAACAGGTAAGTGGCAGGAACACAAAGTGCAGTGGGTGGGACGGTGGACAGCCCAAGTACAACACACACCAGGCCCCAGTCCCACAGCACAGCAAGGAGGAGCATCCCCCACACCCCACACCCACGTGTCAGCCACCGCAGTGCACAACGACAGCCGAAAGGCAGACATCACGGTCCACAGCAATCGGTGTCAGTGGGTATCCAGCCACCCCCACGACCCACAACACCCTCCCACCCCCACAGACCTGCAACATGGAGCACCCCCGCTTAGAGCCATGTGGCATCCAGTACAGTGCACGCACGAACAACTTGCAGGTGGGAAACTGGACAGGGCCGGATTACTGGAGGCATGAGGACCGTAACACGACCAACACATGGGACATGTCACGTAGCAGACGAACACGCAGCACCGCCCACCGTCACGAACAAGTGAACAATGTGCACACGGACATGAACAACAGACTCACACCCCACATGACCCATCACAGACATAGCAACACCCAAGGAGCCACGTCTGCATGCACAAGCCACACTGAATATAGTACCACACGGCAGCCACTGTGCAACTCATCACACACAACCGAAACACCATTGAAGTCCTGTCCATGTAGCCCCAACTGCCTGTCAACCACACACCCCACAACTACGCCTATGTAAGACAAACAACACTAGACGCAACAGAGCGGAACAACATAAATGCACACGAACACCACTGAACCCATCAAACACACAGACACACCATGCACAAACAACATACCATCCATCCCATCCGTCAGCCCCAGTCTCATGAAAGGCATGTCATCCCGCGCAGCTGCCACACATACAGCAGTCACGCTAAGATACATGCCCATTACCAACCATGTGCCAGAAGTCAATGAAGTGCACGACACACTGTGAGCAACAACACACAACATGGGCCACACCCCCGAGCACTGCAGTGATGCACATGGCACAGGGCAGCACGCACACCAAGGAGATGGGACAACTGCAATACGTTGGCTGGCACACAACCATCACTCACTCATAACGATGCGTCCAATGCCATGTCCAGTAATCACAACAGACAGCAAATATGCAGGCCATGTCAAGCATGCACACACCTCAAACCATGCACTGTCATGCTGCCACAACACATGTCACGTTCGGCACCCATGGCTCACAGCATGTACCCCAAAAGCATATTCCCTCCCAAATGCGAATCCGGGCATGGCCCCCATGTTGCCATATGCGTTCCTAAGCGTTCCATTTGAACCCCAAAAGCATATTCCCTCCCAAATGCGAATCTGGGGCATGGCCCCCATGTTGCCATATGCGTTCCTAAGCATTCCATTTGAACCCCAAAAGCATATTCCCTCCCAAATGCGAATCTGGGGCATGGCCCCCATGTTGCCATATGCGTTCCTAAGCGTTCCATTTGAACCCCAAAAGCATATTCCCTCCCAAATGCGAATCTGGGGCATGGCCCCCATGTTGCCATATGCGTTCCTAAGCGTTCCATTTGAACCCCAAAAGCAAAGTACAAACCAGACCCAGGATGGGCCAGGAGCCCGCATACACCAGAGTCACAATAAGTAGGGGCACAGCAACACACCCATCGGCATGGCCAATCCGTCCCATGCCACATGTGCACAGCACACAGTCCCATTGCCAAGCACACACAACTACAGATGCTACAGCCACACACACGCCTCCGGGAAACCCATGTACGAGATTGCACGAACTGTCAATGTCAGACGACAAATACATACTTCGCCAGGTGCAACACAATAACTAATCTCATTCTCTCCACAGGTGACGAACTGCTGGATGCTGGGGATGGAGCCAGCAGCCAGCACAGCCAGCCTACAAGCCCCCAACGAGGACACACGGATCTGGAGGATCTGTCCTCCTCTTCGGACACGGACAACCAAGCAGGCCCATCTGGTGTGGCAGGGCCCAGCCGCTCCCCAGGACCCCTCCTACCCACCAACCCATCATCCAGGGCTGCTGAACATTCACAGCCCCCTGCTGCCACTGTCGTTGCGGCCACACCCACGGTCATTGTGGCCACTACCACTGCCGCAACCGCCACCATCGCCGCACCGACCACCACCGCCGCCACCACCGCCACGTCTCCGCTGGCACCAGCCCCAGCGCAGGTGGTGGCCCGGACGACTGGATCCACCCTGGGAGCCACAGCGAGGACCGTGGTGAGCAATGTGGCTAGTGGGCAGGCCGGTGGCAGCAGGACTGGTAGGAGGAGCAGGGTCAGGGAAACGCCAGCCTCCCCTGGGAGCCATGCCCTGCCTCACATGGCCAGAGTCCTTGGGGCCTATGAAGAGGCCCAAGGACAATGGGTCCAGTCTGCCTCAGACACGCGTGAGGTGCTGGGGGTGTTGAGGTCCATGGACGCCCGTATGGGCCAAATCGTGGACCTCATGGGACAGCTGGTGGTGGCGGTGAGGTCACAGCCAGGGACAGCAGCTCCCCTCCGCCACCACCTGCCGGGGCGCAGGGTGGAGCAGCAGTGTCCAGTTCCCCTGCGTCCACAGCCAGTGATCACACCTCAACCACCAGCATGTCGCAAGCAGGCACCCCCCTCGCAAACGTGGAAGGGGCCGTCCGAAGAGGAAACAGATCTCCCGGGAGGACTTCGCACGCTCCAGTCGCAAGTGAGGCAGCCAGCCAGCCTTCCGCCAGCCTTCCTTGACCAGCCACTGCATTGACTTGGACTACGATCCCACTCCACACAGCCATCTGGATGGCATGTGTGTGTTGGACTATGGACATAGAACCAGTGGGTACACCCTGATCATCACGCAGCCATGACCGACAGCTCATTGTCACTGCACGCACCACTTTTGTCATCATCTTACACACAATCACATGTCACAGTTTGTAATAAATGCACCTTTTTCACTAACTGCTGTTTGTGCCCTGTGTCTTATTTGTACGGAATACAACGGCCACCTTGGGCGGAAAGGCACCTGATGCGTGGCATGGCATTTGAATCCGGAGGGCCTGTAGGGACCTAGGGGTGGGAGACAGAACAGGAGCACATTCAATGAGTGTGTCACACACCCATCACACAGTACATGTCAACAACTACAAGCAATGTACACACATCGCACAGAGCAATAGGGCACAATGCCACAGCCACCAACAGTGGCATACTACCCTGGCCATGGAGCGTTGACACACAGCACGCAGTGAACAAACGGCCACCCTGACACAGCACACACACACCTGCACAGATACAGCCACATCAGCCGTCGTACATGGACACTCACCGTCAAGTGAAGTAGCGGGCGATGAGCTGCTGCCGCACATTACCAGCTTCCTCCTCTCCGCTGTCCTCCTCACTCGAGCTGTCCTGGTCTGCGGGCTGGGGCCCTGGTTGATCTCCGTCATCCACGATGAGGGGGATCTGCTTCCGAATGGCCAGATTGTGCAGCATGCAGCACGCCACCACTATCTGGCACACCTTCTGTGGGGAGTACGCCAGCGCACCCCCGGTGCGGTCCAGGCACCTGAACCTGGACTTGAGGAGGCCAAAGGTACGCTCGACCACACGTCTGGTCCTCCCATGTGCCTCATTGTAGCGATCGTCTGCTGGGGTGCGAGGATTCCTCAATGGACTGAGCAGCCATGCCCCATTCGGATACGCAGAGTCACCTGGGTGTGAGGGACACAGAGAACCGTTGCTAATCCAACTGGACAGGGGACAGCATCGCACAGCCAGCACGCTACACCACTCCACATACTCACCGACAATACAGGCACGATCCTGTTGCATATTGGACATCAGTCGTGGCAAGATGCTGTTGCGCATTATGTGTGCGTCATGGGCCGAGCCTGGGAACTTTGCACACACGTGGGTGATCACCATGTCCGCAAGGCACACCACTTGCACATTCAGGGAGTGCGTGTGCTTCCTGTTGCGGTACAGGTGCTCAGTGGCCTGTGGTGGAACAAGGCCGACATGTGTGCAGTCAATGGCTCCAACGACGTGTGGGATTCTGCCAAGGGCATAGAATGCACCCTTCACTGCCGCCAATTCACGAGCCCTGGGGAAGCGGATGTACCTGTTCCGGTACAGCATCATGGCTGCCAGTACATCCCTCAGCACCTTGCTGAACATGGGCTGGGACATCCCTCCTCCACTGCCCACTGTGTGCTGGAATGACCCAGTGGCGAAGAAATGCATGGCGGCCATCACCTTAGCCGTGGGGGTGACAGCAGTCGGATACACCCTGCGGGGACGGAGATGGGGTTCTAACATGGCACACAGTCGATGCAGGGTTGGCCTGTCCAGCCGAAACTTCCTAATGACCTCCGTATCCTCCATGTCTGCCAGCAATTGGTATGGGCGGTCAATGTTCGGTCTCCGCCTAGGGACAATTGCAGAGGACACATGTCAAAGCAACACGACACATAGCAATTTCGCATACACATCACTGACATGACTGAGCAAGCACATGAGCCACAGCCCAGCTGTCAAGCTGGGACGGCACGGCCACAATACACTTACACAGGTCTCCCACCAATGGCAATGGCTAGTGATACAAACCACTGCCATGTGCATGCACATGGGGATCTAGGCCCCAATGACTTGCGGGGCGTGCTGATGGGGACTGACTGCATATCCGTCAAGCGGCAACGCCACGGCAACATGAATGTCTGCTGAGCATGGAACTGCTTCCGCGGCTGGATGAGTATGGCACACGACGACGACGATGTGGGCACAGGCTGAGCGGCCAAAACAAGTGGGACCTGTGGCACGAGGGGATATGAGACAGTAGTAGGTGTCAGCACTGCACCCTATGTACAGCACTGTACGGATCACACCTCCCGAAACATTGACAGGTGTCCACATTGACAGCCCCATGCCAAGACGGCTGTGTGCTTGCAGTCACACGTCACAGGTGAGAGGTTACATTGCACGTGCCAGGTGGCAGACGTACACAGTGGGAGCTGGCATGTGTGTGCATGTGTCTCCTGTTCAGGATCCACCACATGGGCGCTGACTCTGTACTGACCATTGGACACAGCATGTTCCGTGGAAGGCTTGTGTGTGTGGGATGGTGGCACTGGATGTGCCTCCGTTGGGTGGGGGGCCATGCACAGGGCGGGTACGTCGATGATTGCGCATTGTTGGTCACGGTGGGTGCACCCACTCAGATGTGTTGCCCTGTGTTCAATTCCTATGTCCGCATGATGATGGACTGTAGATGTGGGCAGACTACACATTGGTCGATGTGCTGTCTATATGCATGTGCCTTCACACCAGGCACAGCTGCCCCTGCACATGTGACCCCTGCTGGACTCGCTGCTGGGTCTGTGGAGCTGATGCACCTTCTGCGCGTGGGGCGGACAGCTCTCCTCACTTCCCTCATTGCGCATGTCATGACTTTGCCGCAGGTGACATGGATCATGGAGGGCCCACATGTACGCGTGGGTAGGCTACACATGATTGTACACTGGTCGCCACCCCCAGTCAGTGTTTCGAATGGGAAGGTTGTCGTGCTGGTGGTATGTTCGATGTGGCGGATGGGCGGGCCTACGTGCGGGCTTACATTCCGGACATGGGGGGTAGTTGGATTGGCGACTAGTTGCAGTACACACGGGACACGTCTCTTCCTTTCCACATCTGGGTCATCCCTTGTACTTACTGACAGTGATACAGTCATCTTCGCCCCAGCCCTCATGTCCTCCCCTCGCTCCCCCAATATGCATGCTCACCTGCGAGGCTAGCGCTTGCACAGGCAGCCCCAAGCTCGCACCAGAGAGGGCAAGGAGTGTATGTGTGGGTCCAGTTGCACGAGTGGGCTGTCTCAGGGTATGATGTGTCGCGGGACGCCGTCCACCTGCGTGGTGCCCCAAATGGAGACCCGGCCTGCATGGACTATGCATCACAGTCTTCGCCTTCCGGATCCGCCACCTGCGACACCCAGTGGCTGTGGCTGCCCTTGCAGCCAGGCCGCGTCCGTCTGTGGCTGATGGCCCACACATTCACTCTTTGGCCTCTCTGGGGAGGGCTCGGGGGTGGTGGCGCACGCGCTTGCACTTAGTCGCAATGGCATGTGGCGTGGTTGGTATGATGGGCAATGGATGGGATGGTGCGAGCCACCTCCCGTGACGTCAGTGCTGCTCGTGCTGTGGTGCGTCCCCCTACACTTCCATCTGACTTGTGCCATGCTAGACGTTGAGGTTCTATTGCCTGCGTGATATGACCAGGAGGAGCGCGAGGAGACCTCTCACACACCATGCTCCACTGCCATCCCGTGCCCTGTATCGCCTGTGCGGATTGACTATGTTGGGGTTACACCTGGTCGACTGGGGCTGTGTGTGCCTTGTCAGGGGCATGGCGGGCGCACAACAGGATCCAGCTTGTCCACAGAGGGTGGGCTGAGGTGCGCCTGGTACCGCTTTGTACGTGTGCCCGGCTGCTATGCACACACGTGTTCACTCCCCCGACAGGTGTCCTCTCACAATGCCCAGGGAAGCGGTGGTGTACTGTTCATGACCCCTCCCAACACGGCGTGCTCCAACTTGGCATGTGCGCATCTACCCGTCGCACCCACCCACCTGAGCACTGCGTCCATACGACTTCACACGACACATGTGTGTCTTCCACAGTAGTGCTACTCATTTGCGTTGACATCCAATACCAGTGGACTACATGGTCATGTCACGACTGCCGTGTACTTCACATACTCTCATCCTCTCTCATTCGTACTTGTGAAATGAGTCAGCGGAGACAGTTTTGGTTTCAAACATTATATTGAGTCTTCTGTCCTCTGTGATGCAGTATAGTGGACACTACTGGCAGCGGAATACATGTTGAGGATATACTGAGCATGATTGCAAATGGGATAGGGAGTGGGGTTACATGTGATTGGCTGTTGCATGTGGGATGTGGGCTTCAGAGTGACATCTGCTTGGCCAAGGCTGTGCTAATGTACATTTACGTATAGCTGCGGAGCTGCGGACTTTGACACAGACGGTATACATGTAGCCTACCAGACCGCTTGGCATCATGGGCACAGTCCATCTCAGTTCCATGTGACAGGTTTGCTGCGGTTGTTCCTCATGCACGCGTGCATGTGAGATGACATCAGGGCATGTGCTTGCGTGCATGCAGCGGCGTGCCACTTGTTGTTGCACTGTGGTGGTTACTGGACATGTCACAGTCACTGGGGTCGTGTTGTTGTTGTATGCACTTGTCGTCCATGCAAAGGTCCTGGTATGGGATTCCCGGGGCGGGGGTGGGAGGGGTGCAGCACCCACAGACTCCAGGCGACCTATTCATGTCCACTGAGCGGTGTGTGTGTCCATGGGCGCTGGATCCATGTCGTGTCCTGGTTGTTCGTGCAGTTCCGTCCATGTGGGTGCGATACACAGAGCCCATGCCACTGCCTCCCACGATGCATGCGGTGTTCCTGGATGTGATGGGGAACAGTGTGCATGTCCCGGTCATATCCGATGTCATGGCGATGTCGTTGATGGTGTGGTTACAGTTGCCGGTCGTTTGGTATGGCTGTTGTGGTGGTGACTGGCCAGTCCGTGCGGAAGCTAAGCATGGGTGCGGGGTTGGACATCATAGGTCACTCGGGGAACCTGCGTTGTGGTCCGACGTATTTACAGGTTGTCAGGTATGCGATGCCGTCCAGCAGGGCTTCCATGTCATTGGTGGTGTACATGTTTGCCAGCCAATGAAGCGGATGGTGGCTGTCAAGGTGTTGTTCGTAGGTTGTCCCTTGGAGGACCATGATGGGGCATGCTGGGTGACATTCGATGTAGCTGTTCTCGATGATCCGTCGTGTGGAGGCACAGTGGTCCCATTTCAGTGCGGGTGCGATGTTGGCCACATACGCCATGCCCCCATAGGCAGAGCAGGCCCTGTCGTGTGCGTCCAGAGGGAGGAGTAGTGGTAGCAGGTCCGCCTTCAGACATGCCGGGTTGGAGAGGCATATCTCGACGGGATGCTGGTAGGGACACCTCCGACAGTAGAAGACGGGCATGACGCAGCTGAACAATGTGATGCGGTAAGTCAGTCAGTAACTTACGTTCAGCAGGGACAGGAGATCGCATCCCAATGTATGGCACAGGTTGGTTTTGTACAGCTTGAGCTGTTCGGCGTAGTTGGGTAGGTGTGTTGCGGTTGCCATTTCGCAGCGGTTCGTTGAGGTGGCGTGCTCCGGCTGTGTGTGCAGTCTGCAATGTGCACGCTCCGGGGTTGCTGTGAGCTCTGTGTAGTCGTAGGGAGACAGGACTTGTGTTCTGTTGGCTTGTTTGGAGGACACGGGCCCTCTTCCCACATGCTTCTCAGACAGTTCAAGGTCAGTGCTGTGTGACTCCTTCCAATTAACTTGCATGTGGCCGACATGGGGGAGTGTTTTCTTCTTTCTTCCCCGTCCGTTGTGTGCTTCTGTGATATGCGCTATCTGCCGTGTGGTCGGTCTCCTCGGCATGCCTGTGTTGGTCTATTCTTGGACAATGGCTGTATTCACCGGCTTCTGTCGTAGGGCTGTGGTTTCGGAGTTGGAATGGAAGGTCATTCAGTGCTGTCTGCTCTCCCTTGTGTGGGCGGCAGGCTGCCTTTCCGCTCTGCGTTGGGCCTTGTGTGTGGATGTTATTCTTGGGCCACCTGTTGTCGATCCCCGGGCTCTTTGGTGTTCCGTTTTATATGTCTTGTTCATATGTGCAGGGTGGTATGGGTGTTTCTGTGTGGTACTGGCGTTCCTCTTCCCGAAGGGGCCCTGCTTCTCCTAGTTGGTGTTGCCGCCGCTGTTTGCTACGCCATGTTTGTTACACTGGGGTGTGTCCTGCTGTTGCGTGTCTTCACTGACATGTGTGCGTCGGTTGTGTGGCATTGGGTGTTGTCCGTGAATTGGGCGTTGGGGACATGTCTGTGGCCGGCCTGTCACGTGTCATGTGCGTTCGGGGTGGGGCTGATGTGTGTGCTGCTTGGTTGTGTCCCTGTGTCTGTGTGCGACGCATGCATGGCGCTGCGGTTGGCCTCTGCGTTGTGCGCATGTGTGGCGGCGTCATCGGCGCTTTGGGGCCGTGACGGGGTGGTTGGTTCCTAGTCCCAGGTGGTGTGTACACGTGTTCTGCGATGTTACGATTTGGCCTGTGTGTCATATGTGGATGCGATGGTGGATGTGTTGTGTACACGCGCTGGTGGGGGGTTGTCCGCTTTTTCCGCCCTTGCACTGTGTGCGCTGTTTGCGTGCACTTGTTGTGTGTGTGCCTACCTGCGTCTCCGCGGTACGTTGCGTCCTTGGTGGTGCATCAGCAGGAGCATGGGGACGGCCTGCAGTGCTGGATTCATGCTCGGGGAGCCGCTTTTCGTTGTCCGTGCTCGGCGTCCGTGTTACCGCTTCGGTTTGTCGTACGGTATCTCTTGGCCGTGGGAGCCGTTTGTTTGCGGCATCGTAATTTATGCGCCGGGCGGGACGTGTTTCGTCGGACGGTGTGTGTCAGTTGGGCTGCGCCGCTACGTGTACGGGCGCACTTTGATGGCGGACGGTGTTGCTGGCTTGCCGGCGGTGTTTGGCCTGCTTTTCGCATCGTAATTGGGCGGGCGTGTGGACTGCTGCGTGCCGGCGGTAACTGGTGCTTTTGCATCCGCCAGCACGGCGGTTGTGCTTCCGCCCGCCATCGTAATGGGCCCCTAAGTTACACGTGTCAATGTGTTGTGACTACAGTTTTGGTTGCAAATCATTAAAAACTTTAGAGAGTTCACAGCCAAATCCTCCCGATGTCTTACCAAATGGCAAGCATTTTTGAGCAGCATCAGCCACTTTAGAGGTCATGGGCATTTTACTATAAAGGGAAGTTTCGCATTCCGAATGCAGATACATAGATGGTGGTGTGTTGTCCCTTGCTTTCCTTCCTACCTACGTTTGCAGCTATCCAAAGGGGGCTGTAAATAGCAACCTATCTAATAGTCATTTAGTAGGCAGTCGGTTTTGCTACCTCCTGCAAAAAGGCAATTTGCAATGAATCTTCTTTGTGAAGGTTGTATATTGAAATATTATTGTTGTAAATATGGTCTAACAAAAACTATTGTGACCTAGATATCTTTTACAAAATTACCATTCCACTGAGTGTAGAGTTTCTATTATCTCTGTCTGTGCAGAAGTGATCCTTCCTCCATCTCTGACAACTTAAAAATACTTTTCTCCACATTTTCTGTGCTTATGGAGGGACATGCTTGGCTATACTAAGTTCCTCTGCACAGGTCCATCAGAATAACAGCTGGGCAGAAAACAAATGTTCAAAAATGCCACATGCAGGAGGTTTCTTGCAAGCCTGATAAGAAAAACCTATTGCCCAAAGCAATGGCAAGAACAATGTTTCATTCTAGGAGAATTTCAAAACACTATGCCAAACATGGAGATACTTCACAGGCACAACCACCATTGCTCTGCAGTTTGCTTAGCCCCCATCCTTCACACCTAGCCACGTAGGTAAACCCCAGAAATCTGGAATAGTTTGCTCCTTTCTAATCCGATTTTTCCCTTCACGTATCTCTTTATAAAAGTTCTTAAAACCCTTCTCCTTTTCTAGGGTGGCAGAGAGAAAAACATTTTCACGTGTGGTTGACAGTACTCTTTTCTACCCACCATAACAGTTTCAGATATGAACCCAAAATACCAATGTATGTAACCTATGATTTTATGGCTAATGTTGATAATTTAGGTCACTGTGTTTTATGTAGTCTAACATAGATCCCACAGTCTGAAGGATCTTCATTAAATTGTGGCCTTTCATGGCTTTGTGCATTCAAAGAGCACAGATAGCTCAAGCTCATATGGTCTTTTAGATATGGCAAAATGTGGACCTATGGAAGATACTAAGGACCACCCTTGTCCGTGCAAGCCCTAGTAGGTCTCTGAAATCTGCGAACAGGCAATAAAATAGGTTGCATTTCCCAACGCGTTATGGTGCAATAGTCACTTTCCCTGAAAGTCTGCCACACTTTCCATGGTAGTCTAACATGATGGAAGACCTGCCACCTTAGATAGGGTAGAAGATCTGGTAACATCTTTAGCATGAATATAAGGAATGCAAACACCTAGGGTTTATAAAGTAGTTAATCTTGGATGATTATAATAACATAGTCAAAGTTAATCAAGGAATACAAAATGTGAAGATTCCGTGAAGGTTTGTTCTAGTGTTCACTAGTTGCAAGTATTATTCACTTCTTGAATGGCAATGAGAATGATCGTTGGAGTTTGACAGTGTTTTGCTCCCTTCATTTTGCACAGATCTGAGGCTTTTTCAAGGTTTTTTAAAAGAAATGTCCTAGTGAGAATAGTAGTGGTCTGTGATTATGTCAGATTATTTCAGTATCACTGATGCGCAAATGGCCTAATTTTTTGAGAGGTGTTCGGAGTTGCGTTCATGGGTTAATAGTAGACTCAGGGTCATCCCAGTAGCACAGGAGGGGAAATTGCAAGAGAGTATGCAGGTGGAACGTCCCAAAGACGCAAGCAATACAATCCTTATATCGGAAGTCCAATTGTAGTCTGGATGCTCATCTTTAGAGTGATTAAAATGGTACCATGGTGGACATGAAAGAGAAGACAGATGTGTCTGCATGAGCATATATCGGCAGACACAAAATATAATGGATCGATCAGAGCTGCTACTATATCTGACTTCTAACCTTCCACTTTATATTGCTAATATATAGGTTACAAAGGTATGTGGTAGACAGTTTGATGGCTAGGCTGGAATAAACATATTTGTATACAGTACAGAAGATATCCCAATAAGTACTCCGAGATATTGTTTTAATTTATTTTTATTACACTTCTCTAGATTTACACAATCCAGGAGTTCATGAAATAACCTATGATAACTTGAATCGATAGTATTTATCCAAAATGGATCAATCATACTATCCAAATTACAGAGTCTGTTACTAATTATTGCTTGACATCTTTGTCGACCGTCCCCTAGTTTCAAATCCAATGAAAGAAGAATTAGACACAATTTCTTCTTCAATTTTCTTTCTATTAGAGCATAAAGATTTTTTCACAGATGTGTAATGTCTGGCAAAGAAGAAACACATGATCATGGTTTGCCTCTTGTTATTTACATCTCACAACTATAGATGTGGCTGGATTACCAAATATGCATGCCCGTTTTATTGGTGTATTACATTCGCTTAATCCTTAAAAATGGCTGACTTTTAGAAATGTAAATGGATATGATACAGATTTCTAGGTATGGACATCGGTGACTTAAATAGCACAAACGGAGCGGTAAATCAACTAAGCTCTGTCCAGTGAAACAAATGACAGAAGCTCGGTTGGAAAGGGTATCCCAGGAGAAGGTTAGGGCGGGGAGGGAGCGGCGGGGAAGGTGGACACGATACTGCTTTGGTATGGATGGAGAAGAATTGCTGGTGGACAGGTTCAGGTAGAAAATGCAGGAGAGCGACAGTGGAAGGTGGGCTTTGCTTAGGTGCTTTCATCAGATGTTAATGCTCAGCAAGAGGCTACTTAGCGATGAGAGATCTATTGTATAGTTGATGGAAATGGGTATCATTCAAGAGACTGGCATATTCATTAATCACCATAAAGATATATGATTGTATGCAAACGTCCATGTGCATTTGTGTTTGCTACACTTCCTGTTATGTCTGTTCTATTTAAAAACATAGGCCTGGATTTACCAATCTTTCAGACAACACAGCAAAGCAACATGCTGCACTGCGTTGCGTAAAAGGGAGAGAGCAGGAATGCGCCATATCCACTAAAACATGGTGCACTTCTGTTCTCTCATTGCACTGGTGCACTTCAGTCAGCCTAGTGCCAATGCAGGCACCCTTGCACCATGCAAGGGTTCCAGAGTTACGAGTGATAGAGTGAGCTATAGGGATGCTGTTTGTCCCGTGCAAACGTGGTGCTCATTTGAAACTCTGCTATGTCCACTCGGCTGGGCTTTTGTCTCGAACTGAGGCTAAAATCATCAATTTAGCAACATCTCAATGACAGTGAAGCAGATTTTGACCCACAGAAATGACAGAGAGGAGTACATTTGCAAACCATGAAGGTTTATTAACAAATTAGTAAAGTTACAATCTCATATCAAATTAGATTAATCATGAATCGATAATCACCGGAATACAGCATATGTGAATATAATTCAGGCAAGTTAATCAGCAAATGTGAAAACAAGATATTAAAAGACAGACCCTGATTTATATCAGGGTGACAGCTTTCAGTTCGGCCATGGGGACAAAGTAAATGACTATATCCCAGGATGGAGGAGTGGCTCGACCAATTTATAAAATGGGGAGAGGAGTTGGCCTAACGGCTAGGGCGGTCGACCTCGAATCTGGGAAACCGGGTTCGAGTCTCGGCAATGACGCTGAACATCCTGTGATTCTGGGCAAATCACTTAATCTTCCCATGCCTAACAATAAATGAATGTGTCCTCATGTAACGCAACTGGTGCTATTTAAAGCGCTCTGATACCCTATACCTTCGGGTCAAGTTCGCGCTATATAAAACTCAGTAAAAAAGAAATGACAGCCAAGCATGACGTTTCCTGTCAATGCATTTCACTCTGTGCTATGTGCCTGTGTCAGATGAAGGTTCCAATTAGAATAGGAAAAAATGTGCTTGCCCTAGAAAGTTACTCTAAGAGCAGTAATATAAGGAGCATCGGGTCTCAGGAGAGGGAAAAAGGGACGTCCGCCTGTGAAGGTTGACTGGGGCAAGTCTAAGTAACTGAAGATAGATTCCCAGAGTTAAAACAAAAAATTACGCCTAAGTGATACATTGCACAGGTTATCACCAAATAAGAACCAATCAAAATTAAACAGTCATGGTGAGCTAGGTCTTGGCTTCCTCCCCATGGTCTCATGCAGTTCCGGTCTCATGGTCTTTGGAGATATCAAACAAAGGGAGGACTTCATCTCCTCTGACTCCTTCCCTTCCCTGGTGCTGAAAGCTAACATTCAATTAATTAAGTTACAAAACGAACTTCACATAAAGTTTCAATAGAACATTTCAAACTAAGGAGATCACGGTAGCTTTGGCTGCCTAGAATGAGAGAAAGATTATACACATCAAGCAGAAATACAACATTTCATTTTAAAATGCAGTCAGTTATTCTAAGGCCTACCATGACTCACGCTAACTTAGTGAGAATATGCTCTACTTAGTTAATCGTTTATGTTAAACGTATTTATTATTGTCAATCTAAATGTAAAATATCATGTGCACATAAAGAAGCATTGATTATATGTTTTATATGGTAGTATAGTATTAAATGAAAAATAGTGACAATATGTCACCACAAGCAGGATTGTTGCAGAAAACAATCCTTAGAGGCATATTCCTCTTAGTATGTGTGCTGCAGAATGCAACACACATGCAATAAGGAAGTAATGAGGAGGAATACATTTATTTTTTGGGTAGGTCCACCATTTTGGAGCAAATCCAGTTTTACTACCTTTAGTAAATCTTGGCTTGCCTCAGAATACATGGGTGGATGCATGGGAATGTCCATGCTCGTCCTATGTAACTCCAACCCAAAGCAGTGCAACTTTTGTTTTTACAAAGCCACGCAAGGTGACCCAAATCAGCCATTGCCTAGCTTTGTAATCTTGACTAGCATTTTGCGTTGAGACTCCGTGGTGCAACCCCAACATGAAATGTTTTTAAATCTGTGCTATAATGTGCATTACGCAGGATGATCTCATATTAGATGTTGGTTTTCTACTCCAATGAACCTCATTAGACTTCAGCTATAGTATATTCAGTACCTCAAGGAGAACATTATGGGGCTCTTCGAGTTTATGAGCTCTAGCCTCAAAATTTAAGGGTCATACATTTCTGTTCATGGCACTTGAAAGCAGTTCATGTTTTCAAATATAACGTCATCCTTATGTTCTACATAAGCCAGGTTGACAGCAGTTTAAGTAAAATTGAATTCTGAATCCTTTATTAAAATACTTGGCTTTGTATCTCTCTGTGTGGACTAATCAATTTTACATAAGAGGCATATTGTTTAACAAATGTACGAATTATCAGTAGCAGAGTGAGATAGCAGGCTCAAAGCTGGATGCTTCCACAACAAATTCCAATCTCCTTCTTAAAGCAATGTTCCTTGTAAAGGGTGTAACAAAATACATGCCTGCCGCTATTGATACGCTCCTCATACTGTTCCATGAGTTTTTCATGAGTATTAATCGCTTTGAAATTAATTGCATTTGATTATTATCAAGATCTTTCTTGCATTATTGATTTTTTTATAACAACATTCTATTAATTTTTGCTACGTCAGACCTTTTCGCACCATTGACCATACAAAGCAGCTGTTGCCCGACTGACTGAGCCTTTGAAATAACATTACAAAGATAACAGAAGCAACCTCCAGCCAATAGTTAACAATACCTTAATCAATATTCTGCTCCTTCCCCCCGGATCCCCAGCTCATGCTTTGTTATTATAAGTCCTTATTTAGTCTTCCAGGGAGTGAGAAGGGTTTTCAACCCTTTGGAGAGTGATGCCCCAGCACCGACACCATTCAGCCTATACTTTCTAAAGTTTCAGTGCGCAGCCCCTGGCTTCATATACAGGGATTTCCAGGCTCATGCAGCAGTGTAGCCCAGAGGTCCACCATTCCAAAGACCGTTCCTGTCTTTCCAGGCCTTGGCTATGTCCCTGAGACATAAAGGAGGACGAGCTTGGGATTTTGGGGTAATGTCCAACCAAACATGCGCCCCAGGCATGTCAGCACCCCCTCCCAAAATGGGGTCAATTTCTCACATGTCCAAATTATGTGGAGAAAATCATCCCGTGCTGTAGTGCAGCACAGACAGTTTGGTGAGGCCACTGCCACCATTTTCCATAGTCTGTCCCGGGTGTGGTAAACTCTGTGCGAATATTTCCATTGTATTTGGCAGATTTACAAAGCTATCCCTGTTTCGTGGGGATAGGCACCGGCCTCCCTCCAATCATCGTTAGTAAGTTGTCCTAGATCCCACCCCCACCCCCCAGGTCACCCGAAGACGCTCCAATGAGTCTGGTGTGTTCAGCACTAAGGATCAATATACTTGGGAGATCTTGTGTTCAGTCAGTTTGCCTAGGAGTATCTTGGCCTCTAGAGGGCTGTATTTCAGTATGTCTCTGGGACCTGTGATATAATTGTGTACGAGGATGTCCTAACTACAGGTATCTGTAGAATTGTCTATAATCTAGATTGTATTCTGCCTGCAGCTCTAGGAAGGATTTCATTGTCTGCCCCGACATGACGCCCCCCAGCTTTGAGATACCTATCACATCTCAAAGTTTGAATCCCTCTTAAACCAAGACCTGTGACACCGAGTCTTGTGCCATAATGGGGTCTCATTTGTCAGGTGTTTTCCCCACCCAAGTGCTCTATGGGTCTCCCTCCAGGTCTGAAGAATAACTTTTGTCACTGGTGGAAGACTTTCTTGGGGGGGGTTCCGCCGTATAACAGTTGCAGGAGGGGTGTCTCTTGCATCGCCTACTTTTCCATAGTGAAGGTGAGTTCTGCCGTGGTGTTGAATCACCATTCATTTGTGACGATGAGGTGAGACGCGCTATAGTATAAGAGTATGTCTGGAGCTGCGATGGCTATGTCGTATGTAGATTTATAACATTTAGAGAGGTATGGTGACTCCACAGAAAGTCCCGCAAAAGTGAGTCCAGCTTCTTGAAGAAGGAGATCGGAAGGGGGAAGGACTAGTTCTGTACCTGGTATAACAGGTGGGGCAGGGCGACTATTTTGTATATGTAAGTGCGCCCATAATGGAAAACCCTAGGTTGCGGCTCATTCGTTCCAGTTGGGGTTGGATGTTAACTTCCCATGCACGTTTTGAATCTTTTGTCAGATACTCTCCTAGTTGTGGGAAGCCCTCTTGAAGGACCTGTATGCCTTTAGCCCAACCGAGTGCTGAGGAGGGGCATGCTAGGGGATACACTGAGGATTTGGCCTTGTTAATGGTGAGCCCGGAGAAGCCTCCAAACTCACCAAGGAGCTGGAAGACCTGGGGCTTGGATTCCTGAGGGGTCGTCTATAAATATCAGGGCATTATATACGTATAGTGCAATCCTGTCCGAAATTCTGGGCACCCATTCTAGGCCCCTGACTAAAACATCTATCCTCAGTCATAACGCCAAGGGTTTAATTGTAATAGTGAATAGTAAGGTTGATAGTGGGTATCTCTGTCTATTTCCTCTATACATTGGGAATTGATTGGACAATGAGACCCCTACTTTCACTCTGGCATGTAAGTTAGTGAACAAAAGTCTTACCCAGTTAATGAACTTGGGTCCGTAGTTCAGTTTGTGCAATAGACAAAACAGGTAGGCCCACTGGACAGAGTTGAATGCCTTGTGAAAGTCTACCAGGAGAAGTGCATGGGCTCCAGGAAGCCTGCCTGCTAAAGCCAACCCATTGTATAGGTGTCAGGTGTTGTGTCTTGTGGCCTTAGTCTATTGCTAATGCTTTAGCCCATATTTTGACCTCCATATTCAGAAAGGAGATGGGGTGATAAGAGGAGCAGAATTTTTCAGTGGGTGTCTTGGGTTGGGTATGACCACTATTTTGGCTAGTCGGAGGTCCAGATGGAGCGTGCCCATCTCCTGGACTTGATGAATCACGTCCCAGAGCGGGTCAAGGAGCAGAACTCTATATGACTTAAATAACTCTGACAGGAACCCGTTGAGGCCAGGGGTCTTGTCAGACTTGAGCTGAGTTAGGCCATCCCCCGATTCTTCTTAGGTAATGTCTTTGCCTAGTGTATCTTTTCTAGGTCTTCCAGGGAGCATGTGGGCAAGTCCTTTACAAAATTCCAGAGGGCCTCAGGATCTACCTCGGGGGGTGGGGCATACAGTTCCGTATAGTATGAATTGAACACTGTGTAATGGCAGTTTCACCCGTATGTCTGACAGTTATGTATGCAGTGGGTGTGAAGTGTGTTGTGTGTGTGTGTGTGTGCAGAGCCAATGTACTGTCTTGCTGGTTTTATCACCCCTTTGATATATAGAGCTCTGTGTGGTGAGCCATACAGCCCATGCCTCAATTATGAGTAGCTGACGGAGTACCGTTTGTTGATGCAGGGAATCCCTCAGGGTGTTGGAAGTTCTAGATGTTTCATAAGTCACTTCCAGCTCTAGGATGCGAGTCACCAGGTCAGTCACTTCCTGCCTGCACCTCTTGCACATTCCTGACATGTGGCTAAGAATGTTCCCCCTAACTGTGGCCTTCAATGCTTCCCAGAGGACCTCCAAACACACAACAGTGCCTTTAATTGTGTCTAGGTAAGTTCTATGGCTGTATGTATGTGCTTCCTGGTTGCAACCTGCAGCCACCAGGAATTCAGGCGCCAGCCCAACCGGGATCAACATGGGCCTAGTTGCAACCATATTTCTTTTGGAGAGTGGTTGTAGAGACCCCGAGCATGAGTGTGGGCTTCTATAACCCGGTGAGATTCTGAGAGCAGGTAGAAGAAAGTAATCTAGCCAGGAAAACACTTTGTGGGCCCTGGAGTAAAAGGTATAACCCCATTCCTGTGGGTAAAGGACTGTCCATGCATCTACTAGGTCCATTGGCTCAATAAATCTTGCAAGCAGGCATTGCCCCTGGTGGGCTCTCCCTGCCTTAGAGGTCCTGTCTAGCACCCAATCTGCTATGCCATTGAAGTCTCCCCCAAGTACCCAGAGTCCTGTTGGAAATTGCATCACTAAGGCCCCCAGTAATTTTAGGATGTCGGGTGTGAGTGGGGGGGGGGGGGCACTGGCTATCACAATAGGTCGGTCGTGGAGGAATCCTGATATTGCTGTGAATCGGCCGAGGTGTCATGCCATATTTTCTCAACTATCAAAGGTAGTCTGTGGTGAAACAAAATGGCCGTCCCCCATGACCCTTTGGTAAAACCTATGTGAAACACCTGTGTAGCCTATGCAGGCAAGAACAGTACACTGAATTTTCTCCAAGTGTGTGTCTTGGAGGTGGAATATGTTAGCGGAGTAGCGTTTATCAGTTTTCAGCACTGCACCTCTCTTGACCAGATCTGGGACACCGTTACCGTTCCACGTCAGGAGACGGACAGTGCTGCGTGCTTCTCTGTCTACTGGGTCAGCCATGGGGCAAGCCTAAGTGATGGCGTGGGGCCCTAGGAGATATGTTCTGGGCTTAGGTTCGGTCATAGATGTGCACAGTGGTGTCTGGTGTGAGTACATATGGAATAAGAAAACAGAACAATAGCTAAAGCACCCCATCACCCTTCCCCATACTTTAGAAACCTGACATACCTGTCATGAATAAACCAGGAACTGTCACCAATGGGCGACCAAACCTTAACGCAGTTCCTCTTCACCATCCACTAAAACAGTCCCTGAAACGCAACCCACAAAACAAAAACGTAAGAAAAAGGATCTAAGTGGTCAATGAGAAGCCGCTTCTTGACGTATACAGTGGATCCTCGTGAGGCCAAAGTGCACAGAAGTGTTAGGGAGCCAGGCCCCCGATGCCATTTAGGAGGGAGAGGACTATTTATTCATGAGATTGGGGTCCAAGGACATCGAGCTGCGGGGTCTAGGATTATTAGCTTGACCGGTGGTTTAGTGGCGTTGCTGACAAGTCTGTCAGGACCTCCAAGGCAGCTGCCTCCAGCCTTGACTCACCTCTGGGTTGTTGTGATGGGTGGGCAAGTGAAGTGTTTCTCATCAAATAACAGGTCTTTCCCCCAGCTATGTCCATGCTGATTCTGTAGTGTCGAAAAAGAAGGTTTTATTCGGGAAGATGACTTTCAGCTGTGCTAGGAAGAGTAGCATGTACTGAATTTGCAGAGTTCTCAAATTCTGTTTGACAGCCATAAAATTATGTCTTTGTTGCTAGACTTTAAGTGTGTAGCCAGGGAAGACCATCACCTGAACAGAGTCACATGTCAGAGCCTCATGCAGCCAAGAGGCTTTGAGTATTGTGTCGTGATCGGCAATGTTAAAGAAGTGGGCAGTTATGGGACGTGGCAGAGCCCCAGGTGGAGGCCTCAGCACATTGAATCTGTGCGCTCTCTCGACAGCAAAGCAGGGGGACAGCCCGTCCTTCAGAATCCACAAGTTCAGCCAAGTAGTCACAAATTAGGTGGGGGCGGTCCCCTCCGCTCCCTCTGGAACCCCCACAATTCTAGTGTTGTTGCGGCAGGAGTGGCCTTCTGCATCTCCCGCCCGCATCTCGAGGTGATGCACTGTTTTCTGGAGTCCGGTGATCGTGGCTTGTAGCGGAGTGCACCCTCCATTTCAGAAATATGACCCTCAGCCGCTGTAACCCTCACTGCTGTGTTTCAGTAGAGACAGGTCAACCTTTAATTTGCCCATTTTCCCTTCAAGGGAGGATAGCAGGTCTTGGATTGCCTGTAATATGGGAGCTGATTGGTCCGGAAGGGGTGATGTTGTCATTGATGAGGGATCCTTGTCAGAGGTCCCCACGGGTCGTGTGTATTTGCCCATATGGTGCTGTGAGGTTTGGGCTCCAGGTGTTTGTCTTTACCAATGCTGGTAGTCGTGGGGCCACCCAATCACCCGGGACATGTTAGGTGCTGACATGTGTCACTACCAAGGCCGATCTGCCTTATGTGGGCCCGGATCTTCCACTCGACAGGTCCGTCCCAGGAATGTCCTGGGCCCTGTGAATCTCTGAGTCCCAGTCAATCCTCTCACCTCTATCTCACCCAGTCTCTGGGCCCTGCGGAAAAGTTGCTGCCCAAATGGGCAGTAGGTGGCCCCAGTCCATTGGGCCATAAGTCTTTCCAGGGGACTTTGCTGTCGCACCTGCAGCCAAAAGAAAGCAGGATGGTGGGTAGCCCCCTCCGTGCCACCAGTTGAGGCTCAGTTTGTCCTGCAGTCCAGGTGCCGGAGTTCTCAAGGAGCCTCCCACCTCTTGTGACCTCCGATATACATTGCCAACGCTTCAAAGGTTGCAAGCCCCTAGTGGTGGCCCGGCCTCCGTCCGCACCTGTTCACCCTCTATATCAACATCAAAGGATGGGGAAAGGGCACACTTTGTAATTCAGGTCACACCTTCTCTTCTCAGGATTTGCTCTGCAGTGTGTGGTCTGGCTGGGTGCCACAGCCCTGGTCCCACTCTTTCTGTGGGGGGTAGGATGTGGCACAGCATCTCTGATTCCCAGCTCCTCAGCCCCCTGGCACAAGGAAAGGGGGCCAGACAAGCCTCTCAGGTTCATGCCCATCTTCTCTGTATCCTTGGGCCTCCCGGGATCGTGCGACAGTATAAGCACCCTCTGATTGGCACTGTGGCCTCCCAGGCATGGTTTCCTGCTCGTAGCCAGTGACCAACATCCACCAGTCCAAAAGGTAGAGTAAGGAAGCCTCCACCTAACTCCAGGCCGCCCTGTTCTCCCCACAGGCCTCAAGCCCATAGGCCTCTATCTGGATGCAAGTCCGCCGCAGCTGCAGGTGCTCCCCAGCAAGCATGAGGCACCGCATCTCACTGGTGTGAAGGAGAAGGGGTGGTGAGTTTTCCCGGCCTTGGCTGCACTACCCTCCACCATGGTAATGCGGCTCCCGCGTTATCGGAACTGCTTCCAGGCTCACTATGGCCACCAGAATCCCCATGTGATTCCCAAGGTGGGTGCCAGAGCACTTGGTATTCCTGTGGATTACTGTCATTTTGGATGGAAAGCAGATGGTGACTGAGCTCAAGGAAGAGTGATCACCATGTTCAGAGTCATGGCCACGCCCCGCATTATTGATTTTTTAATAACCTCAACTATTTTTTAAGGAAAATCTGAGATATTTCTGAGATTTTAATTTTTGGATCTCGCTACAGACTGCTTTAGGCATCTCCAAGACCTCATGTTATCAATTATATGAAAAGGACAATAAGAAGTAGTAAAAGAGAGAGTGGGGTTTGGATCAGCCCTCTTCAGCTATTGGCTTTGTGTTTTGCATGGTTTACCATTGCTTGGATGAGCTGTCCATCAAGTTAATGCCATTTTAATGGGTGGTTATATTATCCCATTTGTGTTCTTATTAAGTTTTAATGATGGAGCGACAAGTATTACTTTTACTAGACTGCAGATTCAACATGATATGTAGCTTTCGTTTTACACTCAAAGGGCCCAATTCACAAAGGTAATCTTAGACCTAAAATCTAACTTTACACCTTAAGTCTAAGGGTCCAATTCACCAATGTAAATTTAGAACTGAAGTCTAAGTTTACCTTTGTGAATTGAGCCCTTAGACTTAAGGTCTAAACTTAGATATCAGGTCTACGTTTACCTTTGTGAATTGGGCCCAAAATGTGGACTGCAAAAATAAAGCCCTACAAAAAAATCTGCCTACAGAATTATGGCATTAACGTAACCCAACCATCATGGATGTAGGTCTGAATATGGTAAGACTGGAGTGATAACATACCTCAGTCTTACAGTATGTGGGAAATGAGTGCAGCTGGATTTGAACATTGTTAATTAATCACAAGGTTTGCAGTTGGTTACTTCGCTTTGGAATATATATTTGCAGTCTTGTTTTTGGACTATTTATTTAAAGTATACGTTTTCAAGTGAAACCATACCAATTGAAGTGAGTTTAGAACACAGTGATTGAACTAGTTTCAGCACCGAAGATGTGTGACTACCTAACATCAACAACATGTGAAATCCCCAACACGTGGGGAGCATATACAATCCGCACTTGAGTTCCAATGTTTTCAAAAAATTCAAAACGTACATTTACAAGTAATTCCAAGAAAATTCTTTATTTTCTTTCCATTATCTGATTTGTTTAAACTTAAATATCCGTTTTCAACATTTTTTCTTTGTAGTTTTTTCTGATTCAAATTAATTTGCCCAATGCATTTCGGGCTATGCCCTTCATAAGGGGCTAAGGTCTATAAACATAGAAAAAACTTGAACTTTTTTTTTTGTGAATAATTTTTATTCATTTTATACTCAACACATCATACAGCTGTGGTTATGACATAGTAAGTGTAAATTATTGTACATCCCCATTCGCATTATTATGTCCACTAGGTGGGGGGGAGCAAACGCTATGTATGACATTACTATCCGGCAATGACAACAATAATTCACTTCAGAGATTAACAGCTTATGATACTGTACAAAACAATGTCCATACATAACATAAAGGAAATAAACTATTAAACCTAATGCCTCTATCTTAATGTGTCTGTCCTATAAGTATCACAAGTACGGTCCCGCTGTGTATGTCGGCTATGCAGAGTGTAACCTATCAGAGTCCTGCTGTTGTAGACGCCACTGTATAAGCAGCGTAATGAAGGCGTTATGCAAAGTGGGTGTTGCATTGCATGTGGGTGTATGTGATCGGGGAGGGAGGTGGGGGACTATAATGTATGAGTGCCCCTCCCATGCGTATATGACCCAGCTCTTCGTCTATAGGCGTGTCCTAGCATAGCTATGGGAGGGATCTAGGGAATGTTAGCCAGGCGTAGTGTCGGCGCCGCCAAAGTATCCCTCCTGGTCAGTTGCATCCCGCAGACTAGCTTCTATAGTAGTCACATAGTGTTGCCAATCCACAGGCAGTGTTCAAGCCGCTGGCCGCGGAGGCAGAGACAGCGACGTAACGTGTTCGGCCACCAGTGCACGCCGAAGTGCGAGCAGCCAATGTCTAATGGATGGGCCCATTGGGGACTTCCATGCCATGGCCAAGGAACGTTTGGCCAGAACCATCGCCAGGTCAATGAATTTATTAAGGTTTTTACGACTTGCATTTCTTCTAGTAATGCCTAGTATAAAGTGCACCCCCTGAATTGGAATCGTGGTTCCCGTTGACGCTGACAATACATCAGAGACCTTCCCCCAGTATATTATAATGCGGGGGCAAGACCAGACCATGTGTAGGAAGTCCGCACCCTCGACCCGACACCTGGGACAAATGTCCGTGGAGTTCGGATGCATACGCGCCAGTCTATGCGGAGTTAAGTACGTGTGGTGTAAATAATTAAATTGCGTGAATTTCAGGCGGGCATTCGTTGAAATGGTCTTGGGGTTTCCAATGCATTGTTGCCATTGCTTATCAGTGATGACAGTAGAGAGTGCCGCTGTCCAGTATTCTCGTAGGGGGGTCAGTGAGGGAGCTGTGTCAATTCTCAGCGAGTTGTATTTTGCCGTGATAGCTTTCCTGCCTGCTCCATGCGTAAGCAGTGTCTGCAAGGCTTCAGAAGTCGGCGGAGTCGCACTTATGTCCCCCCAGGTTTGCATTGCCCGCTACGTAAGTGTTGCATAGAGAAGAAACGTTCCGGGTGCCAGTCCGTAATCGTTTCTCGTGTGTCAAAATCGCACAAAGCAGAGTCGACAAATAAATCTCCCCACGTGGTCAGTCCGGCTGCCTGCCAGTCAGCCAGTTCCGGGTGCCACAGACGAGTGTAGGTACCTGGAGCCGTCTCAATGGGAAGGTCTGGGGCATATAGGGAAGGGCGGCGCCTGGATGCCACATAATGTAGCCAGACGCTACGAGCCGCCCGTAGCAAAGTGCAGCCCTCTGTCCTTTGAAGCTGAGTTCGAGTGCCCGAGAGCCACTCAATCAGATCTGACCTTGATAGCGTCATTGCCCAGGGATCAAGTTCAGTTAGGTTTTTCTTAGCGAGCCAGCGCATGGGCCATTGGAGCTGAGCGGCTGCATAATATAACTCGTAATTAGGCGCGCCCAGTCCTCCCTCAGATATAGGTAGATAGAGCTTTGAGAGCACTACCCTCGCCCTGGAATTGCCCAATATCAATGACACCAACAAGGAACGTAAATCGTGAAACAGTTTCGGAGGCGGTCTATAGGGGAGAACGGCAAAGTGATATAGGAGCCTAGGGAGGAGGAGCATTTTGGATATAGCTATCTGACCCATAGGAGATAATGGAAGGGCGGTCCAGAATGAGAGAGACGCTCTGGCACTAGTGATCGCCTTCCCCAGATTACCATCCAACAGGTCAGACGGAGAGTGATAGACCTGAACACCCAAATATTTAAATGTATCATATGCTCTGGTAAGTGTGGCATGGGGTTGTCGTTGCCTATGTGCAAGTGGGATGGGTGACATCGGGAATAGGACAGATTTGTCCCAGTTGACCCTCAAGCCCGACATCTGCGCGTGGGTGTCTAAGAGCTCAACTAGGCCTCGGAGCGCCCCATCCTGATTGGACAAATAGATCAGTGCATTGTCTGCGTAAAGGGACACTATGTGCCACTGTGTGTGCACACAGATGCCCCATTCTATAACATGACTGCGAAGCACACATGCCAAGGGCTCCATGGCCAAGGCAAACAGAATGGGTGAGAGTGGGCAGCCTTGTCTGGTGCCGCGCTCAATATCAAAGGGTGGCGAGATGACGCGGCCTGTCCTCACGCGGGCACTCGGGTTGGTATATAATATCTTCACCCACCGTAGGAATTTGGGGCCTAAGCCGAATCGGACCAGTACCGCCTGCAAGTATTCCCACCCCAAGGTGTCAAAGGCCTTTTCTATATCTAGGACCGCTATCCAGTGTTGCCCAGGCACCGTTTGGGCACACTCTAGGAGTTTGAACAGGCGCCGGAGGTTCAACCCCGTGCTCCTGCCCGGGACAAACCCGTTCTGATCCGTATGGACCAATAAGGGAGCGGCCTCAAGCAGCCTATTGGCCAGCATTTTACCCAGAATCTTATAGTCTGACGTAAGGAGGGACAAAGGTCGGTATGAGCTCATGAGGAGAGGGTCTCGGCCGGGTTTTAGGAGGACCACTAGGACAGCCTCGCGGGAAGAGGGGGGCAGTATCTCTCTGTCAAAGGATTCTTGGTATACGGTGAGCAACCGTGGAGCCAACTGGGCTGAGTGAGTAGCATAGAATTCCGCAGGCCAACCGTCCATTCCAGGGGTTTTGCCTCTGGCTAATTGTCCGATAGTGTCCAAAATTTCGGTCACTGTAAACGGAGCCTCCAATACAGTGTATTGATCCCGCGTCACTTGTGCGAGGACCGCCTGTTCTAAAAACAGGTGTATTGTCTGAGAGTCGCCCGTGGCTGGAGCCTTGTATAGGGACACATAGTAATTATAGAAGGAAACATTGATCTGTTCTTGTGTATTGACTAGGGTGCCGTCCAGAGAATAGATTGCAGTGATAGGTGGTTGCGTAAGATTACTCCTCAACAACCAAGCAAGCATCTTGCCTGCTTTATCACCTTCCGCATGCCGTCTCGCAGAGTACTGTTTATAATCTAAAGCACACAATTTATCCAGTGCTTCCTTATGTGCTAGTCTGGTTTTAGAAAGCGCTGGTAATATGTGGGGGTCTGAAGGGGCCATGCGCTCTTGGTGTAGCATGTCAGCCTCTAGCCCTTGAATTTCCCTGCTTAATGTCATACGAGTGCCGTACACCGCCTGTATGACCTGCCCACGAAGGACGACCTTCAGGGCATCCCATTCAATGCCAGCATGTGTGGCCATCCCTTCATTTATCTGGAAGTATGTGGTTATGGATTGCGAGATAGTAGCACTCGGAGCCGGGTCTCGAAGTGCTTCCAAAGGGAGTCGCCAAGTCGGCACGCTGGGCCTTGACGCGCCCCAAGACAGTTGAATCTGCAGAGGACTGTGGTCCGAGGTCGTGCGAGCTAAATATTCAGCACTCTCTACATGTGCCAGCGCCGCTTCCGTGCAATAAATGGCGTCTATACGTGTATACAGATCGTGGAGAGTGGAATAGTGTGAGTATACCCGAGCTATTGGATGTTTTGCGCGCCACCCATCAAACAGTTGCATCCGCGAGGCCCAAGCAGTCACAGTATGTGCAAGTCCAACAGCCTGTGCTCCGGGGAGGGGAGGGTGGGAGCGATCAAGAAGCAGGTCTGGAGTACCATTGTAGTCGCCCCCCCAATAAGTGGGCACCGAAAGGTCCCTGAAGAGTGCTGGAGTTAGTGACTGCAGAAAAGCGGACTGCCCTGAGTTAGGCGCATATAATGAGACTACAGTCAGTGGGCGGCCGTCTAAAGAGCCTTCCAATATTGCATAACGGCCCTGAGGGTCAATGCGTGTGTGCATTACCTGTAATGGAGTGCCCGGTGCCACCCAAATTAAAGCCCCCCTAGCGTAACCCGAATAAGTCGTGGCTATTACCGTGCCTCTCCATCTTTTACTAAGCGACTGCAGGGATTGGTGCGTTAAATGAGTCTCTTGGAGGAGAGCTTTAGTGATCTTGTGTCTGCGCAAGTACTGGAAAACGTTGTCTCTTGACACAGCCCGCCAGCCCGCGCACATTCCAGGTCAACAATAGATACTTATTTTCATGCATCTATTACAGTAAGAGTAAGAAACAATATACGTGCATTCCCCACATACAACAGGTAATAAAGCAATCCATGCAGGGTAATTCTGCATTCTAGCACAAACAGCGGGTGTAGACTATGGACAGACATCTTGTGGTGTACTATAAACCAACCCTCCCCCCGCAGGCCGAATTGCCAACGGGCAAGAGGCCATATGCACTTATATGCAACCATAATAAATTAAGAAAACAAAGAAAAGAAAAACAAAATTACAAAATACAAAACTCAAGATAGGACTATAACAGTCACTTATCGTATGTGGGGCGTATGGATACTCGCTGGGACTCGCCGTCGTCTTCTTCTGACCACCGTAAAAGAATGTTCTTGGGACAGCCGATCAGAAAAACGCCAGAGACCTACAGACATCAATTAACAGTCATCTCCTGCTTAAAAGACAATGTTTCACCAGCCTGCATGAGCCGGATCCGACAAGGCACAGTTTCATATGTAGCTAACCCAGTTCATTAGAAGTCTGTGGCGTCAGGTCAGGGCCATCGCCCTGCATCAGTTGTTGCTGTGAATCCGATATGGAATATTCCTGCTCCAAAGAAGTCCCTGCCTCTGAGTCCGATCGGGGAGGGGAAGCAGCGGACCCGAGTTTTTCGACATGTTTGATTGCTTTCTCTTGTTCCTGTACTGTTTGGGCCTTGGAGGGGCGTTATCCGCGAAGCTGGTTTCGGCGTCCGCGGTGTATAACCTGCTTCCACTGCTGGCTGGAGCCCTCTTTGAGTTTCGGAGCCGTCACCACTCCATTTTGTTCCGCCCAGTTCCAGGCATCTTCCGGTGATCGACAAAAAACTGTACTGCCTTTATGCTGTATGCGCAGTGTGGCCGGGTATTGTAGTGCATATTTTAACTCGTGCTCTCGGCGGCAGCGTTTAACGACCATAAAGGATGCCCTTCAGTCTTGTACTGCCAGCATGTAGTCTGGGTATATGTGCACCTCCGCATTCTCGACTACCCACGGGCCCTTGTAACCTGTAAAATACGGTCCCTGTCGCGATAATTAAAGAGGCGTGCGACCACTGGCCTAGGAGGAGTACCTGTACGGTGAGGGCCCCCCGGGACCCTATGAGCTCGCTCCACAGAGAAAAACTTGGAGTGTCCGAGAACCAGGCCTCTAAATATAGCTCCATATTTTGTCCCTCAACGCGTTCCGGCAGGCCCACCAGGCGCACGTTATTTCGACGCGATCTGCCTTCCTGATCGTCGACCCGATCTCTGAGGTAGTTCACCTCCTCCTGCAATGTCTTAATTTGGGCTGCCGTGGAGGACACTGAAGGTCTTACTGTTGCCATCGTAGATTCCACATCTGCCACCCTATCCTTCAGCTTTTTATGGTCTTCACGCAGAAAGCTGAACTTTGCACATAGCGTATCGATTTTAGGAACCAGGGTGGATTTAATGTCCAGCACCGCCACCATGAGTTTGTCCAGGCGATGCGAGAGGTTGTCCTGTGGTGCAAGCTGACCCGCCAGTGGCAGGGCGGTCCCCGTGGCGTCAGACGAGGGACCCTGTGGGTCGGCAGTCAGCGGCTGCTGCTTGTCTGGTTTAGTCTTGCCCATCCTGGTGGCAATGGTACTTCGCAGGTTCCAGGGAGAGTGGGGGCAATGGCGAATCGGGATCAGCCTGTGTGTCCCTGCCCTAGATGAACCCCCGGATAGAGGGGGGAAGTCGTCAGTCTCTGCCTCCGCCACAGGCGCAGTATCCGGACCAGGACACCAAGCAATGGTGGCAATTGCGTGGCGCAGCTAGGTGAGGGGGGAAACGCCAGGCCTCGCGCCTCAATCTGCCAGCTGACAATGCTATGAATGAGTGCGCCGCCAGCACCAGGATGTGATGGGGAGCTGTTGTCAATCCGTTGCAGGGCTGGGAGGCGCTACGGAGTGCACAAGCCAAGGGAGTCATGTTGCGCCTGTGAGATACACAGCCCCCTTAAGTGAGTCACAGGCCACCAAAGAGCAATTTGAAAAGACTTCGAGTGGGAGTTGAAGGGGTGAAGGGCCCACAGGTGAATAACTAGCCCCCAAACGTCGCCGCCGTTAGATACCCATGGTACCAAAGTGCACCTTGGATGTACGGGGCAGGAGCCCACTCGCAGCCACGGCGAAGACTTATCACAATATTATCACGATATGGCGCAATAACTGTTGCTCGGCGCCAGCAGCCACACAAGGGGCACCCTGGGTAGCGTTCAGTCCTGGTATCGATGGGGAGATCACAGGTCGCTCCAATGCTGAATGATGAAGCCGAGGTTATGCCAGGTGGGTGCCCCCAGTCAGTGTTAGGATCTGGACAGGCCCAGAAGCAGGCAGGACACTAGCGGCCCATCCGCCCCCAACGCGGCGTGAGTAGTGAGGCCAAGATTACAGCAGGTGGGAGCCCCCGGACATTATTGGCAGCGGGAGCCGCAAGATTCAAGGCAGACCCAGGAAGAGGGGGAGCACGGGCGGCCTACCTGCGTCCACGGCCCCGGCCCGGTTCCCGACGTGGAGTAGAAATACTCCGGAAGCGTTAATGGGAGCGCAGAAAGCTCTCGTGAGCCGCGCTCCGCCTCGTCCGTCCGTTCCCACAGCCGCGATGATCACGATGCAGCACAACATCAGCGGGGGGAGCCGGCGGCGACAACTCGGACGTCTCTAGGCAGTCACGTTCTCTTCTGAGGGCCCGTGGGGGAAGGGCCGTCACCTTCTCGTCGCCCGGCTTCCCCGCAGCCACAGCTATCACGGATGAGCCTCCAATTAGTCACGGGGCTCTCCCGGTGCGCTCCGCAGCAACTTCAAAGATCATTGACTGGTCGGCAGCAGCCAGTTTCAGGATATTTTCGGTGGTCGCGACGGAGCGAGCTGACAACACGTCCGCTCACGTCGCCATCTTGAACACGCCCCCGAAGAAACTTGAACTTAATGAGGATTCATACAATTTTAACATTTGAAAACAGTCCATACTTCTGGTGCTATTAGAAGATGGCGAGTAAATCAACGTTAACATCTCCAGTGCCACCTACATGCTAATGCTTTAACGTACTATACTTTTTGTATAAAAATAGAAATCCGTATATTCAAGAGCCCAAAATGGTGAAAGAACCGAAATTGTGAAAAACCAGTGCGGAAACACTGTTGCTCGAAGTGATTCAAAATTGTAATGTACACGGCATGCACATTCATCGAACTTCATATCAAATGAACAATGAGTATGCGAGATAAGGGATAACCAAATGAGTTAGAACTGATCAACGGAGAGCGTGCTTCGTGTCATGCGTTTATATACTGGGGGGTCATTATGATGGCGGGTGGATCGCCACCGCCCGGCCGGCGGTGGCGATCCGCCCGCCATCACAACATAATTTACCCCCGCCATATTACTATGGCAGGGGGTACCGCGGTGGACGGAAAGTCCGTCTGCCGCTTTTCCGCCGGTCGGCAATTGTCACGATTGCCGGCCGGGCGGAACTCGGGCATAATATGGTGGCGGTGCCTGGAAGGCACCGCCATCCATATTATGATGCCTGGCGGTTCTGGCCTTTCCATGGCGGCGATGCTGCCATGGAAGAGCTGGCGGGAATTGCTTTGGGGGCCCGTTGCGGGCCCCCCGGTGGGCTGGGGGGCTGCACTTGAGGGGTACCTATGGTACCCCCTAAATTGCCATGCTCAAGGTGGCAGGCACCGCGCGGTGCCTGTCACGTTGTGCATGGCAATGCACAACATGCCTCTTTGGCATTGCGGCGGGCACCCGCCGCAATGTTAGAGATGCGGGATGCGACCGCCAGGGTGGCGGTTGCATCCTAATTGGTGGTGCGGGGCCGCCGCACCACTGGCGGCTGGTCCCAGCACCGCTAGGGTGGGACTGTAGTCCGCCCGCCATCCTAATAGGCCCCTAAGTGTCTTGAAAACCCCTGAATTTAAAATATCATGCAAATCATGTATTCCGTGCTTTACTAAATGATCACAATGTCATTAACTTTCGGAAAAATGAGCATACCTCGACAGTGTTCGTGTTGCTCGTCTTTTGGACTATTAAGCACAAGCCCAAAAATATGACCCTGCAATCATGAATTAATCAAGTTACTAAACAGTTGTGCAAGTTAATCTCCCCACTTTCGTGCTAAAGTGAAGCATGCTTACCCGTTATAGCATGTAGCACATTCTTGAGTCTTCCCGCGTTGCTGACTCAATAACTGACTCGTTACGGCGTGTAGCGCATTCTCTGGTTTCCCCGTGATTATAACGCGATTAGTGACCTGGGTTTGAAACGAAGACTCACCCGGAAGTGCAAACTATACTATGACGGTGTGTGAAATTAAATCAAAAAATGCGTCTGAAACAAATTTAGTCTTGTCCCTGCTCATCATATGGCACTTAATCAACCTCTGTCTACGTTGGTTACTTAAAACTTACGGGTATGAACAAAAAACTGCCTGTTGTTGATAAAGTTATATCTTTCAAAGGACATCAGGTGGTTAGTGCATTACATTTGACATATGTAATAAGGTTATGATTAACTTAGTAACCATGAAAATTCATATAGTCACCGGTGATTTAACTCGTAAATATTACCATGAAGTCTCGGGTTGTCAATAGAGTTATAATATTCAGATAATGTTTTCACACTAAGGGGGTCATTAGGATGGCAGACGGACTTGAGTCCGTCCGCCATCCTGTGGTAAACCGGGACCGTCCGCAATACATGCGTCAGTCCCACATACCAAATCAGGATGCGACCGTCACCATGGCGGTCACATTTTGGTATTTAACATTGCGGCGGATGCTGCTCACAGCAGCACCCGCCGCGAAGCGAAAAAGCCATGCTGTGCATTTCACTGCACTACGTGGCGAGCACCACACGGTGCCTGCCACTTGGTGCAGTGAAATGTAGGGGGGTACCATGGGTACCCCCGTGCACCCACACCTCCCCCAACACAAGGGGGGCCCGCAACGGGCCCCCAGAGGCATTCTCCACCAGCCTTTCCATGGCGCTGCCATGGAAATGCCGGTTTTAGCCATCATCATAATTTGGTGGACGGTGCCTGCTAGGCACCGCCACCATTTTATGGTCCCTGGACCGTCCGGCAGGCAATCTGAATGATTGCTTATGGCGGACAAGTGGCGGACGGTCTTTCCGTCCGCCGCGGTCAGGAAACGATTCCCACCGCCATCCTAATTGGGCGGTGGGAATATCGCGGTCCGATGGCGGAAGGACCGCCACCGCATGGCTGGACATGGCGGTCCTTCTGCCATCCTAATGACCCCCTAAGCCTTGAAAATACGACTTTAAAAGAACAAGTTGTCATGCCAAAACCTTCATCGCTATATTCAAAGTGGTAACACAGCTTCAATACTCTCATGTGTATAATGAAGCTGAAATATTCAAACAGTGTTTCCCATATTAAAGTATTCATCAACAATTGTTTATGATGCCACTTGATATTACTGAATATTGCTCTGTACTCTGTGCTATAGCCCATGATTTATGATTTTTATCACATTTAAGCAAAGGATTCTTATATGTTTCTTTAACATTTGTTCACAATCACACACTTTCACGGCAAGGTCCACAGTCAGTAACTTAAGGGCTATAGCACAGAGCAATATTCAGTAATATCAAGTAGCATCATAAACAATTGTTGCTGAATACTTGATGAAGGGAGTAGTCCGAAATGAATTGGGCAAATTAATTTGAATCATAAAATACTACAAAGAAAAAATGTTGAAAATAGATATTTAAGTTTAAACACATCAGATAATGGAAACAAAATAAAGAATTTTCTTGGAATTACTTGTAAAAGTACTTTTTGAATTTTTTTAAAACATTGGAACTCGAGTGCGGATTGGGGACGCTGCCCACGTGTTGGGGATATCGCATGTTGTTGTTCAATAGCACCTCATAGTCAGGAAGATTTACCAACCTGCACCAATAAAAGGGAGTACTTGATTACAACACCCACATGTGAGTGCGTGAGTCTTACCACTGGTTGGACTATTTCTACCTAATATCAGCAATATAGTCCCTGCAATGGTTTACTAGACAGTTAACAGAAATTAAGTCATTGGATTTTATATACAAATCACTGTCAAAATCATCCCTATTGAGAGTAACAGTATCCAAATCCAAAAGAGCTGCATGGTTGTCTGCAAGACATGTCTGGAAGCAGAAAAAAACTGCAAAATCCAGGGTAGGAAACATCAGGTTGTTTGTATCTGGTGCATGCACTGTGCTAAGCTACCCTTTCACATTCATAGTCTCCCTACTTCTCGAAATATAGATTGAAAAAAGTTCCTTTTAAATGAGTAACTGTTGAATCCAAGACTGAGGGTGAAGGAAATACAAGAAACCTTTATAGGAACCCCACCAAGGAGTTGCCTCCAGCACCATCATCCGCTTCTTACAACTGCGGGTGGATCAACACCCTCATTCCAGAACCGCCTTGCAGAACATTCTACTATGGTGAGTCATAGGGATAAGAACATAATGGAATATAGCAAGTATGTAACAGTAATATTTTACTTTTTATTTGTATTAGTCCATTTTAAGTGCTATATAAATATGTGTATATGTTTTGTAATTTGTGTATCATCTGGTACGTTTGTTACTCCAGGGTGAGGGCAGCATTTTGCCCTGTTTCATGTATTATACAGCGTACAGTATTTTAGTTGATTTCCAGCCTGTTGAATATCGCCATGCTTGAAGAACATTATATATAATAACAATTCAGATAATGATAGTTGCAACCTAATTCAGCAAATCCTACACAAAAGACTAAAGACAATTAGAATTCTTTATTTAAAATCTAACCTAAGTATTTAAGTTTGGGAGAGATACAGAAATCGGGCAAACACAAGGAGATGATGGACGGAGTGCTGAAAATTTTCAGACACTCACCCCCAGTCACAGATCTGGGTTGAATCCATCATCGTTCTTTAGCTCAATTCGCCACCCCAGTTCAGACCCAGCCATATGCAAATCAGTCTTGCCTCTGTTCCTCATGGGAACAGTCCAGCCCGAACTGCCAAGCCAGGTCTTACCTGGACCTGAAACAAGAATTCTGGCACCAGTTTTGGGGTAACACCCCTCATCAGCCAGGCTAGCTTGAATCCAGTGGCAAAGTGAGCAAGGGACCCACGTCTGGGCATACCCTGCCAACTTAGGGCGAACAAGCAAACACAAGGAGATGATGAACAGAGTGCTGAAACTTTTCAGACACTCACCCCCAGTCACAGATCTGGGTTGAATCCATCATCGTACTTTAGTTCACTTCGCCACCCCAGTTCAGACCCAGCCATGTGCAAATCAGTCTTGACCTTGTTCCTCATGGGAACAGTCCAGCCCGAACTGCCAAGCCAGGTCTTCTCTGGACCGGCAACAAGCATCCTGGGACCGGTTTCGGGGTAACAATTCTCATCAGCCAAGCTAGCTTGAATCCAGTGGCAAAGTGAGCAAGGGACCCACGTCTGGGCATACCCTGCCAACTTAGGGCGAACAAGCAAACACAAGGAGATGATGAACAGAGTGCTGAAACTTTTCAGACACTCACCCCCAGTCACAGATCTAGGTTGAATCCATCATCGTACTTTAGCTCACTTCGCCACCCCAGTTCAGACCCAGCCAGGTGCAAATCAGTCTTGACCTTGTTCCTCATGGGAACAGTCCAGCCTGAACCGCCAAGCCAGGTCTTCTCTGGACCGGCAACAAGCATCCTGGGACCGGTTTCGGGGTAACAATTCTAATCAGCCAAGCTAGCTTGAATCCAGTGGCAAAGTGAGCAAGGGACCCACGTCTAGGCATACCCTGCCAACTTAGGGTGAACAAAGCAAACACAAGGAGTGATGGACGGAGTGCTGAAACTTTTTAAACACTCACCCCCAGTCACAGATCTGGGTTGAATCCATCATCGTTCTTTAACTCACTTCGCGACCCCAGTTCAGACCCAGCCATATGCAAATCAGTCTTGACCCTGTTCCTCATGGGAACAGTCCAGCCCGAACTGCCAAGCCAGGTCTTACCTGGACCGGAAACAAGAATCCTGGCACCGGTTTTGGGGTAACGCCCCTCATCAACCAGGCTAGCTTGAATCCAGTGGCAAAGTGAGCAAGGGACCCACGTCTGGGCATACCCTGCCAACTTAGGGCGAATAAGCAAACACAAGGAGATGATGAACAGAGTGCTGAAACTTTTCAGACACTCACCCCCAGTCACAGATCTGGGTTGAATCCATCATCGTACTTTAGTTCACTTCGCCACCCCAGTTCAGACCCAGCCAGGTGCAAATCAGTCTTGACCTTGTTCCTCATGGGAACAGTCCAGCCTGAACTGCCAAGCCAAGTCTTCTCTGGACCGGCAACAAGCATCCTGGAACCGGTTTCGGGGTAACAATTCTCATCAGCCAAGCTAGCTTGAATCCAGTGGCAAAGTGAGCAAGGGACCCACGTCTGGGCATACCCTGCCAACTTAGGGCGAACAAAGCAAACACAAGGAGTGATGGACGGAGTGCTGAAACTTTTTAAACACTCACCCCCAGTCACAGATCTGGGTTGAATCCATCATCGTTCTTTAACTCACTTCGCGACCCCAGTTCAGGCCCAGCCATATGCAAATCAGTCTTGACCCTGTTCCTCATGGGAACAGTCCAGTCCGAACTGCCAAGCCAGGTCTTCCCAGGACCTGAAATAAGCATCCTGGGACCGGTTTCAGGGTAACACCCCTCATCAGCCAGGCTAGCTTGAATCCAGTGGCAAAGTGAGCAAGGGACCCACGACTGGGCATACCCTGCCAACTTAGGGCGAACAAAGCAAACACAAGGAGATGATGGATGGAGCGCTCAAACTTTTCAGACACTCACCCCCAGTCACAGATCTGGGTTGAATCCATCATCGTTCTTTAGCTCACTTCGCCATCCCAGTTCAGACCCAGCCATATGCAAATCAGTCTTGATACTGTTCTTCATGGGAACAGTCCTGCCCGAACTGCCAAGCCAGGTCTTCCCTGGATCGGAAACAAGCATCCTGGGACCGGTTTCTGGGTAACACCACTCATTATCCAGGCTAGCTTGAATCCAGTGGAAAAGTGAACAAGGGACCCATGTCTGGGCAAACCCTGCCAACTTAGGGCGAACAAAGCAAACACAAGGAGATGATGGACGGAGTGCTGAAACTTTTCAGACAGTCACCCAAAGTCACAGATCTTGGTTGAATCCGTCATCGTTCTTTAGCTCACTTTGCCACCCCAGTTCAGACCCAGCCATATGTAAATCAGTCTTGACCCTGTTCTTCATGGGAACAGTCCTGCCCGAACTGCCAAGCCAGGTCTTCCCTGGACCGGAAACAAGCATCCTGGAACCGGTTTTGGGGTAACGCCCTAGTCAGGGTAAGGTACAGGCAAACTCTAAATTAACCTTTGCTCACCCTCTGGTAGCTTGCCACAGAGCAGTCAGGCTTAACTTAGAGGCAATGTGTAAAATATTTGTGCAACACGTCAAACAGTAAAACAGTGAAAACACCACACAAAAAGGATCTCACACCAGGTTAGTAAAATAGATCTGACTTTAAAAAATAAAATAAGACTAAACGACAAAAACCCAATTCGTAAAACTGGAGTTATTGAAGTTTAAAGTTATAGGGGCATATTCACAAGGACTTATCGCCGAGTTATCGCCACCTTAACGCATCAAAAGTGGAGATAGATTTAACGCCCCATTCACAAGCGGGTGCAAACTGCAGACATCTCCAGTATTCCCACGATAACTGCCGCAAAATTTACCTCCACGGGCGACACCACCAACTAACCCTAATGAGATGCAGAGTAGGCGTTCCCGTGCAAAAACACACGAAAAACACCACTACACCACATTCACAACGAACTGCCAGATCTGCGATGCGAACCAAAAACAGGCGATAAGCCGCGGTAGCAGCAGGGAATTAACACCTGCCTTTTGCTGGTGTTAAGCAGGACGACTACCTGCAGCATGAAAGGGAGCCCAGCCAAGAGCCACATCTGAAGACCCACAGATGCCATGGAGACAATGATCATGCAGCTCGGAGAACCATGAGGGCCACAACACCCACTGCCACCACCCCCAGGCCCGCCACCACCCCCAGGACCCGCCCCCCCCGGACCACCACAGAGGCAGCGTACACAAAGACAGCGGACCCACCATAAACGCACCAGCCGCACAGACCCAACGCCAGAGGAGGACATTGCCCACTACAGGCCCAAAAGGACAACCATCCTGACCCACAGCGCCCACCGGCTGACGGTACCAACACAGCGGACAACCAACATCCCTCCGCAGACAAAGCTGCCGGCTGTGCTGCACATGTTGGCCTCTGGTACCTTCCAACCCACAACTGCCAGAGTCGGAGGAGTCTCACAGCCAGCCCTATCCAAGGTCATCACACCTGTCCTGGATGCTATCATCAGCCTGGTACCCCAGCACCTCCACTCCACCCACACTGCGCAGGAGCAGCTGGAGAACAAGCAAGGCCTCTACGCCATAGCTGGATTCCCTCACGTGTTGGGGGCAATCGACTGCACACATGTACCCCTCGTGCCCCTTGCCGACACTGCACACAACTACCGCAACAGAAAGCACACGCATTCCATCAATGTGCAGGCAATAGTGGACCACCGGGGACCCCTCAACAATGTTGTGGCCAACTCCCCAGGCAGTGTGCATGATTCATACATCTCCCGACAGTCCATCATCAACCAGCGCTCCCAGGATGGCACCTATGGAAATGCATTGCTCGTTGGTAAGTACCAAATAAACCCACCACACACCTCCACTCCACAGTCATGCAACTCACGACACTGGCAATCGGCATGCAGCAAAACTACATGCAACATGCCACACAACATGCCAACCGACCAGACACGACAACACGACTCCATTGGGAACCTGGGCTTGCCATGCACACAACCCAGCCACGGCATGGCACCACAGCCACACAATAGCAGAATGTGAGGAGAGGCATGGGGCAGGCATGTGTGAGAGCGGTAAGTGACTAATGAATGAGAACCTACCCAATGCCAGGTGTGGCGTGGATATGCCAGACAGACTTCAGTGTGCAAACCACGGAAATGGCCATGTGGACATTAACTGCTGGTGCATGGAGTGTAGTGGCCAGTGGACGCTACCATGTCCCCACAGGTTGTGGGGCAGAACGCGGAAATGTCGCTCGTTACGTCCCCCCCTGTATGCGCGGGCGGAGTGGGTTGGCCCTGCGTACGCCAGGCCTGCGTAGGGGTGTGAATGAAAAGCCTGTCGCACTGGGCGTGGTTCTCATTCGGAATGGCCAACGTGTCTGCCAGGGCGGCACCTCTCAGCCCGCCACGAGGCCGGCGCCGTGCGTGGCGGGGCCTGCGTCCCTGTGCTCCTGCTGCACCCCGGGCCGCTGGTCCCCAGACCCGTCATGCCTGCCCCAGCGCACCAAGGAGGCTCCGCTCACCTGCCGACACCGGCGTGTGTCAAAGAGGGCCCACCACGTGCCGGTGCAAGCTCCAAGCGCCAGTCCCGCGACCTTTGCAGCCTCCGCAGACCATCGCTGGCCTCCACGATGCTGGCCCACAGTACTCCTTTCTCATTGACATACTCCACCGGCGTACTCTTCAGCCCAGTTGTTGGCACATGTTGTACTGAGTCGTGAGTTTTGAATGGCAGTGACCCCAAGTCTGTGGCAGCGTCCACATCACTATACTCCCTCCGATCAGTGAAGCCAAAGTCTGCTGTGCAAGCCTGCGACCGCTGTGCCACTAACCCTGTTCAACGCAAGCCTGCGACACGTGGTGCCACTAACCCTGTTCAACGCAAGCCTGTGACACGTGGTGCCACTAACCCTGTTCAACACAAGCCGGCGACACGTGGTGCCACTAACCCTGTTCAACACATGCCGGCGACACTTGGATGAGGGCTCAGGCCTACACTGCGGTCCAGTAGGTCCCACATGTGGAACTGTGTCCTGAGTTTTGAATGGCAGTGACCCCAAGTCTGTGGCAGCGTCCACATCACTATACTCCCTCCGATCAGTGAAGCCAAAGTCTGCATCGCAAGCCTGCGACCGTTGTGCCACTAACCCTGTTAAACGCAAGCCTGCGACACGTGGTGCCACTAACCCTGTTCAACGCAAGCCGGCGACACGTGGTGCCACTAACCCTGTTCAACACAAGCCGGTGACACTTGGATGAGGGCTCAAGCCTACACTGCGGTCCAGTAGGTCCCACATGTGGAACTGTGTCTTGAGTTCAGAATGGCAGTGACCAAATGTTAATTGCCGCGTATATATCACTGAACTCCCTTCGATCAGTGTCCCAAACCCTGCATCGCAAGCACACGACACGTGTCTGTGGGCCCGTGCTGACCGCTGCCCCCGGCCTACACTGCGGCCCAGTAGGTCCCACATCCAGCACTTAGTCGTGATTCATGAATGGCAGAGTCCATACCAGTGAACGCATGGAGAGGAGTAAGAGGAAGATGCGATTCAGTCCGGATGAAAGCCGGAACCTCGTCACGGAGGTGACCGAACACTAGCAACAACTGACCTGGTGCCACTAACCCTGTTCACCGCAAGTCCGCGTCCCGTGGTGCCACTGAATCTGAACTACGCAGGCCGGTGGGACCATCCAACGTAAGCCGGCGACACTTGGATGAGGGCCCCTGCTGACCGCTGCCTCAGGCCTACACTGCGTTCCAGTAGGTCCCACATGTGGAACTGTGTGTTGGGTAATTCATGGAGGAGTTCACACCATTGGACACGCCTCATCGCAGGCGGCATCCCCTATCTGCACTGGTGCCACTAACTCTGTGCGCAATGAGTCATGGGCACTATCTGGTTGAACTTTGGTGGCGTCTGAGTCCATGGCCTGGGGGTTGTCTGCATCATCAGCTGGCTGGGACGGACTTGGTGTTCGACATGTGTCTGTTCCATTCATCTCCACCATAATGACTGTTGCAGCGTGGTTCTGCCCTCTGCATCATGCCCTGGGGGTACACCTTCCACTGTCCACCGAGACACTCTGCGACACCCCCCTTTGGCATCTACGAGAACCTGCTCTGCTCTCGTGACCCTGCCCCAGTGCACCGCAAGTCAGCGTCCCGTGGCGGTAGGCCCGTGCCGGACGCTGTGCATCCGGGGCCACTAACTCTGTGCAGCTCAAGTCATGGTGCCTTTATGGTTGAATGGTTGTGTCTTTTATGATGTACACTGTTGTAGTTTTTTGACTGCACCAAGCACTCCATGACGGCTGTTGTGTACACACCCCACACACATCCAACACAGGTGTCACTCGACATGTGAGCCTGCTAATAAAAGTGGCCGGGCACACGTGCCCGTAGCCATTCACACCATCTAAGCAAGTGTGTCCGTGTGGTCATTATGTCAGCATGATGAGCCCGAGCCCTGCAACATCGCAGTGTGCTGTGTTCAGCGGACGATACCATGTCACCTCAGCAGTGGCTAAGACCTTGGACATGTAGCTTCATCCGCCCCCCCTGAATGCACAAGCGGTGTGTGCTGGGCCGGCGTACGTCAGGTCAGCGCTGGGGTGTGCTGATTTGGCAGGGGGCTCAGGGCGTGGCTCTGGTCTGGCCTTGAGCAGGAAGTGCGGTAAGCGTGTCTCTGTGTTGGAGTGTTGTCGCCACCAGGGCCACAGTCGTCGATGTTGCAATGTAGCATGCACCCGAAGGGCGGGCCCGCACGTACGGGGAGATGTAGGAGCGCAAGTCCGCTCGGGGTCTTGGCTCATACATGCCAAGTGTTGTGTGTATCAGTCCTGCGGCTGCATGGGTCAGATGCCTAGCCTCAATCGCAGCGCGATCACAGCCAGCCATGGACTGTACACCTGTGTCCGCCCTGTCCAGACCATTTGCCTACACTCAGGTGGCCGCACACCCTCAACGGCCAGCATCATGGTGTTGTTGGCATGCGGCTGGACACGCGCAGACAGGCATGACAATGGTGTGCCGTAGGAGTGTACGTGATGCAACCGCGCAGCGCACACAAGTGTGGGGGCTCGTGGGAGGGAGGAGCAGCTGTGAGGCAACATAACACACAGTGAGGCCGCTCATGTGCCACGTGCTCGGCATATCATCCATGATTCCCTGGGTCGCAGACATCCCACCCCACCCATGACAGGCCTCTGCACATCTCCTGTATGCAAGCAGATGGTAAACTGACTGTAGGGATGAAAGGTCCTTTGTCTGGACTATCAGACGGAAGCACATCTGCAGCTCCGAGCTGGGACTTGCATGTGCCCAGCACCCCCTGACAGATACGATAGCAGTTGCTGACAACTCCCACACTACGCACTGCCCGACGTGAGACCAACGTGTACACATCCCACACACAGAAGTTCTTGGTCGTAGTTGGCAAGCATGAAAGGGCCTTCACATGTACTCCCACCCCATCCCAGGCCTGCACCCGTTGCACACAGACACTGCTCATTGATCCGAGCTGTGGCATTTCATCCACAGGACTGGCACGGGTCAGCACAGTGCCGCTTCAAGCAGAGCCACTGACGCAATGGCAGACCATCCCGGACACATGCACAACCCCAGTCACGTGGACAGGTACCGTGCACGTCTGCTGCATGTACTGGGGGCACTGCCATTGGCAGTGCTGCGGATCAGTTACCGGCTAAGCTTCCGCCTTGCCAACGTCACCTGCGTTCAGCCTGTGTTGCATTGTCGCTCATGCATATTCGAGTGGACCATGGATGTCTGCCTCTCCAGCGTAACGGTAGCTGAACTGGATTTCGACGTGTGTGTGCGCCCCCTGTTGGCCCACAGCCAGGAGTGTCACCGTGATGCCCGTTTATGGCATGCCTGGATGATTGGTATGTATGCTGGCAACTGGACCTGGGAGATTGCACGACTTGTTGTGTGCAGTGACCACATTGAGCCGCTCCCCTATTGGGCTTTAGTGCCAATTGGGGCCAGGGGTTGGAGTCAGCACATCTGTCCGGGACAGCTGATGGGTTACGTCGCCGACATGTTAGATCTAGTCGGCAATGAGCTCTTATTGGAAGTGTTGGCCTACGCTGCTGCACTCGCGTTCATGGACGAGTGACAACGTACCTGCCGTCACAGCTGAATGTGACCCATTGCACGTGTCCCGACGCCTGGTTGCATGTTGGGGATCTGGTCACATGTCCCAAGACGACAGTGGACATGGCTGCATTGGCCTGGACTCCGGATACATGCGCGGACAACCAACGCGCGTTGGCACTGACTTGTGTGGGTGATGGACTCCCCCGGGGTGGACATGGGCGCTTTGCAACGTTCATCATTCAGACATGCTGCTGCATTGGTCTGCATGTTGTGGCACTTCTCTTGGCCGTACTGACACGCAATTGTTGATGGAGTTTCCGCACTTTCACTTGTCTCCAACTGTGATGAGTGTTGATATGTATGCAAATGTGTGTGACACGGCCTATCTGGGTCCCTGCCATACATGCATTGCTACCCCATCAGGGCTGTGGGTTGGTACTTGTGCATTATCATGTCCCTGTTTCGTGCTTTGCTAGATGCGTATGGCCATTTACCGGCCACAAGCGGATGCACTTGTGTCCTTTGTTCGGTTGTGCAAATGTTGGTGTTTGTACCACTTTGTGTTCGATGTTGGGGTGCTCTGCTTCCTATGTGTGTGTACTGCATTGTGTGTGAGTTGGCCCTTCAGGTCTGATTTGGCTCACCCTACTCCCTTTCAGGCAGTGTGGTTTTCACTTCTGTGCTTGTTCAGTGGTGTGGTATTGCCGACTTGTGTGACTTGTGCTCTTGGTTGGTGTTGTTACTCTTGGGCATCGTTTGTCTGCAGTTGTGCTGTGCTTAATTGTGCATGTGTGCCATTGTGCCCATCTCCCCCCGTCCCCCAGTCCCTGGTCATTCCTCTCCCTGTTGCTGTTGTGTCTGTTGATTTTGAGCACTTTCCGGTCCCCGACTCCTGCCACCATCTCCAGACTGATGTGGTGGACACCCTTTCCTCCAGCTCCTGGTGTGGCGCTGGACTCCCACCTCCGGTGTGCATTGCTGCCTTCTGGTTGTTGGCGTGTTTCTGCTTGTTTTTGCGTTTCGCATCATTCCAGCTGTTCTGGTTTTCTTCCATTGTCCTCCTCCGCTCTCCGGCTACATTCACCTTGTCCACGATGGACTGCCATGTACAATGTTTTGTTGCCAATGGGGCTTGTGGGGTTGTGTACTTGCTCCAACTGCCTCCATTGTGCTTCGCTGTTGTTTTCTGTTTGGTTTGTCTTCCTTTTTCCTGCTTTTGTTGTGCTTATTCCCGCCTGCCGTGTGTGTGTCATGGGCCTGGCGCTGCTTATCGCTGCTTTCCTCATCGCGGATGGGCTCATCGCACGTTTTTTTCTCATTGGGGTTTGTGTTTTTATCTCCGTCGCGGTGGTTGTATCGCGGACATTGGCAGAGTTTTCGGCAGACTATCGCCTGGTACCGCCGTGTTGTGAATTCCACGTTAACACAGGGTTATTTTCCCGCGATAGACTGCGATGTGTAAAGTTGCGTTAACATTTTTTGGAGATGTTTAGCGCACGTTCTTGTGAATATCTCCCATAGTGAGAAATAGCGCCAAAAGCACAAAGCACTATGGGGGATATCTGGTTGCGCCGGACAGGGACAAAGTCACAAGTTCAGGCCAACCGCAATAGAGTGTGGGCCGGCTACAGGGACCTAGTTAGGTCTGCTGAACAGAGTACCTTAAATCCTGGTTGCAGAGCATTGCGTTGATCCACGTCAAAGATGCGTCGCACAGCTGAGGCAATGCATCGGTTTTGAGATGAGGCGAGGCTATGGTGCGAAGTCGACGTTGAGGATCCCATCGACGGGCCTTGCGATGTGAAGTCTGGTGTTGGGGATGTGACGCGTTGATTCCGATGACCGATGAAGCTGCGATATGGAGTTTCCTCGTCGTGGCTGCTGTGGACGAGAGATGCGAGGACCTGGGCCGGGGAAAGAGTTACGCAGTGGCGGTTCTGAAACGATGCATTGGTCCCAAGATGCGGGTTGCGGTGATGATGTGAGAGCCTTATTTATGAGGCCCCTTGTTCTGCTGGAAAGTCACTTTTTGTGATGTTTCGTGGCGCAGGAGCCTACTCCATATTTATGAGGCAGCACTAAGCCACTTTTTTTGGCTTAATGCTGCCTCGTAAATATCGTTCCCTTTAACGCAGTTTTCTGCGTTAAAGGGGTGTGCAAAGGGTGTTGCTGGGGCGTTTCATGGGCGTTCCATGGCTTTTTGACACTGCCCCAGATTTATGAGAAATCGTAAATCTGAGGCAGCGCCACAAACCTACGCCTCCCCAGGGGAGGCGTAAGGGAGGCACGACGAGGAGAAATATCTTTATTTCTCCTCCTTATTCCTTTTTCTCTGTGTGCTGCAGTTTGCAGCACACATAGAAAGAGAAAAAAGACTCTTGTGATTGTTTTTGTGCAGGAAGGTTTCCCTTCCTGCACACAAATAATCATCCCCGCAACGCAGGCATCTTTGCACCATGGTGCAAAAGTGCCTGCGTTGGCACACGGCAGCCTATTGTGCATCGGCGCAGGGAAAAGGACAGGAATGCGCAGTATCTGATAGATATGGTGCATTCCTGCCCTTTTCTTTTGCCATAGGGCAGCGCAGCAGGAAGGCCTTTGGCGCTGCCCTACGGCAAAACCTCATAAATGAGGCCCTGAGTCTTTTGCATAGGTTCTGCTTTGGGATGCGTCACTCAGTCGAGGAGATGCGTTGGTTCTGCTCGGGGATGCATCACTCAGCAGAGAAGATGCGTTGGTTCCATTGGCAAACACCTTAGGCCCATTTCCAAGGGTCAGGACTGGGGTGACACCACTTTGCACGGTAGACTCCAGGTGCAGGGGTTGGAAGCCTGTTATGTCCCTGAGGCTTCAGATCAGGAGGCCAGCCAACAAGCAGTTGGATTCTGGGATCAAGGGATGCAGGTCCAGTCCTTCTCACCCAGACAAGAGGGCAGCAGACAGCAGATCAGCACAGCAAAGCAAGAATCCAGCAGAGTGGAGTCCAACAGAGTGGCAGTCCTTCAGCAGCACACCAGTCCTTCTTTCTGGCAGAGTACCTACAGGTCTAGAAGTGTACTGAAGTGGTGGTGTCTGAGGCCCAGTACTTATACACAATTATGCCTTTGAAGTGGAAGAGACTTCAAAGACATGCCTTTGAAGTGCACCAATGTCCTCCCTTCCTACCCTGGCTCCAGACTATAGGTTACAGGGGGGTATGCAGTCCTTTGTATGTGGACAGGACACAGCCTATTAAGGTGTAAGTGAGGCTGTTCCTAGTTCCTCCCTCCCATCCTTCCAGAGATGGCCCATTGAGACACACCTAAGCTCCCATTGTGTGTGACTGTCTAGGAGGAATACACAAAGCCCAACTGCCAACTATACCCAGTCATGTGATCAGAGACAGGCTATAGGCACCAAATGGCTAAAGCAAGAAAGGCCAACTTTCTATAAGTGGCATTTTCAGAATTGCAAATTAAAATCCAACCTCACCATAAGTTTGGATTTTAAATTGTGGGTTCAGAGCCACCAGATTTGAAGTTTTTATCTCTTTCCAAATGGAAATTACACTTTTAAAAATGTAATAAGGTAATCCAATGTTATCCTATGGGCGAGATAGTCATTGCAGTAGTGAAAAACTAATTTGAGAGTTTTTCACTACCGAGACATGCAAAACTTGAACGTACATGTCCTGCCTTTAAAACACATTGCACCCTGCCCTCTGGGTTGTCCAGGGCCTACCTTAGGCGTGACTTATATGTATAAAAAGGGAAGGTTTAGGCCTGGCGAAAGGTTTACTTTGGCAAGTCAACATGGCAGTGTAAACTGCACAGACAGGTTCTGTAATAGCATGCCTGAGACATAGTTAAAGGCTACTTAAGTGGGTGGCATAATCAGTGCTGAAGGCCCAATAGTAGCATTTAATTTACAAGCCCCCAGAACATGTATTACCACTTTACTAGAGACTTATAAGTCAATTTGATATGCCAATTGGGAATGAACCAATATTACCATGTTTAGGGGAGAGAAAACTTAATACTGGTTGGCAATGGTAAAGTGCTCAGAGTCCCTATACCAGCAAAAACGAGGTCAGAAAAGTAGAGGAGAGAGGCAAACTTTTGGGGTAAAGCATCCTAAGACTGTCAGGTCTAACAGTTACCTTTGAAGCATCTTTGCATCTCCTAGAAGAAGAAACTCAATGAGACAAACATAAATCCTATATTGTTAACAAGTAGAACACACTTACTTCACATCCAAAACATAAAATATTCTGAAAGAAGGAATTAATGCTAACTTACAGTTTAATAAACTTACCATAGAGAGGACATGTGTTACTATATTAAAGGTTAAAGCTAAAAAAAAAGGAAAGGACCCATATCCTGTATATAATAGTCACAAAATCCAAACCTATAATACTGACTTTGAAGGTTTTTCTTGTTTTCAAAGTGTTTATGACAATTTATATCCAAACATTATGTCCTCCCTAAAGGATTGTAGCAAATCTTTGTTGGGAACACTAAAACATATAAATTTAGAAAAAAATAAAAATAAAAATCCAGACCTAAAAGGGTTTTCTCTAGAGTTCAAGTCCCACTTTGTTCCATTGTTAATACCATTTTGTTTTCAATTTATACAAAATTTCACTTTTGCCGGAAATGCCAAAGGCGTGATCTGTCTTACACCTAAAGTTGGTAAGGGGTTGTAAACATTATAACTCAGTTTCTTTGAATAATTTATAGTGTTTGATTTTTGCTTATATTTTTGAAACTAGATTACAATCTTTTATCCCTAAATTCACTGATAATGAACAGTCCAGATTAATTGAGAGACACTTGTCCTCTAGTAATACTAGATCCTGGCCAGTGAGCTCAGTGGGTAGTTGAACTGGGTGAAAGGCATTGCTCCCAGAGCTTGCTGAGCATATCCAAAGGCTGTGACATGAGACCTACCAGGTCACAGACTCACCCTTTACTCAAAGCTCATTGGTAATCATTGGTAGACATAGAGACTGTCACAGAACAAGGCCTATGGTGATACTCATTGATCAGAGCTCTAAGGGTTGTGCTTTGAAGGCTCTGAATACAGGAAAACAGGTGCAGAGTCTGCCCACATTTAAACATGTTCTCAGGCTTCACTAGGTCATATTTAAGTGTCACCTCCCAGGACATCTCTGGGCCCAAGTCATGACTGAAGGCTACACCCTCTGCCCAGTGCTCACTGAGAAACACTTATAAATTGTAGGGTTTAGTGCAGAGGTCTTCAAACTGGAGGTGCGACCCCCCAGGGGATCAGGGGCATCGTTCCCAGAGGTGCGTAAATGCTTAAGTAAGTACTTGTAAATGAAGATGGCCTGAAAGCGCATCTTTGTTTATTTATCTCGTTTCCAAGCCGTCTTCCTTTACATGAAGCGTTTGAAGTTCATAATGAAAGTATGGTAACTGTGATCCTGAGTCCTTCGGTTGTGGGGTCAAAAAATTGGCTAAAAACAACAATTTATTCTATAAGTATTTTGTTTTTTTTCACCTTCACAGCAACTACATATAAAATAATGCACACACCTAAAATGAAAAATAAATATAAAATTAAAGTATTTGGTGGGAAATGCACTCTTTTACATTATGAAATGTCAACTGGTTAATGCGATCTCTACAGATGTCTGTTTGTGAGACTAGAGTCACAGAATTGAATCCTGGTTGGCGAAGCGCAAAAGAATGACTTTTGTATTTCTTGTGCTCTGAGGGCCCAGCATGTAACAAAAAACACAGTGAATACGTATGTCATTATTTAAAAATTGTAGTACCCACAGTATAAGATAGGCTGCTACATAACGATTTAATGTATAGGATAAAACAAGTGCTTTGAAAGAATACATAGTAGTAGCTAACCATACTGTACCTAGTGCAGACATTTACAAGTCCATTTAAAGGACACTTTCTAATACTCAGCATCTTTACATTACCTCTCAAAAATAATACATCTTTGTCACTATGTTACTTAAAGCGACTCCAGTACAGCAGGTACCTCCACGTCTTCCTTAACAATTCAGGGATGGTTGTTTTTAACAAAAAGTATGGGAACTGTTTTTGTAAAATTAAAAACACATGGGAACCTTGGCCCTCATACACCCGGCCATCTTCGACTTCTGTTTACATGGAGATGGGGTGGCAGGGAGGAGGTGAAAAGGGTCATATTAACAACCCTGATCTACCAGAGAGGCCTCACAGTAATGGCCCAGGAGAAAGCTCAAAGGAGTGAAATCCATGGATAGCTTCAAAAGAGATGGCACAGGGGTCTAATTTTTTCATTTACAAATGGGCAGAGACAGCTTTCTCGCTTCCTCAGACAGATGCCCGGAAGAAGGTGTTGAGAAATGCGGGCTCATTTTTTAAAAAGACTATCACTACCATTAGTGATCAGCAGCAGCTGCACTGGCACTGGGGCAATAGTGTGAGGGGTCACTGCACCCCAATTATGGATGTGTTACTAACAAAAAGGGGGGTGGGGAGCCATTTTCCATGTTAACACTGGGGCCCTGGTCACCCTTGCTGCGGAGTGGACAGGTCCCAAGCAACTTGGGCACCGAGATGTGGGTATTTTTCCCTTATTTAACACAGAGGGGCTGACAGTCTGCTTTAGGCATAAGGTCTAGGAGTGAAGACTCAGTGAGTGAAGTGGGCAGAGGAGTAGGTAACATTGGTTCTGCAGGTGAAGTAGTACTGGGGGCCAGGGGTGTGAGGGCCCAACTAAACCCCTATTATGAATGGTTTAATATCCTTAATTGCTTGTACTATGGCTCAGTTCACCCTTGCTGTGCCTGTGTTACTTTGAGGATCAAACCAATTGCCCAAGAGAGGGGAAAATTGAAGCAGAGGGGACATCTGAGCTTAGACTTCAGAGAGATGGCAGAAAGGAAGATGGGGCAGGGCGTTTAACAAGGGGCAGAGGAGACTGCCTTCTTCGCAAGGCAGGAGCATGGCACTGGGGCCCAGGAGTGTGAAGGGCCCATTGCATCAAAATTATGACTGTCTTACTTTACAATAGAGGAATGGGGAGAGCATTAGGGATGGGTGCACCCTTGCTGCACAGGCAGGCAACACATGTGAGTTCATTTTTCCTGAAAGGGACAGAGTCTGTTTCAATATTGGAGTGATGGCCAGGCATGATGGGGAAGGGGTGAAAGAGGCAGAGGGATAGCCTGCTACTCAGGGCCAGAGCTATCATTTACGCAGTAGGGGCATTTTTCATTGGGGCACAGGAGTGAGAGGGGCTCACATGACCCCAATTAATGGGAGTCGTTTTTTTGTCTATATATTCGTTTTTTTATGTATTTGCTCTTTTATAAGTCTCACATTTAGTGTGGATTATAAACTAATGAAAAAGTACCCCTGAAATGATCTCATAAGCCCCATCCCATGCGCTCACCTCTGCCCCTCCTGCTCCCATAAGTCTTTCCATAAAGTTTTGGAAGAGGCCCGACTACAAAACATTTTCAAAGAGTGACTGGCCACCAGTAGGCAGGAGGCATCAGCAACAGGTGGTGTGGACCATGCAGAGAGCCAGTGGCTTCCTGCTGGAACAGATGATTGAAAGAACTTTTCAGCCTGAATAACCTCCTGGAGTCGGCAACGTTGACACATCTGCAGCTATACGCACTAGGGCAGGTTAAAACCCCTGGTTGATTAGTTTAGTATGTGTACATAGAAGTCAAATTAACCACGCATTATGGTTACTTCAAATAGATTGTCAAGCGTGATAAATCCTCAAAATGTTATTGCAAAATTCCCAATTTCTTATCAACAAACGGAGTGCATTATGAGAATCATAGTTTATTTTCTCTAAACAATTCCAGCATGGTTCTATATTTGGTTAAGACACCTATAAGCGTGTGAACCTTCCTTAATGACATATAAATTAATTGTGTACATTAGTTATCAGCTAAACAGTGCCTAACATCATATTTTGCTAAACTATATTTCAGCGTCATGCTGCAACTAGAAAAAGCTTGTCAACATACAAACTCATTTTATTCTCAATCGAGCTGAGTGATAAAGACTGGGTCATGCAGTCAGTCATGCACTACCAGATGTACATATTGTTTCTGTCAGTATCTGAAATACGTACTGACAAGAGTTATTTTGGATTTCCAATTTTCATTTTCTCATAGGTGGAAACAATGTTTCGGCACTTGAGTTGATTGCAGAAATTGAGACTCAAGAGGAGGACATTCAAACAGAGGCATTAAGTGGAAGTGGTGAAGGTCAAATTTCAACGTTTGATCCAACAATAATACCTGCCCGTAACACTTGAGCCAGCTCAGTTTTAACATTGCCACCTGCGCCACCAACTAGTCATTCAGTCTGCTGAACATCCTATCATTTCAACAGCACAATTCAATTCATCTAGGAGAACAAGAGCAAAAATCAGGGAACAAATATCTGTAACATCTGATGCTTCTGATGGTACACCGAATGTAAGAGAATTTCTACAACCTGAACATTCAATGGTGAGTAACAGAGACACATGAGGGCCACTCAACTAATGTGTAGAGGAGCGTTTGCACTAAGAAAGACCATCTTTGATGCCTTCAGACACTGACACGTTCAGTGAATTGCTTGCCTAACACACTGACATGTGCAGCCACTGGAATGTCAGCAGTGGCACTATGTGCGCCTGTACATGACTCCACAGAACACAGGCATCGCAAATGCTAAGTTGAAGCACGTCTCCACACATTTGGACGATCTGTAGACAGACTAGAGGGTGCTACTGCTAATCTGAGCAGACATTCCTCCAACACGCAGTAAGGCATAGTTCATTCTACTGCTAATCTGAGCAGACATTCCTCCAACATGCAGTAAGGCATAGTTCATTCTACTGCTAATCTGAGCAGACATACCTCCAACATACAGTAAGGCATAGTTTATTCTACTGGGAACCTGAGCAGACATACCTCCAACATGCAGTAAGGCATAGTTCATTCTACTGCTAATCTGAGCAGACATACCTCCAACATGCAGTAAGGGATAGTCCATTCTACTGCTAATCTGAGCAGACATACCTCCAACATGCAGTAAGGCATAGTTCATTCTACTGCTAATCTGAGCAGACATACCTCCAACATGCAGTAAGGCATAGTTCATTCTACTGGGAATCTGAGCAGACATACCTCCAACATGCAGTAAGGCATAGTTCATTCTACTGCTAATCTGAGCAGACATACCTCCAACATGCAGTAAGGCATAGTTTATTCTACTGGGAATCTGAGCAGACATACCTCCAACATGCAGTAAGGCATAGTTCATACTACTGCGAATCTGAGCAGACATACCTCCAACATGCAGTAAGGCACAGTTCATTCTACTGCTAATCTGTGCAGACATACCTCCAACATGCAGTAAGGCACAGTTCATTCTACTGGGAATCTGAGCAGACATACCGTCAACATGCAGTAAGGCACAGTTTATTGCACTGGGAATCTGAGCAGACATACCTCCAACATATGCAGTAAGGCATAGTTTATTCTACTGGGAATCTGAGCAGACATACCTCCAACATGCAGTAAGGCATAGTTCATTCTACTGCTAATCTGAGCAGACATACCTCCAACATGCAGTAAGGCATAGTTTATTCTACTGGGAATCTGAGCAGACATACCTCGAACATGCAGTAAGGCATAGTTCATTCTACTGCTAATCTGAGCAGACATACCTCCAACATGCAGTAAGGCATAGTTTATTCTACTGGGAATCTAAGCAGACATACCTCCAACATGCAGTAAGGCATAGTTCATTCTACTGCTAATCTGAGCAGACATACCTCCAACATAGGACTCCTAACTTTACTACTCCTAAACTGAGAAAAATCCTAACTTTAAGACTTTCGGTATTCACAGAAGACATTTAGGAGTCCTAAAGTTAGGACTACTAACTTCTGTGAATACCTAAATGAGTAAGTTCATTCTGTGAATACCAAAATGAGTAAGTGTATTCTGTGAATACCAAAAAGTACTAACTTTACGTTTTTGACGTAAGTTAGTTCTGTGAATCAGGCCCGTGGTGTTTGAATAGTGTAGGGTAGTGTAGTGTTTGAGGGTTTGGGTAGTGTTTTAGAGTTTGTAATGTGTAGGGTAGTGTATGTGAGAAGTTGGCCTGGTATATGCTGTCCACTAATTAAAGTGGGCACCTTGCACCAGTCCAAACGACCCTTATTGATGATTAGGTTAAAGACAACCTTTATAGAAAGCTATCCTAGTGGTAGCTGTGGAGAACAGCCTTCAGGCTAAGTCTTGAAGGAATGTAAAGCAGCTTGTTTTACCAGTATATAACCTCCTGAATGACCAAATGAAAGGAGAACCACACCAGGTGTATATAAAATATATGTATTTATTACTAAACACTCTCTACTAACCTCTTTATGAGATTAGAGAACAATACACACAACATTAAATCACTAGAACGACAGTAAATAGCACAATACACAGCGGGCTCCAGGGGGAGACCGAACCATATACTAAGAAAGTGGTATAAGAACCACAACTTAACTAGACACAGTGCCTAGAGCACGTAGAATCGCTGGGACCCAAAGGAACCACCCAAGGTAGTGACACAGGGGACCCACGGAGGATGGGTGCAGTGTTGGAACAGAGACGCGAGCTCCGTACAACTCTATGGGAAAGTCACGGTTGGAATTTTAAAGATTAAGGACACTTAGGAGAGGACTTCAAGCAAACCCAGCTAAACATAGAAGGTTCTAAGGCCAGCACCCTTGAGAGTACCGAGGTACCAGTGTTACCTATCCCAGAGGAGCCAGGTGCATAGGGGTCAATTGTTGTCGGAAACCCTCGTCGTTTTCAATGGCGTGATGCGAGAAAGTACTGCTGCCGTGGAGAAGAAAAGTGTCCGGTGTGATCCAAGCCTGGATCGGAGATGTGAAGAACCTGAAAGCAGAGGGGACAAAGTCTGGGTCACTTCACATGACCAGGAGCGGAGCAATCGAATGCCCACCGATGTTGGGTGCTTCAGGTGTGAAGAGGTGAAGCTTGACTCTGCAGCCACGGGGACCAGGAGATGTCTGTGACAACCACAGTCCGGATTCGAGCTGTCCCACAAAGGATGTCGAGTGCTGGGGGGGTCAGTGTCCGGATTGAACACCACCAAGCCTTGGCAACTGCAACCCACACGGTCAGAGGAAAGATGCTTCTGCGGAAACAGCAAGGTTCTGGCAACTCACCAAGCAATGGAGAGTCAGGGCACGTCTGGAGCAACCAGGGAAGCCCACTGAAAGTTAAAGTTGCCTTTTCAGGGACCCACAGGCCAACGGACCAGGGATTGCGAAGGGACCTCGAGAGGAATCACAAAGTGCCAGCCCAAGGAACACTCGTGGAGTGTAGGCCAGAAATCTTCAGTGGAATTACTGCTCGGGTCAGGACTACAAGTAGCCCAAAGCACAGCTTCAGGGATTGCCAAAAAGCATATGCTGCTGCAAATGTACACGGTGCCCAGGGGTATGGGTTTCACGGTCCCCACGAGGGATGTGGGCCTCAGAATTGCTGAGAGCGCAGATCGACCTCGGAGACCTCGGGAACCCACCTCCTGTATTGCAGAAATCTTCGGAGTCCTTCGGGAGCTTCATAGATGCAAACCGGTCAGATGCGTTTAGGTGCCTGCTCTGCAGGGGAGTAACTCCTTTACTCCAAGGGAGATTCTTCAGTCATCCAGCAAAGCGTAGTTCGTCGAAGGTTACTTGGTTTCTGTAGCAGAGTTTAGTCCAGGTAATATCTAAAGTCCTGTAGCCAGGGGTTCCTACTTTATACCCAAGGAAGGGGTGGGACAAACTCTGGGGACCCACCTATGGGAGGGTCAGAACAGAGGGGTGGTTACACCCATGTCCTTTGTCCAGTTTCGTGCCAGAGCAGGGGCTGTAGCCCCTGCAACCGGTTTGAGCTGGACTATGCACGAGGACACCAAATGTGCCCCCATTGCAGACATCAAAGCACTCTGAGAGTGCACCCACCCAGCCACAATACACTAAAGCCTGTCTGGGAGGTGGTCACACCTCCCTGTGACAGGAAACCTATTGTCAAGCCTTCCCCTTCCGGAGTTTCGTCCAGGAGCAGGAGGGCAGACTCGTGTCTGTGGCTGGCAGCATCCATTTTGTGATGCCAGGGTTCTGTGAAGCTGGTACCGGGTGTACCGGTGTTGTCATATTTCTCCCTCTAGGAGGGTGGAATCATACCTCCCACACCAGTTACTGGTGTGGAGGTATGATTCCAAGGTGTTTGACACCAAACACAACATGTTTCCATGCAGCCATATTAAAGTTAGCATTTACCGCGAGGTTATAATGCACTTAAGTATATATGGTTGGCTGCATCACAAACAACCCCGGAGAATAGGTTCCGAAGGCTGCAGAGGGGCTCTGCTCATGCATGGGCACCCTCTTACATAAAACCCAGCACCCTGCCTTCAGGATTGATAAGGCCTTCCATAGGGGTGACTGATAGGTTTTATATGTGCAGTGATTAGGATAGATATAGTGAACCTATATCTAAGTAAGGGGTGCATGCACCACCTTATACAGGCTGCAGTAGCAGACCTGTGGTGTCATTTTGAATGGTCTCTCAGGGGTGGCATAATACATGCTGCAGCCCCTGGGAGGCCTCTGGGGTACCTATGCCCTGGGTACATAGTATACCATATACTAGGGACTTATAAGGGTACCCCAGAATCCAATCTGGAGTGTACCTAAAGTACATGCAATCAATTTAGAGGAGAAAGCAGATAGACTGGGGTCCTGAATAGCAGGATCCCAGTCAGACTAAGTCGAAAACAGTGAAACATCAGCAAAAAGTGGGGGTAACTATAAGAAGCAGATCCTACTCTCCTACAGTGTATTTGTATTTAGTATTTAGTGTAGTGTTGTTTTTTTTTTGACATTCAAAAAAGGGGTTAGGAAAAATAAGCGGGGTAAACGTCTGTTTTTATTACTAGGCAAGTTTTTAGTTCGCATACATTAACACTTGCAATGTAAAGGTATGCGAACTAAAAACTTGCGTAGTAACGGTATTTGCTAAGTAAAAACATCGAAGTAAAAAGCTGCGAAGTAATGGTATGCAAAATAACGAGTTATATTCCTCAAATGCTGCCATTGGCGCTGCTACTTCAGTAGGAGAAACTGAGGAGGGTTCAAGCCTAAACAGGATTACAGTTGCGGCAATGCTGCTCCTTACTAGAGAGTAGAGGAAATGGTAGTGCAGCATCAGTGCACACAACAGAGAGGCACACCATTGGCCTTAGAAGGAGGAGTTACAAATAAGAATACCCAAATATGTTTTCTGCAGCATGATTAATGGGCATTTTTTATTTTAAACGTTTAACAAATTGTTCCAATGACTTTGATTTTGCTATTAAAATAACTTACATTGTTTTATAAACTGTGTGAATAAACAGCAAACATGACGTATGCATTGCATTTGGTTGTGGTTGTCCATTATTTACATACCAATCAATCACGAGTCCGTGGGCACATGACTCAATATATTTAACCTACATATCACTTATATTCATTTACATGCTTACCTTTAAGGGTGTGATATCAATGTATTATATTTTTAAAAGTTTTGCGAGCTTACTGCCGGCCTCTATTGTATGATAAATTGCCTGTGCAAAAAGGTGTTATGCAACTAATCACAATTTCCAAATCTTTTATACATGCCATTTGTGATTTGTTATTTACTATTTGCTTTTAGAGAATCGTTATTTTCAGTTGCAAATTACAGATTTCTTATTTTGTCCTTTTGCTCTAGAAATTTAAGAAACCGTTTTTGTTATGCCTTTAGTTAATTATGTAACGGTACTTGTATCAGCTTGTGACTGAGTTGTGATTCTCTACATGTTCATACATCAGGCCCTAGAGGACAAAAATATTGACTGCAGAGTCGTCAATGTCAGTGTATATATAGGTAAATATTGATGTAATATTCTTAACTCCATATCTAGGTACCTTTGACTATATATATATTTAGTCAAAATATGTAAGCATGGAGTATACCTTGAAGGTATGTATACCGTCAAGATAAGTAGAAATGGAGTTAAGAATAGTAAAACTATCCATATCTATGTATAATTACCTTGCTACAGCAGTAGGCGATACAATATTTATGTAGGTTGATATTAGGAACTCATTATTATGGTAGCATATCCTTCTGACAGAGATGACCGCTTATCAGTTGCACTTTATGACAATAATTTTTGTCAAAGATTAGTTCAAGTCATTGCACAATTATTCATTTGACAGCACTTTGACAAAATCAGTATGTATAGTAATATATTAAGACAAATTTGAAATATAGCTTTAGATTGAGCATTTACGTTTTCTGCCAGCAGAGACTATAAAAATCTTTATAAATTGACCATTTTTTTTCTTGTGTCATTTTCTGAATTGCATATATGATTGTAACCTCCGTCCGCCACCTTGTCTCAAACTGTCTAGATTTATGTTCTTTTTTTTAACTTCTCTGTGCATTTAGACACTGAACCAGGTTGGGCCCTACACTTTCTCACCAAAGCCACAGAGGTGGAAAGAGTCTCCACAGTTGACCTAAAAGCTTTTACTAAGTCTGAGCAAGACTACTCACTAGATTGTAGCATACAGGAACAACAAACGGAGCAGGCAGCTGGGGTCGCTCTCAATCTGTGATGAAAACAAGAAAGAATTTAAATTCTGCCTTTCTGCTCTAACTCTTTCCATCAGAATGACCTGATCAAAGGTTAGTATCATATCACTGCATGCAACATTCACCTTTTTAGGTCGAGCATTCGAGACCTCTTGTATATACTTTAGTATATACTTATATGTATACTTATATGTGTATGTACTTTGTGGGCTCTGGAGTTCAGCCCTAGGACTTGTCTCCTTCCGCTTAGGGACTTTTTTTTTCTGTTCAACTGCCTCTATTTAACTGTCTTGATAGAAAACTACCAGCAGAGGCCAGTAAAATACCAGAATTGCTTTCTGCTGAGGGACTTTCTTTTTTAAATTTTTCTGGCAACTGCCTCTATTTAACCCTCTTGATAGAAAATGACCAGCAGAGGTCAGTAAAATACCAGAATCACTTTAGCATTCTCTAGATTCCAGTCCATAGAAATTGTCTTCCACAAGCACCCGTAGACAATATTTCAAATCTTGTATTTTCAGTGATATGACCACCGAAGGCCCTGATTTTATATTAAAAACATAGCTTTGGACTAGACCATTTCCCGCTGAAAGGCAATATTTCTCTCCATGTGTTCCCATATCTGGCATGTCACGCAGTTTGGTGCTTACTTTCCCTTCATGTTAAAGAACATGATATCTGGAAATTATCTGGTCACAACCCCAACGCAGTTAGAAATGGGAAATTACGTAATGGCAATAAAATCACCAGAAGACTTAACACGACTGTGAATGTTTAATTTACGTGTACTCTACGATGGAGTGCATCTCGTGCAGGTTGTGATTTATAGGAGGTAGTTAATAGTTAGAGTAGAGGCTTGCTACACTTACACTGTTAAGGTAATTAAGTATCCCACCACTCCAACCACAGGCATGAGGACATCCTCCTTCTAGATTGGGGTGAATTTATTCATCTCAGATGTGTACTCCACCTTTTCTAGGTAGTGATCTACACTTGCAGGTGTGGAAAGAATATCCTTTAAATGCCCCCTCTCTGATTCACCCATGTCAGGCCAATACAAAGGTGTGAAGCAATGCCTGTTGGGCAATGTCTATTTATGAAAGGTCTACTCCGACCCACAGGGAAGTTAATGTTACCCCTGATGCCTTCTAACTTGCTCACAAGTGTGGTACCATTTAATGGTGATCTGCTTCGCTTTACCCATCAACGCTCACCAAGGACCTATGGGGGTGGATGCAGTCATTCTATTCAGACTACTGAGCATCTACGCCCAGTGATTATGAGCTCCACGCCAAAGAAAGCCTCAGGGGAAAGTGCTTGCACGTGGCTCGCTGAAGCCTTATCACCCACATCTTGTATTCCCAACAAGTTTATTCCACCCTGTCAACTGGGGAGCCTCAAAGTAACAGGGTTAACTAACCCCCTTTTGTGTGTAATGCCAGGTACCTTACTATGCTGAGCTTGGCACTGCATTATTTCGGAATTACAAACAAAAACTTTAAATGTAAAACATTCAAACATGTACTGCATGTCTGTATGGAATTGTGCGAGTTTTACACACTTTGATAAGCTGGGGCATATTTATCAAGGGCTTGTGTCGGCCTTGCATCACTTAGTGTGAGGCAAGGGCAATGCAAACAGTACGCTAGATTTAAGATATGACGCAAGAGCACAAATGTATCATCTTCTGGCAATTGCGTTATGCAACTGCTACACCGAATCTGCTGCATCACGCTGGAATTAATTCATGCAATGTAGGCGTTCCTGTGCAAATTGCAACGCAAATGTAACGCAATGGGATTTAATATCAAATCACTGCGTCATGCATTGTGGCATAGCGCAACGCAACAATAGAAATGCATCAGAATTGCTGTGCATCAGCAAAACAGGCATAGGAAATGACGCAGTTGCTGTAGGACGAAATTCTCACCATCACAGTTTACTCTGACAAGCTGAACTACGCCATGGAGGTCGTAATACTGCAACTGGGAGTAGGTAGGAGACAACCACCTAGGCAGAGAAGGAGGAAGGAGCATGTTTTCCATCAGAGCATATTGCTCATTCACCTCAGGGAGGAGCAGGTCATACAGTTTTACAGACTGAAGAGGGAGTCCATCACGGAATTGCTGGAGAAGATAGCACCAAGTCTCTAGCCAGCAACTGGAAGGACTAATGTCATCCCCCCACATGTTAAACTGATGTATGTGCTACACTTGTTGGCCTCTTGATCCTTCTAAATCACATTAGCCAGATTGGCAGGCATTTCACATGGAGTATTTTCTCCCATCTGTGTTGGATCAGATGCCATCATAAAACTCACATCCCAGTGCCTTCTCTTCCCAAAAACCACCCAACAACAATTGGATGCCAAGCAAGGCATCTACAACATTGCTGGATTCTTTCATATGCTTGGTGCCATTAATTGCACACATGTGCAATTTGTGCTCCTTGTAGCCACATCACACCTGTATAGAAACCGCAAGCACAATTACTCTATAAATGTACAGGCAATAGTGGACCATCATGGAATGTTCTTCAATGTCCTTCCCGAATACCCAGAAAGTGCACATGATACATACATCTTTCTCCACGGTACCCTCAATGAGCAGTTTCAGAATGGCAGAGATGGGACTGGCCTACTCATTGGGAAGGAAATCAGAACTATTCAATATACCAACTAATAAATAGTAAGGCATGACATAATAGCCATCTCTGTGTTTGTGTCTGGATCTTGTGTCACGTGAACACAGTGGAAGTATCTAACTCTAACATGTAGCCAATGGTGTCCCATTGTGTGATTCCCTCACTGATTCTGCAATGAAAGTATGAGAAATCCCACAGTGATAAGTACTGTTGCATCTCACACTGTGTGAGAAGACAGAGCACAATTTCTGCAATGTCGAACACATCAGCTGACAAATCATGTGGTCTGCTATTTTGTTCAATATAAAGGATAAATCTTAGAACAGAGTAATGGTGTGGCAAGTGTGGATAAGTTGACAATTTCCCACTAAACTAACTGTTGTTGAACAAATCATGTGATCCTAAGCATATGTGTGATACATGGCAGTACATCTGCAGACTGATCAAAGTATCAGGAGCACAAATGGAAAAAGAACATCTAAATTTCATGTATGTCATGCACTGAAAGTGTAGTATCAAATCTTGTTTATATTTATACTCTAGGAGCATATGTGATACCAAAACATCAAAGTGCAGCTAATTCTCAGGCATTCCAACATTCAAGGTCTAGATACACACATAGATAATAAGCCACATTGACATAATTCATCAATGTGATAGATGAATAATTTAGTTCCTCAATTTGCCAACATTCCCTGCATCTCAGTCCATCAATGTAAAACTGAAACAATGAAAAAATAGCCTGTGAAAGATGTAATACACTAGAAAATAAACCAATGCAACCAAGGTAAGGAATCACAGTGTACTTACAATCAAAAATTGAACCGTCTATGCTAAAGAAATGGTGTAAGAATCAAAGCATATAAGTACAGATTCACCAAATAGGCAAAATCTGATCCTAACTTGAATACTTTGCATACATATTGAATGCAATTCTCATATAGCTGAGACAAATATTCGTACTTACTTATCATAGTAATCTTCTGGCTATACATGAAAGTTAGCATGTTGATGTGTTGTAGGTCTTACACCAAGTACAATGTGTGCAACGGCACATATATGTTGAACATAAATGTGTAAATCAATGGCCAACAGTACCTAGGACATATCTGTTAAAAGTTACAGAAATGTGCATCAGTTTGGCTGCATAAATAACACCCATAGGGGCTTATTTACAAGCCCCTTGAGCCGCTGGTACATCACTTTTTCCCATATTAAAGGTGAAGCACCGGCGGCGCAAGGGGATGGTAAATAAGCCCCATAGTTAGTTATGGGTAAGTAACAATGTACCAAGTCATTGAATGTTGGCATTTTCCACTTTTCAGTTGGCCATGGATAGGATTTGCAGGCAATGGATCATGATCCCATAACAAAATCCCCAGATGGATGAGCAAGAAAATTTGTATTTGGCCCTGAGCAAAACTCAAAATGTTGTAGAGAGAATGTTTGGGGTCCAACAGTCCCAGTCCGTTGTCTCGACAAATCAGGTGGAAGATTTCTGGCATCACCTTCTATAATCTGCAAGATTATTTTAGTTTGTGCGATATTGCATAGCATCTGTTTTAAAACAAATGTACCATGGGACTATGAGACTGCAATCCCTCCTGAACATGAAGAGGATAATGAAACTGATGCAGATATGGAGCACACAATGGCAGGTCGTGTGAGACGGGACTAAATTGTTGCCAATTTTTTTTATAATCTTGCTAAAACCAATAGTGACTCAGCCATGATTTCTGTACTGTAAAAATAGATCTATTTTCAATCTTCAAAAAATCTTCAAGTGTGCATCATTTAATTTTGCTTGAAAATGTTGATCTCATTACTGTCACCATCATCAGAAAGATGTGACGACAAATATGTGATCTACCATGATAATTTATACATGCAATTTCTTGAAGTCATTATTATGTGTGTGTGACATCAGATCCACTATCAACAAATACTCAATGGAATGGCCATACATATGAGCCAACATAAATCCATGGCCCTCAATGTATGGATCTTAAACAATATAATCCCATCACATCACCATGACTGTTCAGCTGTCAACTCTTCACCATACAAGTGCCACTTGCATCCTTTAACAACACAATGTAAAATGACTGTGTAATGACTGGAACTTTGTCAAAGGAAGAAATGTCACTAAATTAAGTCCCCATTTGGCAGATCAAATAGATGACACTCATAGAAAACCATTTCCCACTCAGATTGAGATTTGCAACCACAAGCTGTGTACTATAATGATTGTCACAACGATTGCTAGATGAGAAGGTCTATCACCCAATGAGTAACGTAGATGTGTGTGCATCCATCTGTACATATCAAGGTTGAAGGTGATCGTGTAATGGATACCTCACTAAGGTAGGAGGGCAATGTATAGTGCAAAATCTACACTAGTGGTGGATTGCTCATCACATTTACTTAAGACGCACAAAGTACCACTACAGCTGTCTCATGCAAAGACACTAATAATTAATGAAGTCAAAATAAGACTAACATGTACTTGTACAAAGTGATACGTACTCCATGTTTTGCATACCAACTGACTCACAATCAATGGCTATTGTATACTGGTAATCACACTGAACTAAAACAATTGAGACACAAGCAGTGGTATGACATGTAATATGAGTGATGAGAAAGCTTGGGAACTCAGAAGTTCAAACCAAGAACATCTTAGTCTTTGTTCTAGCAACAAGTCACATTTGAAGAATTACATATACCAACACACAGTTTCATCATCAGTAGTATGACCACTAAGTAGCCTTTGACCCCTGGTCTCTGCACTGCTTCCCTTGCTGCCCAGCTCCTTGAGTCTGCTGCATCGCTCGCAGTCCCGAGGCCGCCAGTTCAGTTCCACAGTCTGGCTACTAAGCGAGTAGTTATTAAGGGTGGGCGGCAAACTTCGCTCCACCGGCAGAATTTGCGGAGTTTAGTAATTCCGTGATACGCTTGTAACGTGGAGTTACTAATAAATTCCGCCCCTCCGCTCCGCCGGCGGAATTAATCAGCACTGCTTGAGTGACTTCTAACTTTAAGTCGCTTGTTTGTTTCCGGTGAACCAGAAGCACCCGGTGTCAGTGATTGCTCTCTTCCCCTCCCCCACACTCTCTTACTGGAAGAAGTGAGAGGTCGGGGTTAGGTCACATGGGGGAGGGGGGAGAGAGGGAAGCTGCCAGAAGAGGAAGCAAAGCTCACCGGGCCTCTTCCATTCAATCAGTGCTCTCCCGCATTGCTGGAAACATTTTTTGGAAAGGTGTGAGATTGGTAATAATATGAGCACTGCAGGGCTCACAGCGGAGGATAGAAAATGGGTGCTGAGCACTAGAACCCGGGTGGTAGGAGATTATTCACGGGGAGCAGCGGGCACAGTAGGCATTGAGGCAGCAGTGACCTCTTGCACCCTGGTATAGCCCTCTGTACGTCCTTCCCGGCCTTCATCTGACATGGCGTACCAGGGATTCGGTGGTACCCATGGTGTGTTTGCATATACGCAAACGCCACGCCCAGCCTGCAAAACAAAAATCACCCGCTTTGACATGGTACATAGTTCTCAGAAAATGGTTTCATTCGTGCCAAGCCTTATGCAGGGGCGGCTGGTGTTCATGGGCGAGATGGGCGCCGCCCTGCCACTCTGGGGGGGGGTAAAAAAATGCGAGATGGAACACCGAGCAGCTAGCAATTAATTGTGCTGGCTTCTCGGTGAACAAACATGTAAATCTGGGTTTTTGTTTGAGGGGGTGGGGGAGGACGGCCCTTGGCTCTGTGCATATCTTGGCTGGGCGAAGATTTCTTCGACCTGCAGCCAGAAAGCAGGGCAGTGACGACACACTGGTGGGCGTGTCTGTGTATCACTGCCAGAATAGTGTTTTAGTTTGGGCGTTATTCACGTAGCCCAGGGAGGAGTCGGAAGACTTATATTCATTTCAATGGCTGGGGGCAGGGCAGTCAGCTTAAACAATGTAGGAGTGGGGGTGTGTCAGTGGCCTCTGCTTCTTCCACGAGACCCATCAATAGTTGTTCATTTGTAAAATGATTGGTGGGCTGGGGTCTGGGGGAGGAGTTCAAATCCAGTATTTTCCAGTTCCTTCCAGGCTTACGCCATGCTCTCTGCCGTCCAGTCATGCGGAGGAGCCTGGCGCGAGAACGTTCCATTGGTGAGTTATTTATTCAATTACAGTACATTATATTGATCAAGAGAGAGAGACTGTTTTAAAACGACCGAGCCCTCTCCAAGGCTTTTATTCACCAACTGCTCTTGAGTGCTAGCTCTGCTGTCAGAGCCCGAGATAAAGGTAATTTAGTTAAGACGTGTGTGTGTGAGGCCTTTCCTGTCAGGAAATTTGAAATTTTGAAATTGTGAGGCCTTTCCTACCATGCGTCCTTGAGTTCTTTTTTGTGGTGTGTCTTTGCTGCATAGCCCCCCTCACATTTGCGTATTGAGCTTGTTTCCATTATGTAAGTCTGAGTGCAGAAAATACCACATGGCATGACAGAGATAGGCATATATTGCATTTATGGAGAATATGTGCTGTACGTCTCGATAATCCTGAACATCTTGGGCATTGACTTCTTTTGGCCAGGAGAAATGGCGGGCTCAGACCAGCACTGTACGGTAAGGCAGAGGGGTCGGGGAGGAAGCAGGGGCTGCCGGGATCCCAGCACTGCAGGAGAGAGAGAGAGGGACGAGGTGGGGAGGAGGAAGAGTATAGCAGACGGGAGACCAGCAGGAGAGACATGAATGTGGTAGTGAAAGAACACGAGAGGTGGGCAGAGAGCAGGCGAAACTGAGAGGCAGCGGAAGCGACGGAGAGAGAAGGAGAGTTGTAGGGCAGGGAGATTAAAACCAACAAGACAGCACGAGGGAGAGGAAAAAAGACGATAAAAGAGCACCTGACAGATAGGAAGAGAGGAGGAAATAGAGAGAGAGTGCAGGAGAGAGATGGGAACAATTGGGGTGAGAAGCGAGGGGACGGCGCGATAGAAGGAGACAAAAGAGAGAACAATTGAGGGAGTGCACGAGTGGGAGAGCGGGCAAGTAAAGAAGAAAACCGGAACACAATATAGACAGGAAGGAATATATGGAGAGAGAAGAAGGAAGGCGGGTAAAGCAGGAGAGAGATTAAAGAGCAGGAGAGTGCATGATAGAAAGAGGGATAGAGAAACAACACAGCAAGAGCGCAGGAGAGGGAGCAGGGGCAAAAGAAGATAAGGCATGAGAGCAACAGAGCGAGCAAGGGAGAGGTGGGATAACAGGATAATAACAAGAGGAGAAAGGACGCGAGATTGGTGAAAGAGAGGAGGGAAGAGGAGGAGAAAGCGGGAGATATGGCAGAACAGACACTGAGGAGAGCAAGAGGGGGACTGGCTGCATGAGAGAGTGAACATGGTAAGAGATCACGAGAGAGCTGTGGAATGCAAGAAAGGTGGAATGAGAACAGAGAGAGATTTGGGGAGATATTGTGGGCCATGCGTAGACCACAGGAGGGAGGCCGAGGGAACATGTGGTATTGGTTTTGTTGACCTTATCATTAAAAGATGTGTGGTAGAAGCTAGAAGGGCAGGGAGAGGGTGTGGCCTAACAGCTAGTACAATCAACCTTGAAGCTGGGGAACCAGGTTCGAGTCTCGACAGGGACGTTCAACATCCTGTGATTCTGGGCAAGTCACTTATTCTCCCGCTGTCTAACAAAAAAAAAAGGAATGTGTCCATCTGTAACGCAACTGGTGTTCAGGTAAAGCACTCTGATACCTTCGGGTCTAGTTTGAGCTATTTAAACCCCCCCCCCCACAAAAAGGGCATGCTTGCTTTTATTCGCTTACAACATATGATAGACTTCTTACCTGGGATCAGATTTACATGCTGTATCCAGAACTCTGGTGATGTAATGGGGATATGTGAATTTTCAGTGTAGCCCTTCATCTCATGAGGGAAGTTGAGCCAGAGATGTGGACCACCCTCCAAAAAATACTTATCTCCTTTGCTTTTCCTTGTGTTCCTGTGGATCTGTAGGATAGTGGCTTAATCAGAGTGGATGTGATTGGTACTGTTTTAAGTTTTTTTAGGCGGTAGCTGGGTCCTGGTCTTTTTGTTGGTGACTTATAGAATCTTTAAGGTAATTTTGGCCTGCGACAAAAGCTGTTGAAGGTTTCTGATTTGGAGGGAGGGCAAGTGCATGTTAGTGTGTCTGCTGTGGTCTATTTGAAAAACAAGCATTGGCAAAACAAACATGTGTGGAAATGGCATCACCTAGTGTATTGATTTGTATTGATCGTATTAAAATATTTGTTTCCAGCAAACTTCAGGATTACAAAAAAATGTGGTTCATTTGTGCTTTGCTAATTCTGAAATATTTGCAGAGTTCATTTACAGACATTTGAATTATGTTGTGTGTTAAAAGTATTTCCTTTCAAACCCTAGATTGAGTTTTCAGTTATTCTCTTTTAATGTTTAAGTAATTTCATTATGAGGTAAAACTCGAGACAAATGAAAAGACACCACCCCTCAAACATCTTAAGAATGTGCTAAGTAAGCTCACAGTTTGACTTTGGCTGGTACACACCTTTGCTTGCACACACCTTTTCTTGCACACTGCTGTGCACACCGTGTACACAAATGCATTGCGATCACGTGCTGTCTTTTAGCGATCTTAGGCTCCTTCTTTGCAGTACCCTAATCTGCTGGGCCTGTCGGACCCATCGCAGCTTACCCTATCTCGCACTATTGTGACATAACCCAGAAAGCATTGACTACAGTACCAAGAATTCAGAAAAACAGTACAGAGGAAATGCTGCATCGCCCCCATGTTTACCAGATGCATCCACGGGTCACTAGGGGGGCTACCCACCTGAGCTCATGAGGGTAGTGCCAGGCTCAAAACCTCTAAAGGGTTAGTATAGGGCAGAGCAATGTTTGGACCAGGCAGGTTATTCAAATTAACTACTGCCTCCAACACAAGGATTGGGAGAGCAAGACAGGACTGCAACCTCAGTAAATCTGACAGACTGTATGAAGTAAACAAAGGAGCTGAACCTGCCCGGGCTGTCGGACTGTCAGAGGCACTGATCTAACATATGACTGACACCATACCAACCCTGCCAGCGGCACAGGTCTGACATATGACTGACACCATCCCATCCCTACCAGCCTATCAGAGGCACTGATCTGGCCACGGACTTTTGGTCTGTTCACCCTGCCTTCCCTAACGTCCTACAGTAGCCACACTGCACACATGGCATCAAGCAGTATAAGAGATCCTCCGCTTTTCATGCTGGACTGTTTCCGTTGATTGGGTTTGCTTGGCTTGGGGGTCATTTTGCAAGCAGACCAGTCTGAGGATTGGGCACATTTTTTATTTGTTTCTAATGTTTTCTTCACACTTGTGCTTTAAAATGCTATATTTGGATCCCTTTTTTAAACAATTTGCAGTAAATATGTGGCGTAAAAGCCACAATTTGATTCAATTTTTTTCAAACATTTCTTGCGGGGGGTGATTTCCCCCGCACCCTCCTTTTAAACTTCGGGTTCGCTCGCTTCGCTCGCTCATTATAGTAGGGTACAAAAAATTACGCCCTACCACTTCCAAAATCCACCAGCCGTCACTGATGTGTTTGATATGGTGGTTACTTCGCTAATGGATAAATGCTTTACTAGCGGATTCATATTTTAAACATGTTCTTGATGATTTGCTAATGTTGTGGGCTTCAGCAGACTTGTGTTGCAAACTTTAGGAGTTCTCTGCTTTGGTGCTGAATTGTATCTGGGAGGTAGATGGTGAAACTACTCAGGTAGCAGAGATGGTTTCGCACATCTGGATGTAGTCCCTCTGCAGTTAAATGTTTGTAGGATTGTGACAAAAAAAAAAAAGCAAACTGAAACTAATGTGATATCAGTTTAGGACTTTGCATAAAGCAGGTCCCAGCGGTATATGCCCAATTTGCCACTGAAAGAATGCCTACTACTGCAATGTTGGGCAATTTACATCAATATGGAGGCAACATATGGCATCTATAAAGCAGGGGTCTCATGGGCACGCATCACCAGGGCACACATTCCGTTTACAAACATAGAAAACGTGTTTTCGTTTGCAATAATTTCAATTAATCTTCTGAACCCGGACAGGAAAGAATGAAGCTTCCTCCTTTCATCCCCTTTATTACTAATAAGAGAACCTGAAATGCACTCATCACACTCACACAAACACACACAGGCACGCACTGATAGATGAGAATACACACACTGTTACACAAGAGTATGCACACTGACAGATGTAGCGCTCGTGCGAACACACTGGCACAGTGGCATGCACACCGTCAGAAGAGCACACAAAGTGGTCCATGAGCACACACAGAAACACCAGTGCATAAATACTGACACACAAACGCTTGCACATTGAAAGAAGAACACGCTACCACAATGACCCCATGCAAGAGCATACCCACTATGATATTGTTTTTTTTGTTTGTTGTAGTTTTATACAGCGCGAACTCGACAGTATCGGAGCGCTTTACATGAGCATCAGTTGCAATACAGATGGACAAGTCACCTAACTTCTCTGTGCCTTAGGTTCCTCACTGTATGTTCAGATTCTGGCCAAGGAATAAGCCTCCCACAGTCATCAATCACAATATGGGGTTCAAAATGTTCTTAGTTAATTGCCGATCTATGTCAAAACATGCACTAGAAATTCACCTACTACTTGAGGAAGAGAGCCCAGAGGTGCTGTTTCTAACTGAAACATGGTTCAACAGCGAGGCTAATTTCCCTGTTGTCCAAGCACTCCCGGCTGGTTACGCTATCCAGAGGCTGGACAGGGGTACAGGAAGGAGCGGTGGTCTTGCGATTATTCATAAAATGGATTTTGATTGTCGCACCACCGCAAGCCCGTTAACCGATTGTGAAAGCCTTGCCTTTGCAATTCGTATTTCCCATGTCTGCACATTCTCGGGGATCCTGATTTATAGACCTCCAGGACCCCTTAATCAATTTAATAATGAGCTCCTTGAAACAGCAGCCAAGCTGGCCAATAGTAGTGCTAACTTTACGTTGCTAGGGGACCTCAATCTCCAATTTGAGAATATCCTTCTTTCAGATGTGCGCGATGTAACTGATGGGCTAGCTGTTTTCCAACTTAAACAAAAAGTAGTCGGCCCCACCCACATGAAAGGTCACCTATTAGACCCCATTTTCTCCAATTAGGAGAATCTCGTAGTCGGAGATCCTGTTAGGCTACCTTGGTCTGACCATTTTTTAATCCCTTTTACTTGGACTCCGCAAGCGACTTCTACAGCGACCATGGGACATAGGAAATGTTCACGCATATGGTCCAAACTACCAATTGATTCATGGGTAACAACGCTGGAATTGTCCTGGCCCACTTTTGATTCTGACCCTATAACGGCCTACAATAAATTTAACTATTGGGTAGAAACTTCACTGAATTCTGTCCTTCCTAGTAAAAAGACATTCAATAAGGCAGAAACCAAGCGAAATCCGTGGTACTACCCAAAACTTCGTCAACTTAAGAAAATCTGTAAAAGAGCTGAAAGGAAATGGAGGAAGGATTTTTCTGCAAGCTGCAAACAAATTTACAGAGAGGCCATTAAAACTTATAAAACTGAAATTCAACTGGCCCAAACCCTATATTATGAAGAGAAAATTCTAGCAGCTGCTAACTCCCCTCGCGAAATCTTTCGCATCGCCAAGAACTTGCTCACCATCCCTTCCCCCCCTATTGTATCTGAAGACACCTTAGCGCGATGCAACGCCATGGCAGAATTCTTTTCGAACAAAATCCAAGCTATTTACTCCTCCTTTCCTCAAATAATACCTCAACTACATATCGGAGATCAGGAGAAGTTGGTTAAAGGGAGAGTTAGTCTAATTGAGAAAATTCCCCCACTTAACTCATCCACGTTGCTTGATATTTTGAATAAATTAAAATCTGGCTCCCCCACTGATCCTGCCCCCCCCAATATTTTAAATCGGGCCTCCGAAATACTTTCTCCAGTAATCCTTGACCTGATCAATGCCTCTCTCTCCACAGGTATAGTCCCCCCACTGTGGAAACAGGCTATGGTTAAAGCATTATTGAAAAAACCTACCCTGGACCCTGAAGTCTGGAGTAACTACCGCCCCATCTCCCTGCTGCCGGCCATCAGCAAGATCGCCGAGAAATATGTGAACTCTGTTCTATCTACCTTCTTGGAGAGCAATAACTGTCTCCATTCCTCCCAGATGGGTTTTAGACCTCAACATGGTACTGAGACGGCTCTTCTGGTGGTAGTGGAAGAGGCGAGAAAAATCCTAGACGCAGGAGGCTGCGCGGCTATCATCCTTTTAGACTTAAGCGCAGCCTTCGATACGGTCAACCACCAGTTGCTGATAAAAAGATTAAGTGAGGTGGGAATTGCGGGGACCATGCTCAATTGGCTCCAATCATTTTTAGAAGACCGATCTTTCAAAGTTCTCGAAGACGGTATCTCTTCTAAGCCCATACCGCTGAATTGTGGGGTGCCCCAGGGCTCCTCCCTTAGCCCCACACTTTTTAACGTATATTTGAGGTCCTTGGCAGAGATGGTGCTACCATTCGGGATCCGGATAATCACGTACGCTGATGACACCCAGTTGGTTCACCCTGTCAACCAGTGGGATTCCTCCAGTCCTGGTCTTACCCTCTGTCTAGAAAAAGTATCAAGGTGGATGGAAGAGTCATTCTTGAAACTCAATGGATCAAAAACGGAACTAATGCTCCTAGGGAACAAAGAAAATACAAATCTTGGGCTACTTTGGCCCAGCTCCTTTGGTCCTGCCCCTACTCCCAAACATCAAATTAAAAGCCTGGGTGTCTGGCTAGACCAGAACCTTGATTTCAAGGAACAAGGGAAAAAAGTAGCTGCTAGCTGCTACGGGATCCTACGAATGATACGTAAAGTGCTCCCACTACTCCCTTTTCCTGCAAGAAGAGTCTTAGTTCAGGCTCTTATTTTGTCACGCCTTGACTATGCCAATGCTCTTTATCTTGGAGCCCCTGGCTCCTCGATTCGAAAGCTACAAATTGTTCAAAATTGCGCTGCGCGCATGCTCTTGAACATCCCAAAGCGGTCCTCCGCTAAACCAGCTTTGGCATCTTTACATTGGCTCCCCATCAGTGAGCGAATAGAGTTTAAGGCCCTATGCATCGCCCACAGGTCACTCGCAGGGAAGGGATCCCAGGTTATTCAGTCCCTCATCCATCGATACCATCCTAACAGAGCCCTCAGGTCAGAAACTAAACATCTACTGTCAACCCCAAGAATAACGAGAGCACGAAGTGGCGGTCGCCTCTTTTCGTATAATGTGGCTAAGATCTGGAATAGCTTGCCCCCGCAGATCCGTGATCAACCTAACTTCCTCATTTTCCGTAAGCAGATTAAAACATTACTCTTCCCTAAATGATTAGCTTTCAGTTTAATGTGTTAGCAGGCAACAGCGCAGGGATGCCCATGGGTAACCAGGCGCTCTACAAATTCTGTTTTCATTTCATTTCATTTCATCTGACAAAATTGGGAGAAACAGGCTGAACACCCCAACATTGAAGGGCTGTATTGAAGGTTCATAGCCTCTATTGGTGCAGCTGGCACAGTGGCACTGGGGCTCAGAGGCCTGAGAGGCCCACTGTACCCTTATTATTGCTGTATTCGAAGGCTCAGATGGCGGCCTGGACGGCATTCCCTTCCTTGCCCTTTGGCCCATGGCGCACTGGCTTGCTAGCCACTGCTGCCTTTAAATGCAGAGAGGTGAGCGCTTGTGCAATGCCTCCGCCCTCAAGAGTTGGCATTCCGTTTCTCAGATGAGGACGGGTGTATAGCATGTGCCAGGATGCAGACTGCCCCACTTCCGCCGCCACCACAGGCCTCCCAGTACCTTTCACGTCACCTTTGCTGCTCACCACATAAATTCCTGAATGCCAAGATTTATGGGTTGCCAGCCCGGTGGTAATTTATATCAATGACTCATTATCACGACTGATCTCGTCCATAAAGCTGCCGTGTGCGCCCTGTGCTGGGGAGGATTTTCTTGCCCAGATTGATGCATGCCTAAGTGACAAGAATTGGAAATCTGCGTCCGCAGTGGGCAACGAATGACTGCTGAGATCAATCGCGACATGCACGAGGCCTGCGCCATGAGGGTGACACCAGGATCTTCATTCCTTCATTTACCTCTGGCTGACAGCAGAGGTGCAAGTGGCATTCAAGTTCTCAGACGTAGACACTGCCGATCTTTAGAAAGTCTGCCATCAGCATTGTCATTAGATTTTTTTACCAAAACATTTCCACTTCAAAAGGCTATCACTTAAATTACAATGAACAAAAAGCAATGTAAACAAAGTATTGGTACAGGTGTCGGAACTCCGCGGAATGTCACAGAGTTTTAATGTAACTCCGCGGAATTCCACGTAGTAAATCCCCGCGAGTTCTGCCCACCCCTAGATTCCCTTTTGCACTTCTGTTGGCCCTGTTCAGTTTAATTTAGCTACTTTAGTCTTGTGAGTACTGTTGTTTAATTTCTAGCCTTGTGAGCCCTGTTGTTAACTTTCTAGCCTTGTGAGCCCTGTTGTTTCCTTTTTAGCCTTGGGAGCCCTGTTGTTTAATTTAGTATAATTTGTTTCCATGTTGTATTTTCTGCCCCATCTGTGTACTGTGCCCACTGCCCGCTGCTTTTCCCGCTGATTTCCCAATCGCTGCCCTCCCTCGTCCCTGCCAGCCCCTCCCACCTCCCACTTCCCAGGACTACTTATGGGGGCCTCTGTGCGGCCGTACCTATGGCGTGCCAAAGTGAAGCCCGTCTGTGCCCATCAGTGCCTGGACCGTGCCCCGCCCCATGCACTCTCACAGATACTACGCCACAGACATATGTGCCCTGCACCCTGGACGCAACAACAACTGCTGCCTCTCTTCACCTCACTCCACAGTGGGACCTTTCACCTGCAACCACTGCAGGTTCACCTCCACCCCAGCACCAACCACCATCAAAGCAACAGCGCCAACCCTGGTTAAAGAGACCTCTTTGGAACAACTCAGCTGCCTCCTGATAAATGCCAGATCACTCTGCAAACAGGCCACCGAAGTCTGGGACACCGTCTCCACCCTCACCCCCGACGTGACCTTCATTACAGAGACCTGGCTTCAACCCCACATCCACCCCGGACATCGCCACGGCAACACCCATAGGCTACAAGATAAAACACCGCAACCGCACCAACATACATGGAGGTGGCATCGCCATCGTACACAAGGAATCGATCACCTGCACCATCACTGATGACCAAACCACGCCGATCATGAAACACATGAACTTCCAGCTCTGCATCACTGATAAAACCACCATCAAAGGCGCCATTGCATACAGACATCCAGGGCCACGAACTGGTCTCAGCGACGCCATCACTGAATTAATCACCCCGCTCGCCATCAAATCCGATCACTGTGTCTTCCTCGACGACTCCACTGACACCATCTCCACTGACCTCCGGGAAAGACTCGACAACATCGGCCTCAAGCAGCTGGTCACTGATCCCATGCACAAAGCAGGACACATACTGGACCCCATCTTCACGTCCAGCAACCCTTGAGGGTGAGCAATCTGTACCCTTAGAAGACTTCCACGCTTGTCTACGGGACACAGCACTCTGGCTTAGGGAGAATTCTCTTCAATTCAATTCTGATAAAACAGAAATCTTACATTGTGCCGTAGGTAGAATTCCCCCTATACTTCCGTCTGATTTCTGGCCTACCTCTACTACTACTTCATTGGCTCCTAGCAAATCAGTACGTAATCTGGGAGTCATGTTTGATGATAAGTTGACACTCGAAAAGCATGTTAATAAAACAGTCGGGTGCTGCTTTACTTTGATTAGAGCACTCCGAAAATTTTTCCCACTGTTCTCAATACAGGCCAGAACACTGATAATTAGAGGTACTATCCTTAGTAGGTTGGACTACTGTAATGCTCTGTTGCTGGAATCACCGAAGTATCTGATTGAGAGATTACAGCGAATACAGACCATGGCGGCCAAGTTGGCATTGATGAGATCATACCGTTCTTCCGCCTCTCAGGCACTCTCAGAGCTGCACTGGCTTCCAATCTCGCAGCGGATACTTTTTAAGGCCTTGTGCATTGTGTTCAAGGCCTTGCATGGCACTGGTCCTAAATCATTGCAGGAAAAATTTGCATGGTATGTTCCCCTCGGATGCTCCGTTCCTCTTCGGCTAATCTGGTGAAAGTGCCTAGGGTCAGGAAAACTAAATCAGGAGGTAGGGCCTTTAGCACAGCGGCTTCACGCCTTTGGAATAGACTCCCGTCTGATATTAGACAAATAGACGATCTCCTGCAATTTAGAAAAAGGGTAAAACCTGGCTCTATCCTCAAGCTGGCCTATCTACATCTTGCTATCCTCACGTCTAGTAAAGGGCTTTCACGGATATTTACACTCAGTCAGGCACTTGTATCACAGCGCCAGGGTACCCGTAGGGTGTTAGTTGCGCTTTATAAATGCTGATAATAATAATACAGCTACACCTCGGAACTCACTTGGTCGGACCACTCCATCTTACACTTCACCCTCGCCAGACCTTCCCCAATCTCCTTAGTGCCCCCTACCGCAGCTGGACCAAGGTCACTCTGCAACAATGGATGACGCCCTCAGCATCACTCTGCCAACTGTGAACACCAACTTTGACCAGGCAGTAGAGAACTTCAACGCCTGGATCACCAGTGCCGCCAACCGAGTCACTCCCACCAAACCAGACAAAACACACAGACCTACCAAATGAGCCAGCTGGTACACTCTGTAACTCAGCCCACCAAAGCACAGGTGCAAACAACTGGAAAGAAGATGGTGCACCAGCAGGAACCACACTGACCGAGCCCCCTTCAAATCAGCCCTCAACGACTACCAGCGCCAGCTCAAAGCCATAAAAAAGGAGCCCTGACCCACCCTATCGAGACCAGCACCAACCAAACCAAGGAACTCTTCACCATCGTCAGAGAGTTCACATGCCCGTCAGACACTGGAAATTCGATCCCCTCCTCACAGGAACTCTGCGACGCTCTCACCGACCACCATGATAGCAACCATCTATAGAAACATTGATCCCCAACCCTCCGAACTTCTCAGCATCCCATCGACCACCACCGCTGACCACCCGCTCGCGGCATGGGAACAACTCAGCACACTGAACCCAACCACTCTCATGAACTCTATCCACTCTGGAGCACCGACCAATGCCCCCAAGGCTTTTCAACCTCGGAAGAGACAAGATCAGCCACCAACTCACCACCATCCTCGATGCCTTCATAACCGCAGCCACCTTACCCGATGCCTGGAAACATGTGGAGGTGAGACTTTTCCTCAAGAAACCCTCGGCAGACCCCAACGAGCTCCAGAACTACCGTCCCATCTCACTGCTCCCATTCCCGACCAAGGTCCTGGAGAAGGCCATCAACCTCTAACTCACCAAACACCTGGAGAGAAACAACCTACTGGACCCATCCCAATCAGGCTTCAGAGCCAACCACAGCACCAAGACAGCCCTGATCGCCGCAACAGACGACATCTGCACCCTACTCGACAGAGGAGAATCATCCGTCTTGATCCTGCTTGACCTCTCCGCAGCCTTTAACACCGTCTGCCACCACACACTCATCAATCTACTACGCCATATTGAAATCACAGACGATGTGCTCAGATGGATGACCTCCTTTTTTAATGGTTGCACCCAGACAGTCCGCCTCCCTCTCTTCACCTCACAACCCAAGCACATCATCTGCGGCGTACCACAAGGCTCATCCCTCAGATCAACCCTCTTCAACATCTACATGACACCACTCGCAGACATCGTCAGATCATACGACATCAACATCATCTCCTACGCCGAAAGACCAACTTCGACGACTGTATGAAGAACGTCTCAGCCTGGATGAAGGGCATCTGCCTGAAGCTCAACACGGACAAAACGGACGTTCTGACCTTTGGCAGACACACTACCCTCTGGAATGAATCCTGGTGGCTAGTGGAGCTCGGACCCACCCCCACACCGAAAGACCATGCCCGCAACCTCGGCAACATCCTGGACAGCGAACTCTTCATGAAATGTCAGTTCAATGCCGTCTCCTCAGCCTGCTTCTATATGCTCCACAAAGTTTTCAAGTGGCTCCCCATCAACACCAGGAAAATGGTGATGTAGGTGCTCATCATCAGACGACTAGACTACGGCAATGCACTCTCTGCAGGCATCACCACCGAACTCATGCATGGTCTCTAGACGATCCAGAATGCAGCTGCCAGACTCATCCTCAACCTGCCCAAGGGGACCCACATCACCCTGCACCTGAAGGACCTCCACTGGCTCCCCGTCCAGAAGAGATACCAATTCAAGCTTCTGACCCATGCCTACAAAGCCCTCCACAACCAAGGACCTGCCTACATGAACTACTGCCTTCATTTCTACCAACCTCCCAGGAATCTTCCCTCCGCACACCTCGCCCTCGCACAGATACTATACATCCTCCGCTGCCACTACGGAGGACGCTCCTTCTCCCACCTTGCCGCCAAAGCCTGAAACGCCCTCCCCCTGCACCTCCGCAACACACCCTTGTGGACTCATTACCTGGCTCTTCGACTGATACCTGCATCCTAGTGCCAGGATAGCCCCTTAGGTGATTGGCCACGTTCTACCAAATACTACTTTCATTGATTGATTGATTGATTGACTTGTCACTAAAAGTCCTGAGTTATGTATGAGTGCAAAGGAGTCTTATGTCAAATCAATGAAGCTGCCTAAACCAATTATGATAATCCTCACACATCATAATACTCTAATATGGCTCATAGAAGTTCACATGGATCTACGTTGTGTAATGCCATAGGCCTCGGTTGAATTATCCATTGAGAAATGTTGATGGCACACAATTCATGACGCTCAGTTTCAAGTAATACCTGGACAATACACGTAAGCCAAGGAACTTCTCTGTGAGCCCTCAACAAAGAAAGTCTGGTCTTTGTGAATGTTGTGAGGTCTACTTGTGCTACATGAGGTGAAGGGGGCTGATGCCAACCTTACAGTGATCAAGCACCATACACCAAATGCAGCCATGTGGGGGTGTACAAGGGTAGTGAAAGGTGAACACACACATTTGGAGCTATCCTTGGCTCACAAATCCCTTCCAAAGTGGGAACTGTGTGTGGATTGTATGATATTACACACACGCACACATTGTCAGAATAGCATTTGTCACACCAGAAAACTTGTAAACCATGAAATGATCAGCTACACGAATATGCTTGTGCACAAAGGATGGCAAAACTTTGGGCAATTATCATTAAGTGTTGTGTTGCAGGTGATCCACTCAAGAGGACAAAAGGGCAATCACAAAACTAATTGTGGTTTGTTAATGCATGCCAAGGCACCTTGTGTGTCCCTGAGTACCTTGAAGAAGCTAAAGGAACCTAAGTCTGCACAAAATACAGACTTGTGTTATTCAGCAGCCGAGAGGTGTGCCAAGGGTGGAGTGTGGCATTCATCATTTTATTTATTTTATTTTTATTTGAAAAGTTTTATATAGCGCTGGCTAGACCCGGAAGTATCAGAGCGCTTTACATGAGGTAGGACATTGGTTTCAGAACATTGTTACATAGTTACATCAGTTGCTGGACCGGTCTAAAACATAGAAAGGGAAACAGTGTAACATAGTTACATGAGTAACAAAAGCATAGCATAGCATAAGAAAGAAACCGGCAAGGGGGAAAATACTTCAGGGGACACAGAAAAGTCAGGCTGGAAAAGGGGAGGCAGACAGAGAGTCACGGAGGGAGGAGGCAGGGGAGGGAAAAGAAAAACAACGGGGAGACGAGGAAAACAATGTCCGATGTCTGGCTGGGTAGGTGACGGCCGAGGGGTGAACCAGAGCCAACTCCTCTATAGCTACATAGGACAGCTCCACCGGGTATCGGCCAAGGTTGCTCGGGCACCTCGGTATGAACAGATGGTTATGAGGATAGGTGAGAAACAAGTTACAAATTACATCAGTTACAAGGGCATGTTACACAGATGTTACTAGAGCATAGAATAGCACCAACACATAGAAAAACAATGTTACACGGTCACATGAGTAAATAGGGTATTAGATAACAGAGACACATATCCTAGGGGCATAGAAGGTAAGGGTGGAAAGAAAAAGGGATAAGGAATGCAGCTCGGGTCAGGCAGACCAGCAAAGGGAGAGCCACTGGGATGGGAGGCAGCCACAGGAATAAGGAGGGCAGGAGATCGCAGATACTGTGTCCAATGTCCGGCTGGGTAGGTGACGGCCGAGGGGGTAAACCAGAGTCGATCTCCTCTATAGCTGTCTAGGCAGCTCCACCGGGCATCGGCCATGTTGCATGGGCTCATACATGCATGGAAATGTGTTTGTAATGATACATAATTAGAGGCTTTCATTTGACTGCAATTTTGCAACTCACTTAGCGCTTGGGAGTTCAGGTAACATTTCTAACCCTGTGCATCCTTCCACTGCTACCTGAGATTTGCGCTTTGGCATTGTCCTGGCTGGCTCTATCAGAGCGCGTTACATGAGGACAGAGTTACTTCAATTACATCAGTTCAGAAACAAAGACAAAGCAAAGCTAAACATACAAACAGTCCTGTGGAGCATAGAGGGTCGTGGAGGCCGGGAGATAGAACTTAGGGGGAACATTACAAAGTCACAGTAAGCAAACAGTAGTACGGAACTACATCAATTACCAGGGCACAAAAAACAAATCCTTGCATAGGATACCAGGGAAAGAAGAAACGTAAGAACAGGTCAGAAGAGAACATAAAGGGGGAGGGGAGATGAGCCCGAAACTGGACAGGGACAAATCAGGCAAACCGGCGGTGAGGAACAGCTAAACATCATGAGTCACATAAAGACAAAGTCAACAAATAAACCAGACAGGTCGGGGACACAGAATCCACGGCATCTGGGGTCGGCCTCAAACACCACGCTAGCGCAACCTGGCTGTGGAGAGGGTCAGAAGGGGGCGAAATGGATGTCTCGGACGGATCCTCGTTGACAAAAGGAGAGAAGGCGCCCCGTTAAGAGGGGATCATCATGAGGGGACAGCAGTTTTAATACCGGGTCTTTCAAAGGGCTATGTGTTAATTTTCGTCCCTGGGGCCGGCCACCAGAATCTTCGAGCCTTCCAGTGCGTCCCTTCACACCACCGACTCCCGCTGCGTGTCCGGAGGGGGGGACCCAATGCCTTGATTCAGTCCAGACCACTCAATTGCTCCAGGGAGGGGGCCCTGCTGTTCCCTACGCGCCCAATGCTCAGGGCTCCAGCCCCCTGCTCAGGCTCTTGCCGCCGTGAACTGCCCCTCCCCCAGTTCCGCAGTTAGTCCTCGCGGCCTGCTCAATCCCCGGCTTTGCGTAGCTGCGCTGGCTGGAGATCAAGGTTCCAGAGGGAGAGGAGGCTCCCACTTCCCCTCCCTGTCCCCAACCAGGTCCAGCTCACCTCCGTTTGGCCTCGCGCTTCAACCGGCTGGCCACAGGGGTCTCTGGTTTTTTCCCCCTGAAAGGAAGGGGGGGGGAGCCACTAAACTGCTATGGGGCCGGCCCGCTCCCCCCACTCTCCAGGCCCGGTATTGCCTCGGGGCTCGCTCTGCCTCACCGGGGGTGTAGCGCAGGTCCGTCGATGGTCCGCACACCACTGCATGTGAGCACAGGCACTCGCAAGCTCCAGCCCTGTGACATGCTATGGTCTCCGGCCACTTGTCCCGCGGCTCGGCGTCACAGGAGCAAGAGGCGCATTCCTCCGGGGCCTGCGTCGCTTGTAAAAAACAGCTGTTCCGCTGTTGTCTGTGTTCGCCCTCTATCATGCATCCACCCACGGGTTTTAACCCATCACCAGACTGACAAATATTGATAGACAATGGAATGTGTCCTAATTGTACAACGCCTCACCAAAGGTACATTCGGATAACATACTACTTTCTCTCCACCTTGTTTGCACTTTCTAAGTGTGCTGTATTCAGTAGCTCACTGATAAACAGGAAATGCCTCAGAGGGTTGTGTATGTGCTGGAAGGTGTACCTTCCTGCCCAAAATTTACTTGCCTGCATGCCAGGCACCCTTGCAACATGATGGGAGGGTGGCTGTGTTGGTACAAGGTATCCAAAACTGTACCAGCCCTAGGAAAGGACAGGAATGCTACACTAAAGGAGGATTATGGAGCATTCCGCCCCTTTCCCTTTCACACTAGAAAGGCGCTTTGCTGTGTTGTGTCGCATGTATGTATCAAACATATGGCTCCTTGTGTGCATAACTGTGCAGGCACACATGCACATTTGCAATATGTGTCCAGACTCATATTTATCAAAAAATTTCCATTACTGATAAACAATATTGCTGAAAAACATCTACGCATATTATTGGATCCTTCCATGTGGTGGTAAGTCAGACATCATTAAGATATGATCTACATGGCCCTCTGCGTTGCAGTAGCTGGGCCACTGCATGGCCCTTTTGTGCTGCTGTAGTTGGGCCTCAGCGTGGCCCTTTGCATTGCTGTAGTTGGGCCATTGTGTGGCCCTTTGCATTGCTGTAGTTGGGCCACTGCGTAGCCCTTTGCATTGCTGTATTTGGGCCACTGCATAGCCCTTTGCGTTGCTGTATAAGTGCTACTGCATGGCTATGTGTGTTGCACTAAATAAGCCATTGCGTGGCCCTTTACGTTGCTGCATATGTGCTACTTACTGCGTGGCTATGTCCATTGCGCTATATAGGCCACTGCATAGGAAACATATGCATTGCGTGGGTTTTTGTGGCATTCTATATAGGACACTGCGTAGGTACATTGGTATAGCATTGGACCTTGAGTTGTTTGGGAGAGATTAGTGAATCACACAATGTACATTATGTACATTTGTGTAGCAATGCATCAGAAAAATCAAAGCTAATTATAATAACCTGCCTGTCACACCCATGAAATGATGCAATGGGTGTGGCTGCATACCAGGAAGTGTAAATGTTACTTTCACTTTATGTTAGTGTCTGTTGGATGCTGCTGGTGGTGTGAGGAGTTCTGTGTGAGTTAGGTGGTTTTTTGGCTGTTTCTGATGGAGTCTGTGTCTGTCCCTGTGAAGTGTATTTTGTGTAGTTTTTGTGCCTAACTGTTGTGTTTTGTGTTTGTAATTGTTGTTGTATTGATGGGTGTTTGTATAATCTGAGGAATTTGTTATATAGGTATAGTTAAGGGTTAAAAGGGTGTTTTTTGTGGGTTAATTATAGATAGGACCTGTGCCTTTGTGGCCAGGTTTAAAAATGTATACATAAGTGTAAAAGGTGTCTAAATGTGCCACTGCACTGGAATACCATGGTGCTTAGTTTAGATTTAGAAGTGTGTGTAGTTGCTCTATTTTTTATGCAATGCTTCCATTTTTGGTTAGCAGGTGGACATTGCCCAATTACCCATGGTGAAATTGACAGCGTAAGGGATACTGATGTGGAAAGTAAGTGTCATAAATACCTGGTTGTAGCTCTGTGACAAGTGTATGTGATCCATGATATTTGTAACAGTGTGATGTGTATGGAGAGATATTCATCACCTACCAATAAATCACTCAGATTTATTGAGCAAACACAACATCACTTGTTTTAGCATATTGTAAAATAAACAGGGAGGCATGTTAATGTAATGAAGTGTCAATATAGGTGTAGAAGAGTATTTCAGCAGTACCCCACTTGAAATATGGGGATTTTATACCAGTAACAGTATCTGTGTGCCATACCGAACAACACTTTGCATAGGCATTCATGACAGTCTCACCAGGTTAGCCATCACATTGCAATAATTGCACAACAGATGCTGGAAATGTGCCAGTTACATCCGACATTTAGGTGTATCTAGATAACCCATAAAAAGGTACAATTGACATCTTAACATGTGTTGCCGCAGGGGTGTGAATCATTTGTATGACATCCAAACATCCACTCAGTATTACCACTTACCTGAGGTATAGCTGTTGTAATCCAGTCTCAGGGATGTCTGACCCTCCATCAGAGGTGTCCATGTCAAATCTATGTAGAATGGAGTGACAGTGGCCCCATTACACCGAATCCCTGGAGACTGCGTGGATGTAAGGCAGCTAATGGATCGATCTAAGGTTTGCTTTTAAACAATAGCTCTTAGCCTGTCCAATGCACATTGGGAGGGCAGATGTCCACATGGCAGGGAACTTGTGCTGTGGCCTAGGTGGATGGCAGCCTACAGATCTCAGTTATAAATGTATCTGTAGAGCACAGAGTGGCAATATTATTGTTGTGAAACCTATACAGCTCCGGTAGGCCACACTGCATTGATCAAAAGTCATTGGCTTAAATTTGGCCAGCAGGGCATATTTATCATTAAGTCACTCAGCGCATTGCAGCACAGCAAGCCACCTTGCTGTGTTGTGTGACATGGAAAGGGCAGGAATTAACCTTATTTAACATAATACAGTGCATTCCTGTCTCTTCCCAGTGCTGGTGCATAATGTGCTGCCTAGCGCCAACGCAGGACCCCTTGCACCATGGTGCAAGGGTGCCTGCGTTGTAAGCATGATTGTTTTTGTGCAGGAAGAGACACCTTAATGCACAAAAATAACCCCTGAAGCATTTTCCTCTTTTCATGTGCGCTGCAAACTGCAGCATACATAGAAAGAGGAAAAAATAAGGAGAAATAAAGATATTTCTGCTAGTCATGTCTCCCCTGGGGATGTATAGAAGTTTTGAAGCATTCCCAGGTCTACCACTTATAGTAAATCTGGGAATGTGCCAAAATACATGGGTGTTGCATGGTAACACCCATGCAACACCCATTGAAAGCCACCCTATGAACAGAGTAATGAATGCAGCGATTTGCGCTGCATTGCGTTACTCAGGATTTATCAAGCCACTCAGGGCCACACAAGCTGGCCATGCGTGGCTTGATAAATCACACTTAAGGGTTGCATCACTTTTTCACCCAATTGCATGGTGCAAAAGCGATGCAATCCAATGATAAATATGCTACTATATTTCCCATATAGTGGCATATCAATGCCAGCCTCATGGACAGTATCTAACCTATGTAGCATTTATGTCAAGCTTTCATGCAGTGCAATGCAGCAAGTCACCTTGCTGCACTGTGTGAAAGGGCAGGAATGCACAGTGATTGAGGCAGCCCATTCCTGTCCTCTCCTACTGGTGGGGTACTTTTGCCTGCCTAGCGCTAACCCAGGCACCCTTGCATCATGGTGCACAGGGGCCTGCATTGTAGGCAAAATATTTTTTTTATTTTTTTAAGTCCTCATCAGCCTAGGTCCACAAAAGGAATAAAGAAACGAAACTCCGGGGTCTCCCTGAGTATAGCACCATCCGGAGCCCTTTTGTATTCAGACCTAAGATGGGTCACTCTATACCTTGCTTCTATTACTCCGACCATAGGAAGCCCTGCAATCGACCAGACCCTCTCAAGGCTGCCACCGGGATAGTCAAGCAATATGGTATAAAGGCCTAATCATAGGACTATAGTTGTTCACAGTTACAAAGAGGTTATCCAATTCTCAAAGGGGAGCCAAAACTCATTACGCTTGCGCTTTACAGCTCTGTCCATCTTAGCTGTATATTTTATAGAAACTAACCATTCTACTTTATTCGGGGGCATAGCTTTAATCCAATACTTACAAATTTCTCTGCGGGCAAGCAATATTAGGTAGAAAATTAATTTCCTTGTGTTTTGCGATAGTGTTCCATAATTAACTGGAAGCCCAAAAAGACAAGGGATATGCTTACCTGGATCAATTCTCCAAGTATTAACGATATCGTACTACTCACATCCCGCCAAAAATCTCGTAATACCGGGCAATCCAAAAACATATGTTCGTCATTACTTTTCTCTTCCCCACACTTAGGACATCTCGGCATGACACCTTTCGCAAATTTTGCCAGTTTATATGGCGTCCAGTAGACCCTGTGGAGACAAAAGAGGTGGTTCCGCCTTAAATTTGCGGCACGTACTGTGGAGTATAGCATATTACAAGATACTTGCCATAAGTCTATAGACTGCTCTCCCGGCAAGCTCTTTTCCCACAGTGTTACAGGCAGGTTGAAGTCTCCATCCGAGCTCTCCACTAAGCTCCAGTACCATCTTGCCACCTCTTTTCCACGGGATCCTTCAGATTGTATTGAGGATTCTAGTGCGTTAGATTGTCCTGCACCTAACCCATCCGTGAGGCTCCAACTTTTAATTTGCAGGTATTTAAATTTTGACAGTTGCCCAACCGCTATCTCCTGGGCCTCCTCCCAGGGAATCAAGACTCCATCAACCATCAGTTGACCCCAGGTGTTTATCCCTGCTTCTTTCAAGGGACGAGCCAGGCAGTCCCTTGACCATTCCGGGGAACCCGGAGAGTCCCAAACAGGAGCCAGTCCACTGTAATAGCTCATATTAGAGTCTCTCCTAATTTTGTGCCAAGTTATTGCAAAACTTTGCAGAGTCTTAAGCCTTACTTTTTTTAAACAGCGAGGATCGCCATATTTATGTATGAAATTCTGCTCGCCCCCTTGTACATCAGATAACATGGCGCTGAACATTCTCCCAATATCAGAGCTGTCTGGCTTGCTTAATAAGCATTTTCCTCCTTTTAATAAAAACACCCAAGCATAATAAGACAAATCCGGGAGTCGTAGCCCTCCTTTATCATACTGCCGTCTAAGCTTTTTCCAGGCAATTCTCGTACCTTTCGACGCCCAGATGAAGCTCTTTACTTTGGATTGGGATTTTTTAAGCCAAGCATCCTTAAAGGCCATTGGAATATTTTGAAACAAAAACGTAAACTTAGGAAGTATTGCCATTTTTACAAGGTTTACTCTACCGTAAATTGTTAGAGGAAGGTGAGACCAACTAAGTAGAAGTTTCCCTACTGCCTTATTAACCTTTTGGAAATTCTTTTCGGGGATTTGTTCTATTTTCTGCACGATTTGAATTCCTAGGTATCTCATTTCTTCCTTTACACAGCTCAATTGCGAGTCAATATTCCACTTCATCACAACTGTTTTGTTTTCATTAATCTCATACCCCGATATCCGCCCAAACTGGGCTGCCAGATCGTAAACTATTGGCAGAGCTGTGTTAAGATCTGAGGTATACACTACTAAATCGTCGGCATAAAGCCCTACATTTTTCTCCCACTCCTGAAACCTAAAAGGTTGTATGCTCTCCCGACGCCTTATCTTTTCAGCTAGTGGCTCGATGTACAAATTAAAAAGTAGGGGAGACAATGGACACCCCTGCCTAGTTCCCCTATAGATGTTAAAACTATTGGACATGTTGCCATTCACCAAAACCCTGGCAGTCGGATTCTTATATAAAAGAGCTATTGCCCTACAGAAATTTCCCCCCAAATTAGAAAGCTGTAAAATTTCCTGCAAATAAGTCCACTTGACCCGATCGAATGCTTTAGTCGCATCTATGGTAATAGCTGCTAGTGGTATTTTAAATGTGGTTGCTATATCAGCAGCACCAATTAAGTTGTAGGTTAGTTCCTTGATGCCTCTGCCACGCACAAAGCCCTTCTGATCTTCGTGTAGCAACACGTCTAGTACTCCACTCAGTCTATCTGCTAATAGCTTCGTAAAGATCTTGTAATCTGCATTAAGCAGCGAGATAGGCCTATAAGAGTCGCAACGGTTAGGTGGTTTATCTACCTTAAGGATCAGAGTGACAATGGCATTGTTCCAAGATTGAGGGATCTCCTTGCCCCCTTCAAAAATCTCAGTAAACAAACTAACCATTACTGGGACCAGGAATGTTTCCAGTTTTTTATATATCTCTACCGGGATGCCATCTGGTCCTGCTGCCTTATTTGCTTTCCCAGCTTTAATAACATTCCTAATTTCCGAGTCTACAATTGACCTATTCACCTCTTCCCTTTGGGGTTCAGACAACTTATGGGGAACTTCCTGACCCAACCACTCTAACACTTCCTCTCCCTGCGTAACTAGATTTTCAGAGTATACTTCCCCAAAATGATTGATCAGAGCCTCTTCTATATCTTCCCTAGACCTCGCTAAGTCTTCTGACCCATCCAACTTTAGTTCTTTAATGAAATTTTTAACTTGATCATTTTTTATCTTCCAAGCAAGTAACTTGCCACAACCTTCTCCGTAGTTAAAATGGGCCAGTCTACTCACTTGCCATCTCTCCTGCACCCTTCTTTCCAAAATGCCTGCTAACTCAACTTTAAGGGCCTCAATAGCAGCAAACCCGGACTCCTGCATTATTTCTTTAACCTGAATCTTTTGTTCTTCCTGTTTGATCTGTTCTTCAATAGTAAGAATTTCAGTTCTTCGTTGCTTATTTTTATAGGACTGGATAGATGTTACCCTCCCTCTTAAAAAGGCCTTATAAGAGTCCCACACTATACCTAATGGGGCACTATCCAAGTTCTGCTAAAAAAAACATTGAGATTCCACCCCCAGTTTTTCCATCGTCGCCTCATCAGACAACATGGTACGGTCAAAGGTCCATCTCCTTTGGCGCACCGCAGTTGGGGGAGCCAAACGTAAAGAAATGGCCGAGTGATCTGACAAATGAGATCCCAGATGACTAACATCTCTAACATGGCCCTTTATAGCTTGATCAATCAAAAAATAATCTATTCGTGATTGGTGACCATATTTTTTATTATTGAACGTAAAGCTTTTTAAAGATCCCTGCCTTTCCCGCCAGATGTCACACCACCCTAAATTCTTTATTGAATTTACAATTAGAGAGCGAGATTTATTATGAGTAGTTGCCCTGCTTTTAGTGGAGCGATCTAACCTGTCATCTAGCACCACATTAAAATCCCCTGCCATTATAATAGGGTCCGGAAAGTCCAGCAGTTCCAGGAGTAAATTACTAAACGGGGTAGGATTATCTAAATTAGGGCCGTAATAGCCTACCAACGTGTAGCACTGATTATAACATCTCATTTTCGCTATTACCCATCTGCCTGACTTATCAGTTCTACTATCCTCAATGATTATCTGAGGGTTAGTTTTAACAAGAATCACCACTCCTCTTATAGTGAGTTGATGGTCCGTACATATTACTCTCTGCAGCCATCTTCTAGACTTAAAAATCTCCATTGTTTCTTTACTAGTTAGATGCGTCTCTTGGAGGAGTATAATTTGAGCAGGGGCATCCCTTATATATTGCAAAATTTTTTCCCTCCTTTGCCTCACCCTAAGGCCATTAACATTCCAAGATAATAACTCTATCTGGGCCTCTCTACTAATACTCATTTTATATTCCTAACTTTCACCCAACCCTTACAACCGGAGTTCCTAGACATTAAAAGAGGACAAATATTTTTTAGTATTTTTTCCCTATGCTCCCCCACCCGTGCCTTCACACATGCCCTTCCCTCGCCCTCCCTTGGAAAACCCTCCTCGCTCTCTCTCATAGCCTAGGCCTAGCCTAAGCCTTAAGGAGACTTCCCGAGGTTGAAGAGCTACTGCTACATTAAACAAAAAAACCCAGTGAAAAAGTGATCTCTTAATCAGGACTAAGTTCAAAAATAAAACAAAATAAAACAGACATGGGGTAGAAGGGGTATACCATGCATAACATCATATAGGTATGGGGATAGAGACTACCAAGAAAAAGTCAAAGGAGAAAAACCCCGAAGAAAAACATCCTCAGCTTCCAACTTCACACTAGTGTCAGATAAAGATCTGAGGAAATCCTCGGCTTCATCTACTCTCCGAAAGGTCTGCATTTTGTTATTATACATCACCCTCAGACTAGCGGGGAATCTTAACTGTGCCGTCGCACCCCGTTTTCTGAAGGGTTCTATCAGGTTACCAAACTCCCATTGCTTATTGGCTGTAATTTGGGAGACATCTGATCTAATATTGAAGTTAATTCCATCTACCGATAAGTTCTTCTGTTTTAGAGCTCTAGATAGTATCTCTTCCTTTATTTTATACGTTAGAGAATTAACCAGGATTCTCCTAGGTTTTGGTTTCTTTGGATTTAACCTAAAGGGATCCCTGTGAACCCTCTGGATATCTTTAACCAAGTCTTCTTCAGAGCATTCCATATGCACACCCTGCTTAATCAACCGTGCCACAAAGGTCTTGATATCCTCCCCTCCGAACCTTCCGGGATTTTTAGAATACGGAGATTGTTTCTCCTCTGATTATTCTCCATTGATTCCAGCTTTTCCTTCAATATAGCCTCATTCCCTTTTAAAACCATGATCTCCTTTGAATTGGCCTCAGTCTGTTCTGTTAAATCTCTAACTGAGCTTTCCAACTGCGATGTCCTAACTGCGATGTCATCTAGTTTTTTCTCCAAACTGTCACAGGAAGCTCTAATCTCTTTTTGATTTGTTTCGGAGATTTCGAATCTATTCCTGACTTCAATAGTTAGCAGCTGAATAAGATCCGAAACTGACTGGGCTTGTGGCTGTTCTTGTGGCTGTTCTTGGGGCTTAAGCTTCGTCTGGGTATGGCATGCGTCTTTCATAGAGCTCTCCCTCTCCGCACCATCCTGAGCATCCGGTGGGGCTTTACCCTTCATTATTTCTGTATGGGAACCATGTGCCTCCATATTACCAGAAGGGGAAGCGATCCTCCCTCTTCCAGCTCTGCTGTTTGTTTACCTGAGGGTGTAGGGAGGGGCAAATTTTCGACCTCCAAAGATTCTGCCAGCACCTGATACTTGTTAGGGCTCAATATGTCTCGATCCGGAGCCAAGGTAGGGTTTTTTAGTTCCAGAGTCTTAGGTACCACTTTAAAAAAAGTTCTTAATGAGGGAGTAATTTTTAGATTAGAAACCTGCAAGCCCCTCTTTTTCCCTTTTGACCTTCTCCTTTTCGGGGTCACCCATTCACCTTCATCGGCTTTAAGAGAGAGATTAGGCTCCGACCTACAGGTATTCTTGTGGGTTCTAAGCCGAGTGCTCTTCCCGTTTTTCCTAGCCTCCAAGCTTCTTAAATTATAACCACCAACCAGAGCAGCGTTTTCCCTTGACTCACCTAACTCTGCTCCACTAACGTCGCCCCTAGATTGTAAGCTCTGAGAGGCGCTTTTCTGTTTTACTAGGGGAAGAGCCTCTTCCCTGTCGATAGTGAGGTTACACGATATCCCTTCCAAAACACACTCAGCACTTCTCCCCTCAAGAGTTTTTCCTGGTTTTGCAAATTTTTCCGTTTCCACCCCAAAAGAAGACAGCCCTACCTCCTGCGCTTTCAGCGCCTCCTGCACCTCCTGTGCCGAGCAGCTAGCAGACTCCCCAGCTTTAGGGGCTCTGCCGACTCCAGAAACCTCCTCTTCTCCAGTGCAGGCCAACTGTCTGTCTTGCAGACGCTTAGAGCACTCGCTAGCGCCGTGCTTGTGCTGCCTCTGCCGCTCCCCCGATGGGACGCCGTGCCACAGCCCTCCTGCCCCTGCCGAGCTCTCTGGCCGCCCGAGCCCAGCAGGAGACCCGGTCGGGTAATCCCCAGACCTCCACGGAATCGCTACCCCTCCAGGGGTCGCACCTCGAGCGCAAGCAACGGAACCGCCTACAGCCTGGAACCCGCTGGAGGGTTTAACGTAAAACCTCCGACCTCAGCTCCAAAACTCTTCCCTTTTCCTGAACAGCCTCGAGGTAGCACTCAGACCGGAGCCATGAACTTGAAACAGCTCCGTAAAAGAAAAACTTTAAAAAAGGAACACTCAAACTTGGCCCCCGCTCCCAACTTCACATTCTACACGTTCTAAACGTCGCTTCCACAAAAAGTGCACCGGGTCATCGCAAATCACTCAATCAGCTCTCCGTCCTCGGGAAACCTCCGCGACCGTGTTTCAACCGGCCGCCATGTTTTCCCCAACTGGCTTGAGGCAGGCAAAGTAATTCTTGGCCAGGTGAGGCCACCTGCCTGCAAAAATACACTCCTGAGAAGCTTTTTGCTCTTTCCTTGTGTGCTGCAGAATGCAGCACAGCGGAATGAGGTAATAAAAATATGAAATTAGATTCTTTCTCCTGGTTTAGGTTCACCCGTGGACTTGATGCTTTATGACATGTTTCCAGGTCTAGCACTGATGCTAAATTTGTGAAGCCATCAAAATAAACGTGTTGATGTGGTGAGACACCCACCCTTCATTTATGGAATGGCTCCCTGCTGCAGAGGAAGGCAAGTCAGCAATATGCGCTGCCTTGTGTACCTCCAGATTACTTAAGACAGGCAGAGCAACACAATCTGCCCTTGCTTACCTTTACACATCTCACTTAGGTTTTACCTTGACCTTGCCCCCACTTGCATGATGCAAGACAGCACCAAAAGTGTACATATCCGGGCCATGGATATTATTTACCATTGACTCATCAGTATGAATGGGAATCACTGGTATGAGTGAAATGCATGGTTCTATATTGTGACTAAATAGATTTTTGTACACCTACACTGACCTTAATTGTGTTAGTTTGACATATTGTAGTTGGAGAAGTCATTGTAATGATGGTATATTGTATATTTCTCTACACGAAGATTAGGTGTAGGTAGTGACTGGCACTTGTGATTGCATAGCAAATGTCAATTAGATTCTGTAATATAAAACTTACCCGAATATGAGATACATTTTTCTCCCTAGCTCACATGACAGCATATATAGCAAATATCTTTGCTTTGAGACGTGCACGTTATTGGTGCATCAAGAATAAAGCCCATGCTTTCTGGAAAATGGGGCACACATATGAGAAGACGAAAGCAGCTGTCATTTTGGGAAGATCTACATGGTCACGGGCACAGAAGACACCCACGGCTACATCATCTCAGGTTGGCACTGAGCAGCAAAGCAGATCACAGCCCACCCGTGGACCCTCAGGTGGACAGCAAGTGTAAGCTACAGGACAAAAGAAGAACGGAGGTGTGGCACAGAAAAAAAAATCCCTTTTTCGCTTGGCTGACGGTTGAATCGAATGGACCGGAGGATCCCTAGGATGGAAAAGGAGCAGAAGAAACAAAGAAAGATTTTGTTGAAGTGCCAGGAGGCCCTCCCAAGCATTGTCACCCAAATTTAATTCCTGGACTCTCCGTCTGGACATCCCCTTCCCTGTTTTTATACATTTTATATTAGTATTGTAAGTGCCCATAGTTATAGTTAGTGTTTAATGTAGGTTTAGGAATAGTTTAGGCTAGTCATAGTTAAGTAAGAAGTTTTTATGCACTATATTTTTTGTAAGTTTTTATTATGGTAGGCTTTTAAGTGGGGGGGGGGGGTAATGTTTGGTGTAAAAAAATATATTAAAAAAAGCCAAAACCAAAATAGAAATAAAAAAATGTGCAAACAAATATATCTTTGTTCAGGTTTCTATGTGTAGATAGTATACGTTTAGGATGTAATTAATGTTTGTATTGTACTGGGCCTAAGTGTATTAAGGAGGGGTTGGGGTTGATGTTTAACTTGTCATGTGTCAATAGTGGTTAAGATAGGATAAGTGTTGGACTAGGTAGTATAGGTGATAGTTAGTGTAGGTTAGTTAGGATTAGGTAATGTTTTTAGATCTTAGGTTTTCCATTTCAATAAATTAATCATTGTTCGATATTATTTATGTGTCATGAGTTGGTAATGTTGTGTTAGGTGAGTACATAATGTTCAATTAGCCCAGAGTACTTTGTAGGAAAATGTTGCATTGTCACACTCCTCTGGACAACTCTAAGGGGGTCATTAGGATGTCGTAACGGTCGCCACCGCCGAATCGTTCCGATTGCCGGCCGGGCGGACTTGGCCCCTGATATGGTGGCGGTGCCTAGCAGGCACCGCCATCCATATTAGCATGCGTGCAGTAACAGGCCTTTCCATGGCGGCAGAAAGGCTGGCGGGGAATTGCTTTGAGGGCCCGTTGCGGGCTCCCGGGGGAGTGGGGGAGGTGGGGGGTGCACTTGGGGGGTAACCATGGTACCCCCTCCATTCCCATGCACAAGGTGGCAGGCACCGCGCGGTGCCTGCCACGTTGTGCATGGAAATGCACGACATGTCAAATTGACATTGCAGCGGGTGCTGCTGTAAGCAGCACCCGCCGCAATGTTAATCTGCGGAATGCGACCGCCAGGGTGGCGGTCGCATCCTAATCAGGGGTGCGGGACCGCCGCATGGCAGGTGGCCGGTCCCATTACCACTGGGATGGCGGGCGGACTAAAGTCCGCCCGCCATCCTAATGACCCCCTAGGTCTTCCTCACATTAGTTATGTATGGACCCATTTCAGTACTTTAGATACTGTAGCTGGGGCTCAGTGTTTGCTTTTACACACAGCACAACACAGGTAGTCTCCTTACTGTAGCGACCTGTGTGAAAGGAAGAGGGCAGTTAAATGTTGGATTTGACATGATGCTCCCTGCCTGCACTGGGACCCAAACTGCTGCCTAGCACTAATGCAGACACCATTGCGCCATAGTGCAAGGGTGGTCTGCGTTGTTGGCTGGTTTATGTTTGTGCAGTAAGTCACACATGCCTGGAAAAAATCGTTCCTCATTGGCATTTACTACGCGCTAAGTGTGCCACATCATGCAGCTCGCTTAAAAAGGGTACACATCAAGAAGTATTGTCCATATATTTCCTAATTTACACTCCCCTGGGTAGGTGCAACATTGTTACAAGTTCCCTGGTCTGCCACTAATGCAAAAATGTATGTGCAAATGATGCACATTGTGTTGATGTGTGGTTGCACTCACTCTCAACACATGTGATGCCTCTCTGTCCAGAGTAACATAAGTCTGCTATTTTGGCCTGTGTTGTGTTACTCCACTTTTATCAGAACACATGGGCCAGGCAAGGTGCCCTTGCATGTCTTGGTTATGGTCATTCAAGGTATTGGGTTGCCATTCTGCATCCTCATGTGGCACAAGCACAAAGCAAATCCAATAGGAATGTGAGCATGAGTATCTGGCTAGTATTGGTACAACCATCCAGAGTAATGTATTGTTGAAAAACATTTGTGTGAGCAGTGAGGTATTCACATTAGGTAATGATGTTGTGATATTTACTTAGCAACATTTATGTGGATCAGAGGAACAGTATTTTGGGCTCACACATCCCATTTATAGGTGGTAAGTATTTGTGTACCTTGCAAAAATCTCACTGTGTGTCTATCAAGAAAATGTGGCTTGGTGATTCACTCTAACATTCCATAGGAGCACAACACATTGCTCGTAACACTATTGCAATGGATGTCATTGTTGTAGTTGCACATACAAAGACAGAATATGCATTTAACTTTAGGTCACTCTTCTTCAGCTTCAACAAAACGTTTTTGATTTAAATTATGTATGAAGACTTTTGCGAATCAACCATACAAATCTCGTAATGGTATTTCACATTTTTTTATTATTACACAGGTTCAGATCCTCACATTACAACATGTGAGTAGTAATCTTTTTTTACAATCAACATGTAGTGCCAAATTAAAATGTTTCATGCTTCCAAATACATTTGGAATGAAATGTGACTTCACATGTATATGTGTTATTTGAGAAAAATGTGGAGAAATGAATTGCCACTAGCAAATGTAACAGATAGTTTTTTAAGCACAGGCGGACAAGATAAACTACTGCACAAACATTTGAGTACTCTACTGGGTTGCAAAAAAGGTGGCATGATGTCCTACACATGACAGATAGAAAAATTGGCCAGGGACATTCACAAATGGGTGTGCAGACAAAATATTGAGTTGGAAATTTCGAACTACAGAAATACCGAGTCCTAAATATCGTCAGTGAGAAATATCGACAGCAAGAATATCGTGGTCAAGAATATCGATTTTAAGGTAAGAAATATTGTTTTTAAAAATATAGAAGTCAATAATATCTTTTGCAAAAATAGTTGTTTAAAATATCAATTTTTTAATTAGTGTTATGCATTTTAGTATATATTTTAAATGTATGTGATGTTTTTTTGTGTAAGTATTGTTTATGTTTTTTAATATATGTGTTAAGTTTTTAGTAGTTATCAATTCTATTTTAATTAACTTTTGCGTTTTTTAGTTCAGTAGCGGTTTGTGGGTTTAGAGGGGAATAGGGTTGGAAGTAATTTATTTATAAGAAATTAATGATATTTTTTTAATTATTCATATTTATTTAATTGAGATTTTATAGTGTTAATTGTGGGAAGTAATTTATTTATAATTAATTAATTATGACTGTTGTAAATTAATATTAATCAATTAATTGAAAATTAAATATGGAAATTGTGTAATTAATTTTAGGTGCGGGCTGTGGGGTTTATAGGGGTAAAGGGTGGGAAGTAATTTATTTTTAATAAATTAATAATTATGTATTAATTATTCATTAATTAATTGAAAATTAAATATGGAAATTGTGTTATTAATTTTAGTTTGGGGGTTTATAGGGGTAAAGGGTGGGAAGCAATTTATTTTTAATTAATTCATAGTTAGTTGTTAATTAATATTAATTAATTAATTGAAAACTTTAAGGCCCATTACGATACCGGGCATAAAAAAATCCGCCACCCATGAAAGCGGCAAAAATCCGCCCGCCTACACCGTCTGAATACCGACCCAGCAATCATGATGCCTCGAACCGAAAACCGCCAGCGGCGGTAAAAAAACACAAAATACCGCCCGCCCTTGCCCGAGTCGGAGTCAAACCGCCCGCCACGGACGGAAAGACGCACGACAACACAAAACCGCCCGCCCTCACGGTCGAGACACCGCACGTGAAATTACGATCGCACCGACATGAGCGCGGAAAAACAACAAATACACCGCCCGCCAGCGTAAACAACACTGAAGAAAATGGACACGGCAGAAGCCATGGCGGCCACGTCCCTGCACAGAAACAGCCGCGGACTCAAACAAACACACACAACATGGCAAACAAGTCCACACAGCAACCCACGCACAAATACACAGACAAAGTACACATCCCGAATACACACCACCCCATGACAAACAAATAAACTACAAAGCCCAGAACACCAGCCACAACACACCTGAAAACAACAGACCATCAGGACACACCCAAACAGGTAAGTACAAAAGCAGCCCCTCCACAGACCACAACCCCTTGCAACATTGCAAAGCAGAGAGGAGAGGAGAGGACACAGTGACACAGCAAGGACAGCAGCACACCACAGATACGCACACATCACACCCACCACCACCACCACCACCACCAAACACCGGCACCACAAACCCCCTGCACATCACACATCACACACCGCACCAGCACCACAAACACCATGGCATCACACAGAATGCCCAAGTTCACTTCCACTGAGCTGACGGTCATGGTCGACGAGATCGTCAAGGTGCACACACAAATCTATGGCAACCAGGTCCAGCACACACCACTAGCCACCAGAAACAGAATGTGGAACAGAATTGTAGACCAGGTCAATGCAGTCGGGACCGTACCCAGAAACAGAGGAGAGATAAACAAACGGTGGAACGACATCAAAAGCCTGGTCAAGAAGAAGGAGAGCAAAAATCGAGAGCTGGCTGCCACGACTGGCGGAGGGAATCCCGCGCATTACAAGACCTTCAAAGCGTGGGAGGAGAAGGTGCGAGTCATCATCCATCCGGAGATCCTCACCGGATTACCAGGGGGAGTGGAGGCTGGTAAGTACAAACAAATGTATGCCAGCACACCGCTATGTACTCACATGCACTACCACCATGCCATAGCTCCGAGGGACAAACACCCCCATGTCCAGTACACAATACACAACACATCACTCACACATGCAACAGGCACCACCACACACACAGCCCAAACATATCAACTAACAAAACCATGGGGGCATGTGTACACACAGCCAGCCACGTAACTACCAACAGGTCCCCTAGTACTCCAGAAGCGCCACAACGAGCACCCCCCACACCCATGTGGCAGCCGTAGCTGCACCAACCGACAAGTAACAGGTAAGTAGCCGCAACACAAAGGCAGTGGGTGGGAGGGGGGACAGCTGAAGTACAACACCCACCAGGCCCCTAGTCCTACAGCACAGCAAGGCGGAGCACCCCCCACACCCATGTGGCAGCCGTAGCTGCACTAACCGACAAGTAACAGGTAAGTTGCAGCAACACAAAGTGCAGTGGGTGGGAGGGGGGACAGCTGAAGTACAACACCCACCAGGCCCCTAGTCCCACAGCACAGCAAGGCGGAGCACCCCCCACACCCATGTGGCAGCCGTAGCTGCACTAACCGACAAGTAACAGGTAAGTTGCAGCAACACAAAGTGCAGTGGGTGGGAGGGGGGACAGCTGAAGTACAACACCCACCAGGCCCCTAGTCCCACAGCACAGCAAGGAGGAGCACGGCCCACACCCCACACCCACGTAGCAGCCACTGCAGTGCACACCGGCAGCTGACAGGTAGACATCCCGCCCCAGGACAAACGGTGTCAGTGGGCGTCCAGCCATCACCACGACCCATAACACCGCCCCCACCCCCACAGACCTGCAACATGGAGCACCCCCGCCCATAACCATGTTGCATCCAGTCCAGTGCACGCTCAAAAACAACCTGCAGGTGGGAAACTGGACAGGGCGGGGTGACTGGAGGCATGAGGACTGAATTACGACTAACACATGGGACATGTCAAGTAGCAGAGGAACACGCAGCACTGCTCCCTGTCACAACCATGTGAACAATGTGCACACGGACATGAACCACAGAGTCACACCCCACATGACCCATCACAGACACAGCAACACCCAAGGAGCCACGTCTGCATGCACAAGTCACACTGATTACAGAACCACACGGCAGGCACAGTGCAACCCATCACACACAACTGCAACACCATCGAAGTCCTGTCCATGTAGCCCCTACTGCCTGTCAACCACACATCCCACAACTACGCCCATGTAAGACATACCACACTAGACGCAACAGCGTGGAACAACATAAATGCACACGAACACCACTGGACCCATCAAACACACAGACACACAATGCACATACAACATACCATCCATCTCATCCGTCAGCCCCAGTCACATGAAAGGTATGTCATCCGAACAGCTGGTCCACATACAGTAGTCACGCAAAGAAACATGCCCATGACAAATCATGTGCCAGAAGTGAATGAAGCGCACGTCACACTGTGAGCAACAACACACATAACATGGGCCACACCCCCCGAGCACTGCATTGATGCACATGGCACAGGGCAGCACGCACACCAAGGAATTGGACCATCTGCAATACGTCGTGTGGCACACAACCATCACTCACTCATAACAATGCGTCCAATTACATGGCCAGAAATCACAACAGACAGCAAATATGCAGGGTATGTCAGACATACACACACCTCAGACCATGCACTGTCATGTTGCCACAACACATGTCACGTTCTGCACCCATGGCTCACAGTATGTACCCCCAAAGCATAGTTCATCTCAAATGCGTTTCAGGGGCTGACCCCCATTATGCCATCTGCGTTTCTAAGCGTTACATTTGAACCCCAAGAGCATAGTACAAACCAACCTCCACGATGGGTCTGGAGTCCGCATACACCAGAGCCACAAAAAGCAGGAGCACAGCAACACACCCATCGGCATTGCCAATCCGTCCCATGCCACATGTCCACAGCACACAGTCCCATTGGCATGCCCACACAACAACAAATAGCACAGCCACACACACGGCTCCGGGAAACCTGTGCACGACTGTGCACGAACTGTGGATGTCAGACAACCTATACATACTTTGTCATGTGCAACACAATAACATATCTCATTCCCCCCACAGGTGACGAACTGCTGGATGCTGGAGATGGAGACAGCAGCCAGCACAGCCAGCCTGCAAGCCCCCAACAAGGACTCACGGATGTGGAGGATCTGTCCTCCTATTCGGACACGGACCACCCAGCAGGCCCATCTGGTGTGGCAGGGCCCAACCGCACCCCAGGCACCCTCCTCCACCCACCAACCCATCATCCAGGGCTGATGACCACTCACAGCCCCCTGCTGCCACTGTCGTAGCGGCCACTACCACTGTTGTGGCGGCCACTCCCACGGTCGTTGCGGCCACTCCCACTGCCGCAACCACCACCACCGCCGCGACCACCACCACGTCATCACTGGCCCCAGCCCCAGCGCAAGTGGTGGTCCGGCCGACTGGGTCCACCCTGGGAGCCACAGCGAGGACCGTGGTGAGCAATGTGGCTAGTGGGCAGGTCGGTGGCAGCAGTACTGGTAGGAGGAGCAGGGTCAGGCCAACGCCAGCCTCCCTGGGAGCCATGCCCTGCCTCAAATGGCCAGAGTACTTGGGGCCTATGAAGAGGCCCAAGGACAATGGGCCAGGTCTGCTTCCGACACGCGGGAGGTCCTGGGGGTGTTGAGGTCCATGGACGCCCATATGGGCCAATTCGTGTCCCGTATGGACCAACTCGTGGACCGCATGGGCCAGCTGGTGGTGGCGGTGGGGTCACAGGCAAGGCCAGCAACACCACCTCCGCCACCACCTGCTAGGGCGCAGGGTCGGGCAGCAGTGTCCACTTCCCCTGCGTCCACAGCCAGTGAGCACACCTCACCCACCACCAGCAGGTCGCCACCACACCCCCCCTCCCAAACGTGGAAGGGGCCGTCCGAAGTGGAAACAGATGTCCCGGGAGGACTTCGCACGCTCCAGACGCAAGTGAGGCAGCCAGCCATCCTTGACCACCCACTGCATTGACTTGGACTACGATCCCACCCCACACAGCCATCAGAATGGCATGTGTCTGTTGGACTAGGGACATAGAACTAGTGGGTACACCCTGAGCATCACGCAGCCATGGCCGACAGCTCATTGTCACTGCACGCAACACTCATGTCATCACCTTGCACACAATGACATGTCACAGTTGAAAATAAATGCACCTTTTACACAAACTGCTGTCTGTGCACTGTGTTTATTGAACGATGATCAACCGCCACCTTGAGCAGAAAAGCATCGGATGTGTGGCATGGCGATGGGACAGGAGGGGCTGTAGGGACCTAGGGGGGGAAGACAGAACAGGAGCACATTCAATGAGTGTGTCACACACCCATCACACAGTACATGTCAACAACTACAAGCAATGTACACACATCGCACAGAGCAATAGGGCACAATGCCACAGCCACCGTCAGTGGCATACAAACCTGGACATGGACCATTGACACACAGCACACAGTGAACATAAGGCCTCCGTGACACAGCACACAGACACCTGCACAACTACAGCCACATCATCCGTCGTACATGGACACTCACCGTCAAGTGAAGTAGCGGGCGATGAGCTGCTGACGGACATTCACAGCTTCCTCCTCTCCGCTGTCTTCCTCACTCGAGCTGTCCTGGTCTGCAGGCTGGGGCCCTGGTTGATCTCCATCATCCACAATTAGGGGGATCTGCTTTCGAATAGCCAGATTGTGCAGCATGCAGCAAGCCACCACTATCTGGCACACCTTCTGTGGGGAGTACGCCAGCGCACCCCCGGTGCGGTCCAGGCATCTGAACCTGGACTTGAGGAGGCCAAAGGTACGCTCGACCACACGTCTGGTCCTCCCATGTGCCTCATTGTAGCGGTCATCTGCTGGGGTCCGAGGATTTCGTAATGGACTGAGCAGCCAGGGCCCATTCGGGTAAGCCGAGTCACCTGGGCGTGAGGGACACAGAGAACCGTTGCAATTCAAACAGGACAGTAGACAGCATCCTTAAGCCAGCACGCTACACAACTCCACATACTCACCGACAATCCAGCCACGGTCCTGTTGCAGATTGTTCATCAGTCGTGGTAATATGCTGTTGCGCATGATGTGCGCGTCATGGGCCGAGCCTGGGAACTTCGCACACACGTGGGAAATGACCATGTCCGCAAGGCACACCACTTGCACATTCAGGGAGTGCGTGTGCTTCCGGTTGCGGAAGAGCTGCTCAGTGGCCTGTGGTGGGACAAGGCCAACATGGGTGCAATCTATGGCACCAACGACGTGTGGGATCCGTCCAAGGGCATAGAATGCACCCTTCACTGCCGCCAACTCACGTGCCCTGGGGAATCGGATGTACCTGTTCCTGTACAGCATCATGGCTGCCAGTACATCCCTCAGCACCATGCTGAACATGGGCTGGGACATCCCACCTCCACTGCCCACTGTGTGCTGGAATGACCCAGTGGCGAAAAAATGCAGTGCAGCCATCACCTTAGCCGTGGGGGTGAATGCTGTCGGATACACCCTGCGAGGACGGAGGTGGGGTTCCAACATGGCACATAGTCGATGCAGGGTTGGTCGGTCCAGACGAAATGTCCGGATGACCTCAGAATCCTCCATGTCCGCCAACAATTGGTAAGGGCGGTAAATGTTTGGTCTCCGCCTAGGAAAGATGGAAGTGGACACATGTCAAAGCAACACGCCACATGGCATTTTCACATACACATAACTGATATGACAGAGCAAGAACATGAGTCACAGAACAGCTGTCATGCAGGGACAGCACAGCCACAATACACTTACACAGGTCTCCCACCAATAGCAATGGGCAGTGACACAAACCATTGCTATGTGCATGCACATGGGGATCCAGGCCTCAATGACCTGTGAGGCGTGCTGATGGGGACTGACTGCATATTCGGCAAGCGGCAACACCACGGCAACATGACTGGCTGCTGTGCATCACACTGCTTCCGAGGCTGGATGAGTATGGCACACACCAACGACGATGTGGGCACAGGCTGAGCGGCCAAGAAAAGTGGGACCTGTGGCACGAGGGGATATGAGACAGTCATTGGTGTCACCACTGCACCCTATGTGCAGCACTGTACGGATCACACCTCCAGAAGCATTGACAGGTGTACACATTGACAGCCCCATGCCAACACGGCTGTGTGCTTGCAAATACACATCACATGTGACACGTAACCTTGCACGTGCCAAGTGGCAGATGTACATAGTGAGAGATGGCATGCGTGTGCATATGCGTATACCATGCACCCATGCCAATGTGCAGATGATGACATGCTAACAGACATGTGGGGGCCGGCCACTGGCCGTCCCTGCCTATGCACACGGCATGTTGTGGCCCCGTCCATTGTGCACCTGCACCCACACGCACATCATGGCCACACCTGCAGATGCAGTGCGCACATCATACTGTGTGGTGCACATGGCATCAGCGGACTGTCACCAACATGGGCCAGGCCATTACGGCCAACTCCGATGACCCGCGCGGTTGCACCCTGCGTGTTCCACTATGGAGGTAGGCGTCCCGGGCCAGCTGGGAGCAGGCCAACGTCTGCAATTGCCAATGCAGGTCTCAGTGCACTTGTTGCTCGTGTGAATGTCAGGCTGGGCCATGCTGCCCCTCTCAGTCCCAGCAGGCCTGGCCTGCACATTGACTGCACAATGCCAGTAGATGACAGCACCGACTGCCTAGTGGGTTGCATGTGTCTCCTGTTCAGGACCCTCCAGATGGGCGCTAACTCAGTACTGACTATTGGACACACCATGTCTCGTGATAGGGATGTGTGTGTGGGATGGTGGCACTGAATGTGACCTCCGTTGCGTGGTGGGCCATGCACAGGGCGAGTACGTCGATGATTGCGCAGTGTTGGTCACAGTGGGTGCACCCACACAGATGTGTTGCCCTATGTTCATTTTCTATGTCCGCATGATAATGGACTGTAGATGTGGGCAGACTACACATTGGTCGATGTGCTGTCAATTTGAATGTGCCTTCACACCAGGCACAGCTGCCCCTGCACATGTGACCACTGCTGCACTCGCTGCTGGGTCTGTGGAGCTGATGCACCATCTGTGCGTGGGGCGGACAGCTCTCCTCACTTCCGTCATTGCGCATGTCATCACTTTGCCGCAGGTGACATGGATCATGGAGGGCCCACATGTACGCGTGGGTGGCCTCAACAAGTGTGTCCAATGGTTGTCACCCCCAGTCAGTGCTTCGAATGTGAATGATGTTGTGCTGGTGCTAATTTCAGTGTGGCGGGTGGGCGGGGCTAGGTGCGGGCTTACATGCAGGACATGGGAGGGTGATCGGATTAGCGACTAGTTGCAATACACACGGGGCACGTCTTTTCCTGTCCACATCAGGGTCATTCCTTGAACTCACTGACAGTACTACAGTCGTCTTTGTCCCTGTCCTCATGGCCTCCCCTCGCTCCCCCCAATATGCATTTGCACCTGTGGGGCTAGCGCATGCAGATGCAGCCCCAAGCTCGCCCCGGAGAGGCCAAGGAGTGTATGTGTGGGTCCAGTTGAACGAGTGGTCTGTCTCACGGCATGATGTGTGGCGGGACGCCGTCCACCTGCGTGGTGCCCCGACTCGAGACCCGGGCAACATAGACAATGCATAGCAGTCTCCGCAGTCCGGATACACCACCTGCGACACACAGAGGCTGTAGCTGCCCTAGCGGCCCATGCCGCGTCCATCTGGGGCTGATGGACCCACACATTCACTCTTTTGCCTCACTGGGGCGGGCTCGGAGGTGCTTGCGCACGCGCTGGCTTCTCTGTTGCAACGGCATGTGACGTGTGTGGAGATGTAGGCAATGGGTGGGATGGTGCGAGCCACCTTCCGTGACGTCACTCCTGCTCGTGACGTGTGCGTCCCCCAATACTTCCATATGACTTGAGCCATGCTACACATTGAGGATGTTTTGCCTGCGTGATGTGTCCCGGAGGAGCGCGCCGAGTCCTCTCCCCCACCATGCTCCACTGCCATCCCGTGCCCTGGATTGCCTGTGCAGGTTGACAATGTTGGGGATACACCTGGTCGGCAGGGGCTGTGTGTGCCTTGTCAAGGGCCTGGCGGGCGCACAACAGGATCCAGCTTGTCCACAGAGGGTGGGCTGACGTGTACGCCTGATACCGCATTGTTCGTGTGCCCGGCTGCTGTGCACACACGTGTTCACATCCCCCCCGACAGGTGGCCTTTAACATTGCCCAGGGAAGCGGTAATGTGCAGTTCCGGACCCCTCCCGACACAGCGTGTTTCAACTTTGCATGTGCGCATCTACCCGTCACACCCACCCACCTGAGCGAAGCGTCACTCCCGCTTCACACGACACATGTGTGTCTTCCACAGTTGTGCTACTCATTTGCGTTGACATCCAATGACAGTGGACTACATAGTCATGTCACGACTGCCGTGTACATCACACACTCTCATCATCTCACATTCGTACTTGTGAAAGGAATCAGCAGAGACAGTTTCTTTCTTCAAACCATGTATTGTGACTTATGTCCTCTGTGATGCAGTATAGTGGACACTACTGGCAGCGGAATGCATGTGGAGGATATACTGAGCATGATTACACATAGCTAAGGGTGTAGGGGTACATGTGATTAGCTGTTGCATGTGGGATGTGGGCTTCAGAGTTACATCTGCTTGGCCGTTGCTGTGCTAATGTTCATTTGCAAATAGCTGCGGTGCTGCGGACTTTGACACAGACGGTATACATTTAGCCTACCAGACCGCTTGGCATCATGGGCACAGTCCATCTCAGTTCCATGTGACAGGTGTGCTGCTGTTGTTACTCATGCACGCGTGCGTGTGAGTTGACATCAGGGCATGGGCTTACGTGCATGCAACGGCGTCCCACTTGTTGTTGCCATATGGTGGCTACTGGACATGTCACAGTCACTGGGGTCGTGTTGTTGTTGTATGCACTTGTCGTCCATGCAAAGGTCCTGTTACGGGATTTCCGGGGAGGGGGAGAAGGGGTGCAGCTCTCACATACTCCAGCCGGGCGATTCCTGTCCACTGTGCGGTGCATATGTCCATGGGCGCAGGATCCATGTCATGGCATAGTTGTACGTGCAGTTCTGTCCATGTGGGTGCGATACACATATCCCATGCCACTGCCTCCCCCGATACATGCAGAGTTCCTGGATGTGATGGGGAACAGAGTGCATGTCCCGGACACATCCGATGTCATGGCAGTGTCGTTGATGGTGTGGTATCAGTTGCAGGTCGTTTGGTATGGCTGTTGTAGTGGTTACTGGCCAGTCCGTGCGGAAGCTAAGCATGGGTACAGTGTCGGACATCATGGCTCACTTGGGGGATTGCGTCGGGGTCCTACGAATTGACAGGTTGACAGGTATGCGATGGCTTCCTGCAGGGCTTCCATTTCATTGGTGGTATACATGTTTGCCAGCCAATGTAGCGGATGGTGGCTGTCACGGTGTTGTTCGTAAGTTGTCCCTTGTAGGAGCATGATGGGGCATGCTGGGTGACATTCGATGTAGCTGTGATCCATGATCCGTCGTGTGGAGGCACAGTGGTCCCATTGCAGTGTGGGTCCGATGGTCGCCACATACGTCATGCCCCCATAGGCTGAACAGACCCTGTCGTGTGCGTCCAGAGGGTGGAATAGTGGTAGCAGGTCCGCCCTTGGACATGCCGGGTTGGAGAGGCACAACTCCACAGGATGGTGGAAGGGACACCTCCGACAGTAGAAGACGGGTATGACGCAGCTGAACAATGCGATGCGGTAAGTCAGTCGGTAACTTACGTTCAGCAGGGATAGGGGTTCGCATCCCAACATCTGTATCAGGTTGTGTTTGTACAGCTTGACCTGTCTGGCGTAGTTGGGTAGGTGTGTTGTAGGTGCCATTTTGCTGCGGGGCGATGTGGTGGCGTGCTCCGGCTGTGTGTGCAGTCTGCAGTGTGCAAGCTCCGAGGTTGCTGTGAGGTCTGTGATGGTCGTAGGGGGGCAGGACTTGTGTTCTGTTAGCTTGTGCGGAGGACACGGGCCCTCATCCCACGTGCTTCTCTGAATGTTCAAGGTCAGTGGTGTGTGACTCCTTCCAGATAACTTGCATGGGAACGGCATGGGGGAGTTTTATATTTTTTCTTTCCCGTTCGGTATGTTCTTAGGTGATATGCGCTATCTGCCCTGTGGTCGGTTTCCTCTGCATGCCTGTGTTGGTCTTTTTTTGGGACAATGGCTGTATTCTCCGGCTTGTTTAGTCGGGTTGTGGTTTCGGAGTTGGAATGGAAGGTCATTCAGTGCTGTCTGCTCTCCCGTGTGTGGGCGGCAGGCTGTGTTTCCGCTATGCGTTGGGCCTTGTGTGTGGGTGTCATTCTTGGGTCCACCTGTTGTCGGTCCCCGGGCTCTTTGGTGTTCCGTTTTGTATGTCTGGTTCATGGGTGCAGGGTGGTATGGGTGTTTCTGTGTGGTACTGGCGTACCTCTTCCCGACGGGGCCCATGTTCTGCTGGGTGGTGTTGCCGCCGCTGTGTGCTTCGCCATGTTTGTCACACAGGGGTGTGTCCTGATGTTGCGTGACTTCACTGACATGTGGGCGTCGGTTGTGTGACGTTGGGTGTTGTCCGTGAATTGGGCGTTGGGGACATGACTGTGGCAGGCCTGTCACGTGTCATGTGCGTTCTGGGTGTGGCTGGTGTGTGTGGTGCTTGGTTGTGTCCCTGTGTTGTTTGTGTGCGACGCATACATGGCGTTATGGTTGGGCGCTGAGTTGTGCGCATGTGTGGCTGCGTCATCGCCGCTGTGCTGCGGTGCCGTGACGGGGTCGTTAGTTCCTGGTCCCAGGTGGTGTGCCCATGATAGTTGCGAGATGTTGCAATTTGCCCTGTGTTACATTTGTGGGTGCAGTGGTGGATGTGTCTTGTCCACGCAGGGGTGTTGGGGGGGTGCCATGTCCTCCTTTTCCGCACTTGCACTGTGTGCGCTGTTTGCGTGCCCTTGTTGTGTGTGTGCCTACCTGCGTCTCCGCGGTACGTTGCCTCCTTGGTGGTGCATCAGGTATAGCATGGGGAGGGCCTGCAGTGCTGGATTCATGCTCGGGGGGTCGCCTCTTCGGTGTCTGTGCTCGGCGTTCGGGTTTCCGCCTCACTTTCACGTGCGGTGTCTCTTAGCCGTGGGAGCTGTTTGTTTGCGGCATCGTAATTTGTACGCCGGGCGGTACGTGATTTCGTCTGGCGGTGTGTCTCCATTGGGCTGCGCCGCTACGTGAGCGGGCGCACTTTGATGGCGGACGGCGTCGCTGGCTTGCCGGCGGTGTTTGGCTGCCTTTTCACATCGTAATTTGGCGGGCGTGTGGGCTGCGGCATGCGGGCGGTAACTGGTGGTTTTTGCATCCGCCAGCACGGCGGTGGTGCTTCCGCCCGCCATCCTAATGGGCCCCTAAATATTGAAATTGTATAATTAATTTTAGGTGCAGGTTGTGGGGATTATAGGGGCAAAGAGTGGGAAGTAATTTATTTTTAATTAATTAATAATTAGTTGCTAATTATTATTAATTAATTAATTGAGAGTTAAAAATGAAAATTGTTTAATTAATTTTAGGTTCGGGTTGTGGTGTTTATAGGGGTAAAGGGTGGGAAGTAATTTATTTTTTATTAATTAGTAATTAGTTGTTAATCAATTTTAATTGAAAATTAGATATGGAAATTGTGTAATTATTTTTAGGTGCGGGTTGTGGGGTTTATAAGGGTAAAGGGTGGGAAGTTATTTATTTTTAATTAATCAATAATTAGTTGTTAATTAATATTATTTAATTAATTGAAAATTAAATATGCGAAATGTGTAATTAATTTTAGGTGTGGGTTGTGGGATTTATAGGGGTAAAGGGTGGGGAGTTGATTAATTTGTATGTGTTTTAATTAGTTTTTTAATTAATATTTATTTAATTGATAATTAATTATGTTAATCATGGAAGTACATTTTATTTTTAATTTAGATGTGAGTTGTGAATTGTGTGGTATTATAGAGTAGGATGGAAATAAAATAAATGTATGTGATAATGTTTTTGTTTATAAATAATTTCTAACTAAAAATATGTTTGAAAAATATTTTTGTATTTTATTTAATCTAATATTTGTAGGTATTTGTGATATGTATTTAACATTATAATATGTTTTTTTTTATTTATAATATTAAAGATATTTGTATTTTAATTTTTTAACATATTTATATATTTTTTCTAATTTATTTTGTTTTTCAAATATTTTTTGTTGTTGATATTTTGTTTGTTTTTCATTTTGAATTGACTGTAGTGCGAATAGTAATTTCTATCCCTCCGCAATCCAACACTTTCCCCACTGTTACACTCACTGGAGTGGGAATATTAATTCTTACCCCCTCCGCTAGCCAACACTTTCCCTAATGTTGCAATGATTGGAGTGGGAATAGTAATTTTTGCCTCTCCGCTATTCAACACTTTCCCTACTGTTACACTCACTGGAGTGGGAATAGTAATTTTTACCTCTCCGCTATCCAACACTTTCCCTACTGTTGCACTGACTGGAGTGGGAATAGTAATTTCTACCCCTACGCTATCCAACACTTTCCCTACTATTGCACTCACTGAAGTGTGAATAGTAATTTTTATCCCTCCGCTATCCAACACTTTCCCTACTGTTGCACTCATTGGAGTGGGAATAGTAATTTTTACCCCTCCGCTATCCAACTCTTTCCATACTGTTACACTCACCAGAGTGGGAATAGCAATTTTTACCTCCCCTCTATCCAACACTTTCCCTACTGTTGCACTCACTGGAGTGGGAATAGTAATTTTTACCCCTCTGCTATCCAACACTTTCCTTACTGTTGCACTCACTGGAGTGGGAATAGTAATTTTTACCTCTATGCTATCCAAGACCTTCCCTACTGTTGCACTGACTGGAGTGGGAATATAATTTTTACCCCCTCCGCTATCCAACACTTTCTCTACTGTTGCAATCATTGGAGTGGGAATAGTAATTTTTACCACACCGCTATCCAACACTTTCCCTACTCTTACACTCACTGGAGTGGGGATAGTAATTTTTACCCCTCCTCTATCCATCACTTTCCCTACTGTTGCACTGACTGGAGTGGGAATAGTAATTGTTACCCCTCCGCTATCCAACACTTTCCCTACTATTGCACTCACTGGAGTGTGAATTGTAATTTTTGCCCCACGGCTATCCAACACTTTCCCTACTGTTGCACTCACTAAAGTGGGAATAGTAATTTTTACCCCTCCACTATCCAACACTTTCCCTACTGTTACACTCACTAGAGTGGGAATAGTAATTTTTACCTCTCCGCTATTTAACACTTTCCCTACTGTTACACTGACTGGAGTGGGAATAGTGATTTTTACCCCTCCGCTATCCAACACTTTCCCTACTGTTGCACTGACTGGAGTGGGAATAGTAATTTTTACCCCTCTACTATCCAACACTTTCCCTACTGTTACACTGACTGCAGTGGGAATAGTACATTTTATTCCTCCGCTATCCAGCACTTTCCCTACTGTTGCACTCACTGGAGTGGGAATAGTAATTTTTACCCCTCCGCTATCCAACACTTTCCCTACTGTTACACTGACTGCAGTGGGAATAGTACATTTTATTCCTCCGCTATCCAACACTTTCCCTACTGTTGCATTGACTGGAGTGGGAGATTTAAGTTTAAATATTTTCAAATAGTTTAATGTTTTAATTAATAATAGAATGTTTTTTTAACATAAATTTTATGCTATTGGTACATGTATATATATATATTTATTTGTTAAATTTTTACATATTTTTAAAATTATAAACTAAATTTAAATTAATAGTTTATTGATTGTTTTACAGTAAATATATGTAATAAATATTATATATGCGTGTTTAGCTTTTTTAAGTTGTTTATTTGTTATTTTTGTTAAAATGTATATTAAATCTATTTTATTTAAATTAAGTTTATTATCTAACATATTTAATATGCATTTTTTTATTATATATATATATATATATATATATATATATATATACAGCTCCAACTTGCCCACACTTGAACAGCACTCGAACTCAATCGTCAGGTGGCAAACCTTAATTTAAGGGTATGAGCAGACTCCTGTCTGCCATTCTATTGAGACAGCTATTTTCCGCATGTTGTGCCTGACGCGTTTCGAAGGTTGATACCTTCTCTTCAGAGGCTTTGCGCTGGAAATAAATGCGTGCCTTCGGCCTCGGTGTCTCCCTTATGCTGCTAATCACGCCCCCAGATGGGCTGGTCCATCACCATTCTCACATTATGGGAGACGTAGTCCCGGCCAGTTCCTTCCTTGATGGTGGCACTAATTCCTGTCACAATTCAAGCCCCAGATGGGCCACAACAGACAGTGTCCACTCTTGATCCCCTGATTGAGTTCCACAATGCGGCTCCGTATATACCGTGCCGCGTGGCCCCCTTAGTTCCCAGGGTGGTGCGCGTTCGGCGGCTGGACAGCCGCCCAATATTACAGGTCCAACTTGCCCACACTTGAACAGCACTCGAACTCAATCGTCAGGTGGCAAACCTTAATTTAAGGGTATGAGCAGACTCCTGTCTGCCATTCTATTGAGACAGCCATTTTCCACGTGTTGTGCCTGACGCGTTTCGAAGGTTGATACCTTCTCTTCAGAGGCTTTGCGCGGAAATAAATGCGTGCCTTCGGCGTCGGTGTCTGTTTATTTGTTAAATTTTTACATATTTTTAAAATTATAAACTAAATTTAAATTAATAGTTTATTGATTGTTTTACAGTAAATATATGTAATAAATATTATATATGCGTGTTTAGCTTTTTTAAGTTGTTTATTTGTTATTTTTGTTAAAATGTATATTAAATCTATTTTATTTAAATTAAGTTTATTATCTGACATATTTAATATGTATTTTTTTATTTTATATATATATATAACTACCTTTACCGAACCAGTTAAGAGACGGATGCCGACATCAGAGTAAGCTTCGAAATATTTTCTCTTTATTTCATGCTCATTTCTGCTTTGCTTGCTGTCAAAATCGTATTTTGCTATCGCGCTGTTGCAGCGCGTTTCGGCATTGCTGCCTTGATCACACAACAGTCACAAAGTTACAAGTTCACATTTAAAAAAGGTGAGTACATGGTCACATGATCCTCTCTGTTTTCATAAACACAGAGGGGACTTTGAAGTTCAGCTAGTATTTTCAGCTATTTACATACATAATTATGTGACATTATATCGCTATCATTGCCTTTTCATTACTTTACTTTCATTTGCAGTTTAGGACTTATAATACCAAATTATAATACATAAGAGACAAAATAAACATTACTTAAAACAAAATTCATTATTAGTTCATTACAGGAATGTGTGTATCATTTCATACTTTTCTGAACCCAATTTTCGAGGTAACTTATCCTGGGCAAGTGCCCTTTATGTTTCACATATTTAATTTTATTTTTCATATATTTTTTTATTTTTTTATTATTTTTTTACTCCTTTTTTACTGTTTATTTACTGAATTCTTTTTTTATATATTTGCTTGCATTTTATTTTACTTTAAATTTTGTACCTCACTAAATTAATGGTCCATCCCAATATTATAACACACATTTTAGAATTTTGGATTTGTACATAATTTTGTGTCCATCTCGTCCCTCTTCTGTTATGCTTAATCTCCACTTTTTCATCATCATGTTCTAATGATATCTGAAAGTTAACCAAAACCAGTGCTTTACTATTGAATATAATTGAATATAGGCTATAGTTCAAAAGTGCTAGTACATATTTGATCATAAAGTGCTAGTGCCTTACAGTACTTATTATCATGTGCAAATATCAGCATAAAGTGCAAAGTTGCAACACAGTACTAAATCAATTGGTTACAGCCTAGATATCTACTATAAAACAATAAGTTAACATTCATAATTTAAAAACATTCGAAAGTTAAGAATTCTCAATTACACGATCATTATGGCACATCAAAAACACTGAAATCCAAAATCGTACTATTTATGTTTTCCGTCTCTCTCCTTGTTTTGCCTAATACCTCCTTAATGTACTCTACTCTTATTAAAATCAGTTACATTAAAAAACATCATGAGAACTTTTCATATGTATCACTGTCATGGATACCATGTCTTACGATAGGTGGATGTACAGATCTTCGTCTGCATTCATCCCCCCAGGAGCCTTAGAATTAAACATCAGGATATACTTTGATTCTAACTGTCTTAGCCTGTGTTCACGATTTCCCCCTCTTCTTGCTTTGGGAACTCTATCAATCGCATAATAGACTAATTCCTTTATGTCTCCTTTGTGAATCTCATTGATATGTCTTGCAACCACATAAGTTTTATCATTATTTTTGACCGCTCTCAGATGTTGCAAAATGCGGATATGCACCATATGAATGGTGCTGCCCACATATAGTTTTGGGCAAGTGCATTGCAAGACATATACAACGAAGTCGCTCTTACAATTCAAAGGTGCTTTTATTTTCCAAGGATTTTTTAAGAGGGGGGAGATCACTTGTTTTGTATTTTGTCCAATTTTACAGCCTTTGCATTTGGAACATTTGTGGAAACCCGGACTTACTTTTAACCACCCTTCCATTTTTTTCACTTCTGGACTTGTTTTAAATAATTCATTTCTCATTGATTTCGCCTTATTAAAAGTAATCAACGGTTTACGTGAAATCCATTCACTCACTGCCGGGTCTCCTTTAAGCAAATTCCAATGTCTACATAAACTTTCCCTTACTCTAGATTGGTAAGCATTATATCCGGTGATCATTCTGATTTGATTGGCAGTTTTCTTTTTTAACTGTTTTTGCCTTTCCATATATATATATAAAAAATGATATTTTTTACATCTATATTTATGTCATCGATATTTTTGTACTTACCTTTATAAATTTAGGATGTCGACATTTTTTACATCTATATTTATGACTCGATATTGTGGTATGGGGATGTTTTGGGTGTCAATGTTTTGTCAGTGAACCTCACAAATGTTTATCTGGAAGTTCTTGTTCGGAAACTGGGGAACTGTACACCTTCCTCCTCTGATTAATGTTCTGATTCCCCTGGAAGTTTTTGGTGTTGGAATGGGGAGGCTGCTGACTGATGTTACTAGGCTCAGACACATAAACATCAGAGGCAGAAGATGTAACTCCAATGTTCCCACTAACATTTGTGAATGCAAGTAAGGCAGCATGGTAATCCCTGGCAAGGGTTAGCTGGTTGGCCAACAAAGCAACAACGATGCTATTGAGGGCACTCGTTGATTCCATTAAGGAGTCCATCTTAGTCTCCAAACGATGACCTAAGGCCTCCAGGGACTGGATGGATGTATTGATGGCTCCCACCTGTCTGACAACATCACTGGTATCAGATGTAGAAGGGTGGTGTTGTTTTCCCTTCTGCATCATGACACCAGCCATGCCAGCTAGGGAGTCATCAATCCCATGGAGCCAGGAGTAGGTGTCTGTGATTGCCTTAGTCAACCACTTAATGGAGCTCAGATACCTATGGACTCCTTCAAGAGTGCCCACTATAGTCTCCATCCCCAATCTGACTTCATCAGCCATACGCTGCTGGACTCCTACCACTCACCATTGAAATGTAACTTGGGGGTCCTCAGAGTCTGCAGCTGTTAAATGAATGCTTGATGTTCCATCTCCAGTCTGGGTTGGGTCATCTGGAGATGCAACACTGTTGTCTTCCCTTGCCAAAACCGGAGGAGAAGCTTCAAAAGTGTTTTGGAGCTTTTGGAAAGTGTTTTCATCCATGGGGGGCAGGATGGTGTCATCCACAGGTTGTACGTCACAGACAGGCTGATCTCCAGGAGATGTTATTTGTTTCTCTGGAAAGAAATAGGGATATGTTACAAACATTCTATGAGAGGATATGACATAAGTGTTTTCCATTACATTTGGACAGTATTTTTCTTCCCTTTCCATTACACAGGGATATGTGGTACATAATTTTCAACAAGTAAATATGCCCATGTTGTACTATTGTTTATTTTCAAATGGCAATACATGTACATTGATTGCACAACATTAATATTTACTAGGGTGCCTTTTTCAGGCACCCAATGTGAGATAAGTAGCTCCTAGTCAACCTGACAAGATATAAGTGATGATATTCTGCAACATTAACGCACCCTGGAAATCCACATGGTTGCCCACATAACTAGGCCCACCCCCTCACCCTCCAACCGCCCCAGAAACCTGCCCATCATCCAGGACATCAACCTCACCATTGGACATCAAATTGCCACTATCACCTCCTCCTGCTTTCACATATTTTGCATGCTCAGAAATGTCTTCATATGGCTCCCCCCTGACACCTGTAAGATTATCACCCAGGCCCTCATCACATGGAGACTGTACTACGCCAATGCCCTCTACTACAGCATCTCTGAACACCTGCTACAAAAGAGGCAAACCATCCAAAACACCACTGCCAGACTATTACTCAACATACCTTGTGGCACGCACATCACACATCATCTCAGAAAAAGACACTTGGACCCCATTCAGGCACACTGCCAGTTCAAGATGCTCACCCACACCCACAAGTCACTACACTACCAGGGTTCCAACTAGCTCACCCACGATCTACACTTCCACCAACCAATCATGAACCTCCACTCTGCATCACTTGCGCTCACCCACACACCCCCGTATCCATAGAAGCAAGACAGGAGGTAGGGTGTTCTCTTACTTGGCAGGCTATACATGGAAGAACCTCCCCATCAAATCAGGACAGCTGTGTCACTCATGGTTTTGAACAAGAAACTTTAAACCTGGCTCTTCAACTGATCCAACTAACAGAGCATGCACCTACTCAGCACCGCATCCCCTCTCAGGTAACAAGTTCAACCTCTACAAAGCCACATTACATTACACTTTTGGCTGCCTAACTCCAACACATGCACACTTGTGTCATGGTGCAAGGGGTCCTGCACTGGCACTGAGCTGAAAACATTTGATACTGGGCAAGGAAGGGCAGTTATGTGAGGTTATATGTGGGGTATTCCTGCCCTTTCACGCAGCACAGCGCAACAAGGTGTTTTGCTATGATGCTTTGCATGATAGTTTTATTGATATGGGCCCTTATTTTCACTCACCCTGTACTTCTTGGTGGTCTCCTACACCAGCACTCTCCTGACCTTCTACTACACCTACCAACTCTGTTGGAATGAGGGATGCCACCTGCTCCTTCAAGGGTCCAACTCCTCCTGGACATCAGGTCCTCTCCGGTCCTCATGGCTGCATTTATGTTCCTGGACGGTTTATCTTTGTTTTTACATTTGTAGTCGTGCCACATCTTCCTACAATCCAGTACTATCCTTTTTGGTTGCGCCATGCAGTTTATCTTGTCCGCCATGAATTGCTAGATCATATCCTTCATTGCCAATGGGAATTTGGATGAGACAAATAATAGCTGTTCATTTTTTGTCACCTCATTGATAACTATGTTGTTCTCCTCCTGTGAAAGTTAGACTTTCTCTTCCTTTCCCCCTGGGATGTTGGCAGGTCTTCAGGGTTAGGGTTATTGCCATCCTGGCTTCCTGGAGCTCCTTCTATGCTTCTATGTAATGGTGGGTATTGATTGTGTACAATGCGTTACTCTATTTGCTTTTTCAAGCATTCCTGCACCGCTGTGCACCCCTGTGTGGTGCAATGTTGATTTACGGCACGTTAACGTGTCTCACGACACTCAAATCAGCTTTGCGTCACGTAGGTAGTAGCTATGTTACGGCACTTTGCGTCATTCTCAGCAACTTTGTGTCACAATTTATGACGCATCTCAAGACCCTGCACCATGATGTACCATATCATAAGTACGCCGTATCCATGGTGCAAGGAAATGGCGCTACATAGCGCAGATTTTTCTGATGCAATGCTGCGCAATGCAGCGTTGCATCAAGAATGATAAATATGCCCCCTTGTTTCTAAGAAAAGCACATTTTTGGTCTTCTGCTCCCTGGTGGGTGTGAACCTAATAGTAGAAGGGAAAGGGCATCACATTTGGGCAACTTAAAAAAATCAGTATCAAGCCAGGTTTGCTGTTTGCTGCTACAAAAGCATGTGGTTGATAAATAGCAAACGTTGAGAAAAATACCTTGAAAAATACTTCCCCCATATATTGGAGTATTTTTAACTCCATTCCAACCACGATGATGATGATGGTATGGCTGGAGGCAAGCTGTGGTTTGTGTGAGAGCGATGATGTCTTTCACAGCGGGATGGCCTCACCCAAAGGTGGCTGCCCCGAAGTCTCGCGTGATCTCTGCTTTTGTTGTGCATCCTGAGAGACATCAAGACAGGCATCTTGGGGACCAGGCACATTTGTGTGTGGAAAAGAAAGACTCAATAAGGTGGCAGTGATAGGGTGAGGCCTGCACTGGAGTCCTGATGAATTCTTTTAAGAAATGCCTGCTTCAGGCAAAAAAAAGTTCAAAAAGGGAGTGCCTTCTGATTTCAATACATGTGTGAGATAAATGATTGAATTTGACGAAAAGTGTGATGATTGTATTAATATGTAAGATAGACTTTATTGCACGGCAACACTAACACTCCCTGGGAGGCGGCATGATACACCAAACAGCCAATTGCGTGTAGTGAGAGAGTTATACTTCTCTGGAGACCACTCTATTCATATTATTTTTGAAAAGTAGTGAAAAACGTTCTGGCAGACAGCTGTCCTGGCAGGCAACACCTTAAAATGACCAAAGTAATTGTTATGATCCACCCTACTTTTTATATTCAGAAGGGCTCGTTATCTGGATAAAATGCCCTCCTTTCTTCCCGGCAGCAGTTAGCTGTTTGGGCGGTTCATGTATAAACAGTGAAGGGGCTGGAAAGGCATGAGAACTGTTTGTTTTGAGTATTGTTGCATTAACGGAGCAGACATCTGCAGTCTGAGATCAGATGTGAAGGGAGGGCCCTCTTTGTTTAGTTGCGTCAAGGTCAGTTTTCTGTGACCAAGTCTTACATTTGCGGATCAGATTAACAAACTGCGCGGCTGAGGCAATCGGGGTGCATGCGGTGGCAATCTGAACAAACACGCTGTGTTTAATTTACAGCTGAAGTGTCTCTTTTTTCTATTATAATTTCAGACTGGATATTGAAACAGGTGATCAAAAATCTCCGCCTTTGCGAGTCATCAAACTGTCGCAATTTAAGCAGTGGCGGAGCGAAACTTAAGTCCCCCCCCCACCCTGCAAAGTACATGGAGGGAGCCCACCACGCTCCGGACCCAGCCAGGACCTGTGCACAGTGCCGGAGAGTTGCAGCCCCCCACCTCCCAACCGCGGGGGCTAATGTTACGCCACTGAATTTAACAAAGAAGAGAGAAAGTAAAAACTTCCCACAGGAATCATGCCACACATGTACCTCCCCTCCGGGTGAGCCCCATCCTGCGGCGATCATGCCGCAAGATATGCCTGCGGTTTTAAAGAAGTCATGCATGATGGAGGCTATCATATATTAAATCCCACCACGAACTGTATTTTCACTTTATTTACTTTGCAGAAGGGAAACATTGCTTCTATTTAATGTAGCATCAAAGTACTCTCCAGAATATTTTTATAGCCAGAATAAAAAGCAAGCATCAAAGAGATTATTTTCACTAGGACTGGGGAGCAGACCTTATAAAATATAAGTCTACAAACAGCCACCCGCAGTAGTGCACATGATATCTGATTGAGGGGAGTGCCTGCTTAATGTATAGGATGTAAACTTGAAAGGGCTTGTTGTCCCAGTGCAGAAATATATGCCTACCTGTGGCCTATCCCTGGGGAGCGAAGGTAGTGTCAACAGCACAGTTGCACACTGCCTTGGTATCAATATTACTCCAAAGACTCCATCTTCATTGTCGTGAGTGATTAAACCTTTGGTTCCAGTGCCTAATCTTGAGAAACCCCTGGAACACATATTGACGAACAAATTCTTTCTAATAAATAGTTCTTGCCCTATCGGTCAGATAGTGTTTTAAGGACAAAACATAACATGTGCATGCAGGCAGGCTTACTTGCCCCCTAGCAGAAGTACATATTAGTTCACTGGTAATGTTATGGGTGCTACTTTATAGGAAAGTGTGGGGTACACGCCCCGGTTGTCAAACTTGCATCAAGGGTACCATGTTGTTATTGCAGCTATTTTCTGCACCACCGAGTTACTGACTGCACAGTATGTGACCGATCTTCAGAATGGGTTATAAGATCAGTCCTGGTGAAAGCCTGGGGTTCTTAGTGGCTATTACAAATAAGCTGAAACATGTTGACAACTTTGTAAGAGAGTGTAGGGACACTAAATTGCATACTCCTGTCTTTTGGTTTTAACTATCCCTAGGGCACCCAGTGTTAATAGGAAAATGGGGTAGCCCTAAGGTCTTTTCATTTTACAGACAGTGTAATGTATCATCAAAAGTGCTCCCTGGAATATGGTGGAGCCCATCCTGGTTTTTAGAGGCCAGGATGAGATCCTATGATAAAGCATGCCACTAATGGGTGAGGGTCTAAAAACAACTAAAGAGAGTTCCTTTCTTTAGTTCTATTCCACTCTAGTTTCTAGAGATTAACAATAGGGCTATAGGATGCCTTTGTGTATTCATAACTAGCCAGGGAGAAAGTATCATGTATTTTATAAAAAGTGTTCTTTCTCCCCCTCCCACACAAAGCCAGGTGTATCTTGGGTTAATAGATGACATCAACATCATCAATCATTGCATCATAGTTGCAAGGTTACACCGGATGGGAATAAAGATGACAATCCTTACAGACCCAGACTTTTTACTGCCATTTTATTCCACCCAATTTAGATATTAACATGAGAAATAACAAAATGGGTAATCCTTATGCCCATTTTCTTCAATATCAGTCCAATGAACATACTTTTCCAATTTTCTGCATATCATTTTACTAGTTCCCACTGATGAACAGATTATTTTTTACCTACTGCCCAAATAGCCATGTTCATGTGTGCCTCATGGCCGTAAATGAGTGGTTGCTTATTAGCAGTTTGAAATTAAAATTATGGTTGTGGGACCCCAAAGCCATACCGCACAACAGAGCTCTGGTTAACTCCTCATGTTTCTTTGACCAATCCCAGTTTTGATTAATCTCAAACTATCAATGGCCACTCTAATAGAAAACCTGGTGCTTCATGATTCTACAATGTCAGAGGAATTGGAAAAACATTTCCACTTCTGTGCACCCATCCTTCACTCTGATGGCAATCCCAGCATTGGCGCTATCTAGTTTAGTAGGGAATGCTGTCACAGTCAATCTGCTTTGTACACCAGGCTAGACAGTCGAAGGGCTCTCTGTTTCTCTGTGAGAATCCTACATTTTATCCAACTCCCCGGGCTTTGCACGAATCAATGATTTGTAGGTGAAAAGTTCAGGACTGAAGACAGGTTTCGTAATGATCTGTAGTAATGTGGTCACCCTAATTTGCTATATCTGCTGATTTTTTGACAGATTTTTCTTTACCCTCTTCCTCCACATCAGACTTTCAACTTCATCATTGTAGACAGCTGATTTGCTGTACCTACTGATTTGTGTGATGATTTTGCAAATATAAAATATATTTGACAACGTAAAATTTTATTCTGAAACTGTATCCATAAATAGTGCTGCGCATCACACTTTTATTTTCTGTTTGATCTTGATGCGAATCAAAGTGCAAATCTTCCATTTTCCTGTGTACCACGTCTGCCTACAATGACCTAAAAAGGGCGGTGTACTACAGGCTATATTGTTGCGGCAGACTACAGACTGCACAGACTTCAGTCCGCATATGAGTTGTTCTGGTTGTCTGCTAGCAGCCAAATAAAATGGTCCTCACATATGGCACTCTTGGATGAAAAGGTACCAGTGTCTGGGTCATTCAGATGCAGGTGCTGACGGCCAGTCACAATCCCCTGGGCAGCCCACACCTCCCTGGAGCATATTTTGGGTTTTTTCTGTCTTCGGGCAAGAAGTTACCTATTTTTCCTCTTTGGCTGGCTATTTCCCCCCAATTTCACTCCATGGATGAACTACAAATAATGCAGACTTTGACTGATTCTCTTTTTGTTTACTCTTTTCACCTTAGTCTATCCTTGAGTCACTAAAACTTTAGTTAAATATCTTTGCATATACTTATAGCCTACGCATACCACCCCAGTACTCAAAGTAATCCAAAAGTAACTAAAAAGTAATCTGAAAGTACTTGCTGTATAATTCAAACTGCATTTTAAAGTGATACAAACCTGTAACAACTGCAAATTCAACCACAACTGCATTTCCTTGAACAGTCTTGCGTTTGAGAATATATTTTACTTACCTGTACCAAGCCCTACTTGGTTCTTAAATAAAACATAAGCATACCTTTTTTATACTTTTCTAATTGGACTGGATTCTGTCTCTGAGTGTGTGTAATCAGTTGTTGATTGAATGATTACAATAAATGATTAACACACCCTCTGGATAAGCCTAACTGCTTGCCCACACTACCACAAAGAGAGCTGTTAGTACTTACCTAATTTAGCCTCTGCTATACCTCTGGGGACTCCCTGGACTCTGTGCACACTATACCCTACTAAAATCAAAAAACACCTTAACATTTGCTCTTGGAACACACATGGCTTAGAAAACCTCTTAGAAAACTCGGACGTTTCGGAATTCCTCCAAAACTACGACATTATTTTGACTCAAGAAACTTGGAGTACAACATCACATCATATTATAGGCTATACTGATCACCATGAACCAGCAATAAAATCTTCTAAATTCGGCCACCCAAAGGGGGGTTTGTCCACGTATCTCTCAACTAAACTTGACTGGTCATCAGAAAAATTACCCACGGGGACTAATTGGGTTCTCGCAACAAAGTTGGAAAACCACAAGACGGACACGGCATCAACAATACTCATTCTATTAAATGTTTATATCCATCCAAGACGGGGGGATAAAAGAGGAGCACATGAAAATTTTGTATAAAATTATAAAAACAATACAGAGGCAATACTGTCAAGCGCAGTTCATTATCACAGGTGACTTCAATATTAATCTATGCAAAACCCCCGGGAACCAGCATAAAAAGGGCAATAGATTCAGAAGTCAGCTCAAAACACTAGGCTTAAAACATTTAAACGGAAATACAAAAGTAGATTCACCGGCATCAATCACCTTTTTAAGTGGGAAGAAAAGTTCAACCATCAACCACACGCTAGTGAGTGAAAACGTAGCTCGCCAGATGCACAAATTCCAAATTATTCCACGCACGGAGAGGGATCATTTTCCACAAACAATGCAATTGGAACAAAGGGTAGCCCGGTTGACAGAGGCCAAAGAACTAATCTCCGCGCCCCGTGCATGCAATTTAAAAAGCCTGAGATGGAGAGAATCCGGGATAGAGAAGGTGATGGCCGAAGTATACCTCCAAGCAGGAACGAAAGAAGAAATAATAAAGGAAACAGGAAGCCAAGAAGTTTTACAATTAGCGAAGGGTGAGAGACTAAAAGCTTGGGAAAATTTGAAAGGTGCCTTATTGGAAAAATTCCCTCATAAAAAGAAGCAGCAGCCCCAAAATCACCGGATGAACTATAACCGGACAAATAGTTATCATCCATGGTATAGCACCGATTTACGCAAGCAAAAACGCTTATTACTGCGAGAAACCAGAACCATCTCAAACCAGTTAAAACAAGGAAAAAGACCAGACAGATGCAAGCTTAAAAAATTAAGAACTCAATATAAGAAAAGCTGCCATGAAGCAAAAATGAGCTACTGTGTCACCATGTGGAACAAACTTCTCCTGGCGAGCAAACAACGGAACGGAAAAAAATTCTGGCATCAGATAAACTCCCTGACATTTGGGAAAACTAGACAACAAAATGCAGGGATTAATGAAGATACATGGGAGGCCCATATACGAGCAATGTATAAAGAACCAGAGCTCAAATCAAAATCAGTTAGTAAAGATGCTATAACCGCTAGTAAGTGGAGCACTCTACCAGTAATACAGACACCCCCAGGAGTTATCAACATGAACAACAAGCACATCGCCCTCCAGAGTAAAAACATCTCTGAGGTAACGGAAACAGATCAACTAACAAAAATCATAAAGAAATTAAAAACTGAGGATGCAGCAGGCCCAAATGGAATTCCCAATGCACTCTTTAAGGGAGAAGCAATGCATTGGGCTCACTACTTTACACTATTTTTTAATGAGCTGTTTTCGACAAATAGAATTCCCGAATCATGAAGGGGCAGTATTTTCCACCCAATTTTTAAAGGCGGAAATCCGACAAAGCCGACCATTTACAGACTCATTGCACTAATAGATGTGGAAGCCAAGCTATATGCAGCCTGTCTGTTGGCCCATCTGAAAAAATGGTCAGACAATAACAATTGCATTCCAAGGACACAAACAGGTTTCAGGGTCGGTGCAGGCACCGTAACAGATCTAACGGCACTAACGCTATTAGCCGAAAAGGCCAAATATAAGAACAACCGACTGTTCGCCTGTTTTGTGGACCTTAAGTCCACTTTCGACAGTGTGCCCTGAAGATGCCTATGGGAAAAACTGGCCAACTGGGGCGTCCCAATAAAGTTATTGAACGCTATCAAAGAACTATACACAGGTACCTGGACGCGGGTAAAAATAGGGGATGGCTCAAGTACATCAAAGAAAATAGAAACCCACAACGGATTAAAGCAGGGGTGCGTGCTAGCCCCCAGTCTTTTCAACTTGTATTTATCTGACCTCGAAGATGCTCTCCGGGAAGCTAACAGCCATCCACCATCGTTAGCCAACGAGGAAATTGGGTGCCTCCAGTATGCAGATGATATTGTGCTATTAAGCCAAACTCCAATCGGTTTACAACGTGGAATGAGCGCATTAGCCAAGTACATGGAAGAGCAAGGGCTAGAATTAAATTTATCAAAAACAAAGGTAGTGCGGCTAGTAGTTGCCAAATACAAGAAATATACATGGCACCTAGATGGAAAAAAGTAAAGGCAGTTGCTTCATATAAATATCTCGGATTCAAGGTCGAACAAAAATTGAGTTACAAATCACAGCTCACCGCAATGCAGGCGAAAGCCCAAAATCTTATATACATCTTTAAACTACTAAAAAAGAAATTAAGCTGTCCATCCCACGGCAACCTATTATCCGTTATGCTCGCACAGCTAATGCCAACAGTGACCTACGGAAAAGAAATAATGAGGGATCGAGAAATCCCACTTCTGAACTAGAAACAAACAAAAGTTTACAAAAACGTCTTCCAAATCCAGCAAAGTGCATCAACGGCCCAAGTCCGACTTGAGTTTGGTCTGTCCAACCAAATATTCCGGAGTAAAGGGGCATTCATTAAATTATGTGGGAGGCTGCGTGCATCTGAAACCGGTTCCATCGATAATCTGTGCTGGAAAGAAATAGATAGGCAAAAAGAAAAGAAAACTCAAGGATCCTGGGGTTGTTATCTAAACCAGGTGATAGAGGACTTGGGTGCTCAAGATATCTGGAACTCCAGCATCTGGAAAAAGGCCTTTAATAAAGCAATTAACTCAACAACAAAACTTCTGTTGCATTCAACAGATGATAACATTTTACTACAAAGACGTCACTCCTGGATGGTGATCAGCTCATATGGTACAAGGAAGCCTCAGGAATATTTATTAGCTTATTTTTTATTGGCTTTAAAACATCAATTCATGAGATTACGCTTTGGCATGTGGGAAACAAAGGATCTCATCCCAACATGGAAAGATCAAAGGCACAACCGAGACTGTAGATTGTGTGATTATAAATGTGAATCTTTCCAACATATTTTCTGCGCATGCCCAAAGTTACTAAAAGAAAGAAAGTCATTATTAAAAGAAACATTTAACAACATGAACATTTGAACATGTAGAGAAGCAGTAATTACCTGGCTAGGTGGGACCTCAATCCCCCTAGTCTGCAGGGAGGTAAACATTTTAAATCTGTATTTAAATGAAATAGGTCGAAATCCTGTGGAATTCCAAACAGACTCTTAGAATTACTGGAAAACTGCAAAAAGTTATAAAGGTAACGAGCTGCCATAGATTCACAGTCTTTTACACGGTTTTTATCATGATATGGTTCCCTTCAATTTTGACTGAAATTTTACTTAATGTCTATTGAATGTAGAACTAGGATTAATTGTTTTAAAACTCTATTAATGATTTTTAATGCTGTAAAACATGTTGCTTGGTGTAATGGTATCTTCAAAGAACGAACACTTGAATACAATTGAATTGAATGATTATACCCTACTTTGGTATAGTATATACAGAGCCAGGTTCCTACAGGGGTGTATTAATTTGAATACAGGATCACAAATCTTTCACTAAGGAGCATGTTATCAAGGATCATACCAGGAAATAATGGCAGGAAGGTGTTTATGCTGTGTAAATATGTTCCAAATTTGATAGCGCTGTACTCTTTACTAAAATAGGGAGTTTCATGCAATATAATTCGGAAACTGTGTCGCTAAGTGTCAGACTCCATTCAGAGGGCCTCAGGACATACAAAGGCTACTGGTCCCCAACTGTGGTGGTTGAGGTATTTTGCCACTGGTGTCCTGGGGTCTTTCCTACTATGGCTCTGCAAACCAGGCCAAGTACTCACATTCCGCACTTGACTCTAGGGTAGGGAAGGTGATGTGCCTGGTCCTTAGAAGTATTGGTTCTGCCAATGCACCTTATTGTCGGGGGAGGGGGCAGCCACACTTCTGTGTGCTTATTATGAATTATTAGTTTTGCATCTCTCAGCTCACTGTTCCACTAGACCTTTATTTTAGGTCCATCCCACCTCCGGTATCACACTTCCTCCCTCATAAGCATTTTCTGGATCAGTCTCTAAAGTGTGTTTCTGATCCCAACATGGACTCTAGCTCATTTAAAAGAGGTGCATACTCTCCCAAGGCAGTGTGTCTGGCAACATTAAAGATCCCCTTCTTGAGCATAAGGTGATCACTCTTGTTCCTCGTACTATTTACATGTAAAAAAAACAACAAGTCATTGTCCCAGTTTTGGTGCCACTGTTTATCAAGCTCCATTAATAGGACCCTGAGTGGGGCCAAGGAGAACAGAGCTGAAGCCACTTGCAACATGGTTCCAGCGGGCCGTTGTCATTTCAGGAGGGCCTCTGGTTCCCTGGCGGGCTCTTGGAGATGGGGTGTCACAGGCCCATTCTAGGCACACTGCACTCCCATTGGAGGTTAAGTAAGTCCAGGGGAGGAGGAGTCACTCCTTTAATCCACGGCACAGCTCCAGTATCAGGGGCAAGCAGATCACATTTAATTTGGTGCCATGCTCGCGGCTGCCAGCTCTTCTCAACTTCCTGCAACAGCACCCTTCTTCTACAAACAGTTATGTTTCTGAAGTCAGGTCATCACAGCGTTGGTTGGTCTCTTGCTTCAAATACTCCCCATGCTCCTAGTGCTTGTTTCATCCTGTCTTTTCATTCTGTGTCAGGACTGGAGCAAGAATTGTGCATGTCTTTCTTCACTTTATTCTTCTCAGCAGTGATTACCAAGTGCATTTGCCAAACAGTTATAAACACTGCATTTCCCTATAACCACTGAGAAGTTAAATTGCAACAAAATAACAATGCAGTTCCCCAATCACTGTAATGAGTCCATAATATTGTTCTCTGACAACTCCGTATCCTACTCTTTCTTCACTGTTCGGATAAAAGTTAAGTCACCGCTAGCTATTTTTACTCTTTATTGTTACTATTGCTAATTTTAGCTACTGGCGTTTTTTCGTGTGGTGTGCAGTAAGATTCCCACATTGGGATACTTGAGCATGACAAGGTAAGACTCGCATTTGAGGTGAACAGCCAGAGGGTGTTGTGACTGCTGGCCTTGTCCTGCGTGCCTGCCCAGCCTCCTTTATGTGGCTTAGACCGCTAGAGGGCGCACTAATGACTTTTCAAGAGCCGCTCATCTTGTGGTAGCGATCGGATTCCAGCACCAGCTCTCCTGCAGTGCCCTCACCCTTGAGCGATGCACTTCCTACTAGACTGCAGTCTTGGAGTATGCTTCTTTAATGTCCAACTGTATGGTTTTCACCTTCCAGAGCTCCCTCCTACAGTTCCAAGCAGGGTTCAGGATGTTAATTGATTCTTTGTCAGAAGTGGAGGTTTTGGATTATGTAATTTCTTTCTTGCTTTAATTGAATGGCAGCAACATTGGAACAATAACAGTAAACAAAACACAATGAGCTACATAACCCATAGTTCATAGAGAAAAACTACCAATCCCAAGATGGGAGCCACTCCACCACTCATAAAGTCTCTGTATGTATAACCCATGAACGCTACAGTAACACCTTCTCTTTCTTGCTGCTCATGATATGTACTTTTTCCGTTTACCTTGAGAATTGTAATGGTGCATTGTAAATATTTTGTTTTATTTTTCATTCTTAGCTCAATGGTGCAGTGCGGAGTCAGCGGCGCCGTTCAATAGAGCCCTATGTCCCCCAAGTGTCTCTCAGTGCTCTGTGCTTATTCATCGTCTCAATCCCTCTCTGCCTTAGAGCATTCGAGCGTGACTGCCATTTTCTTGGCAGACGCATGCTTGCTCCTTGCTGACACCCCCTACACTGGCCCGAGTCTTTGCAGCTCCTTGAGTGCGATTCATTAGCTGGTCCTGTCCTGAGAGGGTGACCAGACACACCCTCTATGCCTCCATTTCCTGCCTCTGACCTGCTCACTCTATTCAGTACTATGTCACTATGGCAACTCTCTCAAATGGTGAACCAGCCTAGTAAAAGGGCTGTAGATGGTATTTGTTTTTTATTCTATTTTCTAATTAATCCATTCCTGGCACCAACTGACACCCTAATTCAAAGAGAGTAAGGGTTGAGATAATAATTGAGCTTAGTCATAAAAACCTGGTGCACTAACTTACTTTTGACTATATCTTGACCATCCGAGCCTGTATCACACTTGCACAGGGTTAACCTCACCTCCCTTCACACACCTGTAGGTGTGCAGTAGTGATTACCCATTATAAATTCATGAGGATGCAGGAAAATGTCCTTCTAAACCTCTTCCACCTCAAATTATCTCCTCCTAGACACTTTTAATTAGACAACATCATCCACCCTTTATCTTCAGAATGGCTTCCCTCAACAAAAAATACAGTGTACGTTCAGGCGAAGTTAAGGAAATTCTTCACTAAAAAGGTCCGTACACGCCTCAAAGTGAAATGCCCCCATGCGTCTCTGACAGTAAAGTGACAGAGACCCCAGACATTGACCCCAAACATACATCCTGTTTAGGCAGGTATGGAAAAAAAGCAAAGAAAGGCATATAACGTCCTGGCAGGCCTCTCAGCAAAAACATCTAGACCTTTCAGGACCCTTCTCTAAGCTTTTGGACCTAGCCTTTTCTGTCAAAGAACAGGTGACATCTATCAATCCGGACCACCTAGATGGTCGAGCTTAGCATGCTATTTGCCTATTAGGTAACAGAAACTCCTTATTCCTCCACTTTGGCTCAAAACTATGCAAGTTGTCCGCTAATGAGCTAAGTCAAGCAGCCGGAGGCCTCCTATTTGGTGAACCGTTCGTCAAAGAAGTAACAAAATTCGTCCTCACTTTTACATCCTTTGATATTTCCAAGCAGTCCTCCAAAAGGTTTTCAGCGAAAATCTTTGAAATAGGGTCAGCAGAGGCAAAGGGCACTTCGCTGGCCGCAATCCTTCCCAGCCCTTTATCAGAGGATTTCTGAGGAGACGAAGGAGCAAGGAGAAGTCCACCAGCGAGGAGAAGTCTTTTTCCTATCCCAGACCAAACAATACAGGGACAGAGACTACTGTGGACAACCCAGAGGAAGAACACCCAACTCCTCCTCCGCAGGTGAGACATTTTCCTCTCCTGATGTAGGAGGCAGAATGTGCATTTTTCCAAAATTGGAACTTAATCTCTCAAGACGCTTGGATCCTCCAAACAGTTTGGAATTTCCACCTAGAATTCTATCACTCTCCTTATCATATCTCCACCCTGGAACCACTTCACTTTCTTGTCGAGAAACAGGCCTTCATAGACCAAGAAATTCAATCTCTAATACACAAAAATGCAATTCACGCGATGACTCTTCCTCCCAACGGCTTCCTTAGCAATATCTTTATAGTAAACAACAAAGGAGGATGCTTCAGATTGGTTATAAACCTCAAAGAGCTCAACTCATGGATACTCTACAGAGACTTCAAAATGGAAGGCATTCAACTTCTTAGATACCCGTAGAGAGAGGGCCATTTCATGGTTCATCTAGACCTGAAAGACGCTTAACTCTCGGTTCAGATTTTTCCTCCTCACAAATGATTTCTTTGATTTTGTTGAAAGAATTCTATTTACAAATTATTGGCTCTTTCCTTTGGTTTATCCTCAGGTCCCTGTTTTTTCACCATGTTGATGAAACTTATGAGGCAGGTCCTCAGGGAACAAGGTGTATGTCTTATTATATATCTCTACGATATCTTGATCATGGCGCAGGATCATGGTATTCTGTTGCATCACCTGCCTGTGACAATCTGCATCCTCCAACCACTGGGATTTGTGATAAACCAGGATTCATCCTAGCTATCACGGACCAGCCAGATAGAGCTTCTAGGATTCTGCTTAGATGCACTATCAGTGACCTTAACCTTACCGGACTAAAAAACCAAGGTCATCAAACAGGAGATTTGCAGACTTCTGGAAAAAGACTCAAGCACTCTAGGGTGGATAGCTCATGGGGTGGGTCTTCTATCATTCTCTTTCCAAGTGATATTCCCTGGTCCGCTTCACTACAAAACATTACATAGACTAAAAATCGAACATCGGCAGAAAGGCATTGTCTTATGCACAGATAGTTCTGATGTCTCCAGATGTCAAGCAGGAGCTTGAGTGGTAATTAGCCCATATCGAAGTATGGAATGGCAGGACCATTTTTGGACAAACACCAGACGGATATCAGCTCCCTTGGCTGGGAAGCAAGATGTCATTCCACTTCCATGAGAGGCAGATGTTCTAAAGAAGAGAGTTAATTACATATCAATTGCCACAAACTTTCTTTGGATCCTTTGCAATCTGTTCTCTCACTCCCAACGGGTCCCAGTTGAATCCTACTTCAAATGGACAACATTTCAGCAGTTCAGTACATTAACTGCATGGGAGTAATGAGATTATATATTCTAGCAGACATTACGAATGAATTTTAGCAATCCTCCCTGATCAACAGCATATTTGTTCTGACAGTACATCTCCCAGGAAGGGCAACCAGATTGCAGACTGGAATTCGCAGTTCCTCCGAGATGCGAGTGAATGGAAACTTCTTCCTTCCCTGTTCACATCCCTAATGGAAAAGTGGGGTCTATGCAAGATTGAGCTTGTCTCATCCAGGCTTACCTTCAATATTACACTGTTTTACAAATGGAGGCCAGACCCTCTGGTGATAAATGCCTTTCTCCAGTAATGGACAGGATGCAACAATGCCTTCCCCGTTTTGCAGCAATTCACAGGGTAGCTTGTCAGATCAGGAGACAAATGGCATAAGTTGTCCTGATAACACCGTTGTGGAGAACTCAACCCCTGCTTTTCTCTCTCTTCCTGAATCTACTCTCAGACCCTATAGGTAAATCTCACCCATTGGTCCTCCATAACCATCTTCACCTAATGGCCTGGAATCTTTCAGCTCTTGCCGTCAAGTGCAAGGCCATTTGAGCCAAGCTCTCTTCTTCATACAAAAGGCCTGGTCAGACTCCATCTAAAAATGTTATAAATCAGCGCCTAGAGTAGGTTGGCGCGCTGATATTCTGAATGGAATCTTGAGCCTGTGGGGTCAGATTTGAATGTTCTGATCAATTTTCTGGCATTCCTAGTAGCTGAAGACCTATCACACAAAACAATCCATATCTACAGATCAGCCATTTCTGCAGGAAACACCCCGGTGGCACATCATCCGGTGGGAGAACACATCCTGGTTTCTAAACTTCTTAGAGGGATCTTATTTACTACTTCCTCAAAGCCCAAATATCCAATACAATGGTTCTGTTGTTCTTTGTTTTCTTCAAAGGGGGCCAAATGATGGATTTTTATCTAGCAATCAATTTTCAGCTAAGCTTGCCATGTTGTTGTGTCTGGTATCTTATCGAACAGCCTCTGACTTTAAAGTCCTGGACCTTGCAGGTACGTACTTTACTCCACAAGGAGCCACTTATATCATTTTCAAAAGTGCACAAACTGATTCAAAACAGATTACTTAACAGTCTTTTCCCATAGATTCCAAACTTTGTTTTGTTTCTTGTTTACGAACTGATGGAAACATCACAAGGGACCCCAGCGATTCACCTTTGGTTCATTGTTTATCTCTCTTTTACGACCCCATCAAACAGTTTCAATAACTACTCTAACCAGATGGATTCGTTGGATTCTATCTCATATCTTGATATTTCGAAATTTGGTGCCCATTCAGTCAGAAGTGACTGGCCTCCAAATCCTTCCAATTAGGTACAAGCTCACATGATGTTATGTGCATGGCTGATTGGTCATCAGACTCCACATTGAAACAGTTCTATTACAAACCAGTAAGTAATCCCATTTTGAATATTGTTGAACAACTTTGCATAATGTGAAGCCTCCGGTCCTTAAATAGAATCAAAACTTTTCTAGCTTTCGTGAACAATAATTTTCAGTTCCAATAAGGGCACAGAGGCTAGGATTATCCCACCCTGTTATGTTTTTTTAAACAAGAAATGGCTGCAGGGAACTATTTTAAGTACTGCATTATTTTACCCTCCCATGACTGTATTATGAGATAAGATGGTAAATATGTTTTACCTCTTCAGTTGCAGAGCAGAGGAAGATGAAAGTCTATTCAGAGTTACCAAGGTTCCCTCGCAGCAACAAAAAGGAGGTGCTACATTGACTATCATGGCTTATACATGCAGAGCCATTATGATTGGTGAAGAGGCTCCCATCTTGGGAATGGTAGTTTTTTTTAAATGAACTATAGCTTAGGTAGTTCATTGTATTATGTTTACTGTTATTATTCTAATTTGGCAGATTTCCAATAAAAGCAAGAAAGAGACTGCAAAATCCTCGTCTCTGTGTCCTTAATAGAATTGAAAATTTATGTTCACGAATGCTAGAAAACTTTCGATCCTACTCAATTATTCTGTGGACGTGGATGACGATGGTGGAGAGGGCAGGTCGGTGGGAGCACTGAAATTCCTCTCTCGACTGCATGCGCTATGGGCTGTACCCCCACCCCCTGCCCCCCACCCCTGTTTGAATAGGATTCGGTATGCATTGGAATGCATTTGCAAGTGTGTGAGAGCACATTTTTGGTGACTGCCATTTTCAAGCCTTGCCTAAAACAGTGCAGCCCACGTCCACAAATAGGCCATGGATAATGGAAGAGCTGCTTCCATATGAGTAAGCCATCTGAGTTCCCACAGTTCGCTTTGGCACGACTCTTGCCGAGTGAGATGTGTGGGTTTTGCAGTGTGCGAGAGTGTTATGAAAACCATGCGATTCAGTGCCGAATTGTTGCTCTCTTCGTTACTGAAAGCCTTAGCTCTTCCACACAGGGGCCACAAGGGAAGCCGGGCCCACTGCTGTGAGGCAGACACGGCGGTTGGTGAGCCCTTGAGTGCTGGTCAACCATATGTTTTCTTGACACAATGATTGCGTTCTTTATCATTTGAAAATGTATAGGGCTTTCTCTTCCTTTAATGACCTCGTAGGCAGTATTTCATAAACGCGGGTGTTTTTCACAGGCTCCTTTGGTTTCTTCCACGGGGGGCGGTCATTAGAGGCATCTGACAGGCAGGCTGTCGCGCGGGTGTCTGCTGAGATCACTTCAATACTATATTTAGTAGCTCCACATCAAGGAACTCCAGCGTCGCGGGAAACAGTTTGATTTGACACATTTCTGATTTGTTAGTCCTTCCTTGGAGGAGCTTATTTTGCCTTTTCATCACCATCTGTTGCAGTTTGTTCCTCCCGTCTCAGCTTTTATTTATTTTGTGTCATTCATGCTGTTCTTTCCAGTTCCATCCCATTACACAAACAAAATGTCAGAGATAAACACATGCCAATGCAAACCTTGACTCTTTTGTGGCTAGTAAAACGGAATTCCCTTTCAGAGCTGCATTTTGTTTGTTCTTGGGCCATCAGATATGTCGTTTCTCTTCTGTAACTCTTCTTAAAAGTCACTTTTTAGTTGCTGTTTAGAAGTAATTTATATAACATGTGCATCTACCTGTCAGTTGTTTCTTAGCACTGCTGGCAGCATTTCCCAAGACAAAGCACCCAATAAAAAGCATCACATGATATGAGACAATATAAAATAGAAAGAAGCTAGAAGAGTGTTAAAGGTACATCGGAAGAAGTCAGCTCAGCAGTATTTCACCTGCTTTGTAGCAGTTTCTGCTCTGAGTCTAGCACCATATGAAAGGATGTTTCACAACGCAGCAGTTACTTTTCTTCCCTAACAAACCCTTGGCAGGAATTAAACGAGCCACGGAAGCCGAAACTCAAGTTGGGTGGTGGGATGGAAGCGACAACTATTATGCAAAACAGCTACTGGCGACCAGTCCATATACTGCCTGAAGAATCGAACCAGGTTTGAGCTCAATTCCTTACCTGATTGTCTACCATCCAATATTCTTCCAGGCTGAAAATATGGCACTTTAATCGACCCTTTTAGGTGGCACACACACTCCACTCTTAGCGAATTCAATTGCAGTACGAGGTAAAACATTTCTTTATTCTGATGTGCCACAAGGGTTTCTACTGTGTCTCATACCCTGTTTGACGCCTACTTGGCTCCCCTAATAGCAACTTTAAGCATTAAAAGCTTTGACTATCAGAATTAAGCCCTTGACTCCTGGGTCTTCATTAGAATATTTGAGAATTTGGGTAATCATCAATTTGAGCCTCATCATAAGTATCGGTTAAGGGATGGAAATCAACTGTCTCTACCAAAATGAATATAAATTGGAACTCATTTTGACCAGATCTGGCTAACCAACCTTACTCCATTTAATTCTGTCTTCTGCAATAGAAAATCGCCCCCACTAACGTCTGGCATTTCGCACCGCATTTTAAGGGTAAGTTTCAATTCTGTTTTTACAAATTTGAAAGGCAACAGACAAATCTTTAAAACAGTGCAATAATAAAGACCAGTGTAAATAAGACAGATAGGTCTTCTGGTGGAATGTGTTCGCCTTTATTTTTCGTGCTCTATTTCACATATATGCAAAGAAATGTGCAGCCAACACGTTTCACCAACATATGGCTTCTTCAGGGTATCCAGGAGTATCCAAGCAAGGGTTGCCAATTCCAGCACACCCTATCAATACTCAATCGTTCAGGTATCCATTACCGCTCTGGCAAAAAGAAATTGAGCCAGTCTGTCTTCAGCGGTTCACACTTGGGGTCCTTTCAGCACCCTATTGCAGCCGTATTTTATCAATATTAGCGCATACTTTTACCAGGATGCATCAATTCTCTATGGAGTCCAAAAGCAGAGTACCTCAACCGTATCTTGCACGTGTGCGTGCTGCGACCGGTAATCACAAACAAGAGTAAATTCACAATAAAAGGAGTTTAAATTCTGCCCTGATTCCTGCATTTGAGCAACATAGAAAAGAATGGGTTCTTCCAACTTCACCGGCTCCTTGTGTTCCTTTCATCACTGGTGACACTCACAGCATCCCTCTAGTCATCACAGCACCCCTTTCCCAGACTAACTATTGTAATAGTGTGGGTAAAAGATTCCCAGGCAAAATAATGATGAAGGTTCAAAAACACCAATCTCACCTCATCCTTGATCTGAAAAGATCAGATCTCATCATTCTTGATTTGAAAAGGAGACATAGTATCCTGCTTTTGATGAAGTTTCTCCATTGGTAACCAATCAAGCAGAAGGCTGATTTCAAAATCATGGCCCTGTCGTAGGATTATTGAGAGAGGGGCTTTGGCTGCTTCCACATTTTATTTTTGGGGAAAATATTTTTATTAGCATTTTCACAACACTGCACAAGTACAGACTAGAGCAGCACAGTATTTTAGCCTTTTCCATCATGCCTCCACAGAGAGTGGCATCACAAGTCGTCCATTGTATGTTTTCAAGGTACAGTTTTTTGTATCATTACTCATAGTTCTCCCGCTCACCCTGATGTTCCCAACTACATACAGCACATGAGGCATTACAAGGGGGAGCATTCAACTGTGCAGTGTACAGAGATCAGTGTAACAACAGTAGAACCATTAACAGAACTATCAATGCAAACAGTGTGTTCCAAGTGAGGCATCCTCCAGCATCTCAATCAGGAGAGTGTATGGGGGGGAGAGGCAGTCGAGGGACCCCTTTTCATCCAATCATACTGTGACAAAAAGCAGGGCACAGACATATTTAGCATGTCAACTGTAGCACACCTTAGGCTTAGTTCTCCAGAACCTACAGGCAACCAATCACACTGATGTGCATATAGTCATGTCCTCATGTGTGCTCCAAGTCAACCATTCCACTCTCATTCCCGGATCCTGATACTTCGATGATGAATAATTATGGCTTCCAGGGTTTTCAAATGCATCTAGCACTTCCATCCATAGTGGGGCTATCGGTCGCCTCTGTATTCCACGTGCCTCCTCCCTGTGAAGTGCTTGGTCCTCGGCCCGGGCCCATTCCCTGACAGTTGCCTCACATCTTTCTGTCACCGGTCCAACTGCAGATTTCCACATCATGGAAATCTGGCTCGTGGCTAATATAAAGGTCAAATCAAGGAAGCTTTTTCCTACTTTCTTGGGTACCAGGCATGTGGATAAACCCAATAGGCACACTTTCAAGGTACACGGCACAACCTGGTTCAATGTCGCATTCAGCCTCTGTACCACTGTAGTTCAAAACGCTTGTACATGAGCACAGGACCAGGTCATGTGACAGAAATCTGCCTCCACTAGTGCATAGCGAAGACAGGGGGGCTTAAGTTCCCCGTCACATAATGCAGTCAATTTTTTCAGGGTGAGATAAATCTGGTGGAGGTAATTAAATTGAATTACTTTAAACCAGGTATTCTGGGACACTTTATGTAGATAAGCCAATATCTTCACCCGTTCCCGGTCTGTAACTGCTCTGCCCAACACACCATCCAATGTTTGCCTGAGGGTGCCCAGATTTCTCCGCACTACTCCATTGACGGCACAATACAACCATTTAACCAGATGTCTACTCCAGGGACAGCAGTAAGTGTAAGATGTTATGTGTCCAGGGTTCATCCACCCCAGTTCCCCAGAGAGCCTTAAAGGTCCTGGCCAGCACCTCATAGGTGAGGAACTACCTGTGGGCTAGTCGTGTGTTTCAACAAGGACCTCCAGGGGCATCAGCGTGGAGGCTTTGTAACAGTTGCAAACCGTCACGAACCCCACCTCTATCCACATCGTCAGCTGTGCTGCAGAGAAGAAGGTGGGGAGTCCCACTGTGGTAATTCCCCAAGAGGGAGCGAGGTGGCATACAATGGGCACTCCCTTGTCCGGCATACGCTGCACCACCAGCATCGGAGCGCCGTCATCAAGAGCAGGCCAACCCCTCCCCTTCCTGGCATTCACCTCAACAGTCAGGCCAGAAGCGCTGTCTGATTGGCCACAGTCCCCATGTGTCCCAGCTCGGTCAGATTCGCGCCACCCAGCCATAGTGTAATCCACTGCAGCTGCGCAACCAGGTAATATAGCTCAAAGTCTGGCAAACCCAGGCCTCCCTCCAAAATAGGCCATTTAAGAGTGTCCAAGTATGCCCTGTACTGCCCCATGTCCAAGATGAGCTCTCTTAGCAGCAAATCTAATTGCCTAAACCACGGGGTGGGCAATAAGTTTGGGAGATTGGTAACAAATTAAAGCAGCCTGGTCAGCATAATCATCTGAGCCAAAGCTATTTGCGCCATAATAGGGAGTCGGAGTGAGCGCCAAAAGGCTACACTCCCCTTCAGAGAGAGCAGCACTTCTCCCATGTTGCCCTATCGTATGTCCTCTAGGGAGTGATACATTTGGATTCCCAGATATCAGAATGTTGAAGGGCCCAGTCAATCTCGGGCAACAAGGTCCCCGGTCGGTCCGAGTTGGGTAATACCGGGAAAACGCAGGTCGTCGCCGGATTCACCTATAATCCAGATAGCTCACCGAATCATGTAAGAGCTGGAACATGAATGGGACATCAGCAGGCACACTGGACACGTACAGCAACAGATCACCAGCACACAGCGATATCAAATGTTCAGTGCCAGCCACCGAATACCCTTACTCTGTCCTCGCAACCTCCACAGTTCTGCCAATGGCTCAATAGCAAGGGCGCACAGGAGCAGGGACAGCAGGCACCCCTGCCTGGTACCCCAACATAAATCACAAGAGTCTGACATGATCTGGCCCTTCTGGACCAGGGCAGTAGGGTTGGTGTATAACAGATGGACCCAAGCCACCCACGAGGCCCCCAACTGCATTCAGTTCATGACTGTGTCCTACTGGCGGTGTTTAATGCCTTTTCCAGGTCCACAGCCATCAGGCTCGCCCCAGCTTCTCCATCATGCAGGGGAGCAACGAGTACCAAGTACAAGCGGCGTTGATTAAGGGAGGTGTTATGTTGTGGGATAAACCCACACTGGTAGCGATGAACCAACACTTGCATGTGCAGGAGGAGGCGCATGGCCAATATCTTGCGTAAGATCTTAAAGTCCAGTGGAGAAGTGTGGCTCAATGGTTAGAGCGGCAGACCCTGATGCAGAGATCTGGCCCGGGACCAGGGTTCAATTCCCGCCTCGGCGGGTCTTGGGCTCAATTTCCTCGGACCTGATATTTCTCGCCTCGGTGCCTATTCTAATCATGGGTCCCACTCTGCAACTCTGGGCAATAGCTTGCTTAATCTCCACAACGGCCCCAACAGCGCTGGGATGCCTGGCTTCACCCTGGGGTGCCCAGGAGTGGACATTTCACAGGGAAAAGCCAGGAAGGGTTCCACAGCGGTATGCGTACAGTGCCTGGACACCCCTTTGGGGGTATGGGTGCGCTTTACAAGTACAAATTTCATTTCATTTCATGTTCAATAGGACAACAGGCGATACACTGGGGGTGGGTTGCCTTGTGTGGTCGTCTTTGGGAGGGGAATAACTATTGCATCCCTGTTGGTAGCCGACAGCCAGTGCTCTATAATGTATGTTGGGTAAGCGTGGGGCCAGCAACCCAGAAGACGTGGAATAAAATTCTGCCGGAATGCCCTCGGGCCCAGGCATCTTTCCCAGTGCCATGACCCGATAGGCCCCCTTGATTACTTGAGTTGTAATGGGACTTCCCAGCTCCTTCGCAGTGATCGGAGTTAGGGTCTGTACGGCCAGGGGAGCCAAGAAGGCTTCCACACTTTCGCTTTGTTCTTCAGGTTTTCCATTAAGTTCTTTTTATTAAGTATCCAATTCTATCACACTTAAAACAAGACCCAGCCAATGCGTGTCATCCCTTATAGGGACTTCATCAGGTCAATTTGATTTATCCGCCTTCTCAAAATTCTTCTTCTCCATTCATTAAATGTCTAGGCTCCCTCCGAGCAGCCTTTCGGAGTGTTTGTCCTAGTCCTGTATGATTGATCTCTGGGGGTTGGGAGGGGGCTCAGTCTGTTTTAAGTGTGATGGAATTGGACACTTAATAAAATAGTCTTTATGGAAAAAGACACCATCGTCTGGAAATTAATTGAAAAATGAAATATGGAAAGTGATTGAAAACAAAAGAGTGATTACAGATACATGCAATTCAAACTGGAAAGTTCAATGTGAACAAGGAAATTAGGTTGCCCTCCTAATATTGCGAAAACATCAGCATTATTGGAGTGCCAGGAGGTTGCGGCTCATAGATGGGAGAAACTCCTCACAGTCACTCAGTAGTGTCTTAAAGTCCCATTGCATGTGGGCACCCTGTAATCCAACATGTATTACCGCCCCTCCATGCGTCCGTCTAACCAAAATGCAAGCACATATTCAAAGCAGGTCATCTAAGGCATCACAAGTGCTATACTCTGCTTACCCTCCGACATGGCATCCGAGGTAAAGTCCACAGAGTGTCTAACAGAGTGAGTCCCTGCATCCGAGACGGAGTTGTGCTCGTGGGCGAGATCCCTTGCTGCCAGCAGTGAAATCAGGGAATATGGTCACCGCTGAATTGTCCACTAGAACTGGGTCACTCATGCGGGCTTTCTGAAGCAAGATATCATGACCTGCGTAACGCAGCCTTATAGCCGCCACTGTTTCGGGGGACAACCCAGAGCACGGGGCCTCATAGGAACTCGGTGCACGCAGTCGAGGGCAAAAAAGGGGTAAGTTCTGTAGGGACCAGTTGAGTTTTCATCCAGTTTTCAGTTATGGAATGTCATTAGCCTCCTTTCCCTGGGGCAGCTCCGCGGTTCACATGTTGTTGTGCCGGTTGCGGCCCTCATTTTACTCCGCTCTGCTCTCCAGAATTTTCACACGTTCAATAAAGTCTGTCATGTGCTGCCACAGGGACTGCTGTGCCGGCCTAAGATCATCAACTACCACCTCTGTCTCCTTGACCTTATCCACAAGTTTACGATAGTCATACCGCACAAGGCCCAATTCCTCTGAGACACTGCCTATCTGCATCTGCAGGGAGGCTTTTTAGTCCACAGTGGCAGCTAGGATTTTGTCCAGAGTCTTCTGTAGGGCAGAGGACACTTGCTCTGCGCCACTCCCAGGTGGCAATTCATCTGTTGCAGTTGTACCCTGCAGTCCAGTGGTTGTGCTAGTATCTCACCACGGGTTTGCCCATTGCTGCGCTCCCTGTGTGTGGTCTCAGAGGCTACCCACACCGCAGGGTCACTCCTCAGCAGTCTGGGATCCTCTCTCAGGGTTAACAGATGCTGCTCACTGAAGGTCCATGCCAGCCAGCCTCCGGCAGCAGCAGCACTTCCCCTGAGATTACAGTCACAATCTAGTCGGGTCAGTCATGGGGAGCACAATCCTCACTCACTTGAACAGTGTTGTGCCCCATGCCATACTCAAGGGCAAGTCCAGTGGCTCATCAGTGGGTCCCCAATGCACAGAAAGGTAGAGCAAAGCAGGGACACCAGGGTCCACAGAGAGGCGATGGGCACCAGTCATCCACCAGGCCTATAGGCCCCCTCATCAGAGGTCCGGGCCCCCAGGGCCATGATACCTGCAGAAGAGGCTAGCAACCTATGCCAGGCCTGCCCCCCTTCGTATGTGGTAAGGGGAGACACTGGAGGACCTGAGGGCAGGCTGTGCTCAGCGTAGTGTTCCAAGGCCTCCCCCGGGGCCCATCAGGCCTCCTGCTATTCAGTCCAGCTCCAATTCTTAGGGTTTTGAGACCCCTCTTCATCTGTTTCCGGGTGATCGGTGTTAGTAGGGGTGTTAGGACCCAGGTAACAAGATCGCTCCCGCTTTTCCAGTCCCTTACTGGTCATTCACCCCTTCCACTGCAGGGTGGGCTTAACCGCTGGTCCAGGGGGTAAGGGCACTCTGTTACTCTGCAGGGCAGCGCCATCCCCAGATGTAATGTTGCACAATGTCCTGCTCCGCGGGCCCCATAGAGGCCGGAGAAGGGGGGCCAGGAGCACACCCTCACACACAGCAAGTCAACTGGGGGCCCCAACATAAAGTGCCTCAGCGACGTTTCAGTGCATGTGGGCCCCCGCCAAGGCACAGCTGCCCCAGGCTCGAAGGATGCTCTGTCAACAAGCAGGGAAATCCTAGCCCGGGACGCACTGCAGCAAAATGTCTCATTCAGGGCTTTAAGTGGGCTGGGTCTCACCGGGTCTGAGCACCGGCAGGTTTTTTAAAGGGGGCCTCGAAACGGGTCTCTATCGGGCTCTGTTTTGTGCCCTGGCACAAGCTGTCCTTTTTTTTCCGCACTGCAGTGACAGCGAGAACATCGATGTGCGCATGCTCACACTGCTCACTTCTCACTAGTGGAGAAGTTACAGCATGACATCATGCCAGGTGAGCATTGTAGGGGAAGGGAAATCCTTTAAAGAGAGTCATTTTCTCTTTGGATTTCCCTTCTCTTTTTGAAACTCAGGAGCAGCAACATTGTCGTGGTGTGACCAGGGCTTTAAGTGGAAGCTTTTTCAATATTATATACAAGCCATAGTTGCTGCTTATTTATCTTATGCAACTAACAACCATTGACAAAGCCAATAGTCCTGACTTGTTGTAGGCATGATGTTACTTGTTGTATCATATATCTCGATGCAATGATAGAAACAGCAATCTACAAGTCGGGCGGCACACTATGCTAAGCACAGAGTTTTAGCTTACGTGTTTTTAAGCCACGCCCCTTTGAGAGACCCTGAAGTTTTTTCATCCCACTTAAAGCCCTGGTCTCATTCACAGGGCCCTTCGCTGGAACAGAGAAGGAGGGCCGTGAGCACACCCTTGTGCAGGACAAGGCAGTGGGGGGCCGCTTGCCTACAACACAACTGAGCCGCTCCAGTGCATGCACGCTCCTCCAATGATAATGTTGCTGTTGTACGTGCAAGCCCCCGTTGAGGCTCACTGCGCCTCCGATGCGGAAGCCAGCACTCACCACGGGCTGGAGTTTTTTTCACTGGCAATATTCATAGCAGTAGGGGGCCCAACTGAGCACTCAGCTGTGCTGGTAAGATGGATACAAGATGCAGAGGCAGGACTGCCCCCACTGCCCAGGAGGAGGACTCGTCATCGCACACAAGAGATCCCTCCGACTCTCCACCTCCAGCACGAGCGACTCTCTCCCCAACACCGAACACCTCCACTTCCAGATCCAGACCAGCCCCAGAACCACGCTTCGTGGCACCCTCGCCTACAGACCTCCAGGGCGTCGCGCTTCTTTCACCACCACCATTGCTGACCTCATCGCACCCCACACCATCGCCTCCACGGACTACATACTCATCGGAGACCTGAACTTCCACCTCGGCAACCGCAGCGACCCCGACTCCACCACCCTCCTGGACTACCTCGCCAACCTCGGACTAAAGCAGCTCGTCACCACCCCCACCGACTAGGCCGGACACATCCTCGACCCCATCTTCGCAGGAGGGACCGACATTTGCTTCAGCCACACCTCGCAGCCCCTCTGGACAGACCAACACTGCGTACATTTCTCCTTCAACACCACCACCGCACACAAGCCCGCCCTGTGCCCGCCACACAGGAATTGGAGCAAGATCACAGAGGAGCACCTCAACTCCACCCTTTTCCACGACCCCCCCTCCAACACGACCGACGCCAGCTCTGCAGCCAAGGAACTACACTGCTGGATCAACAGCTGCGCAGACAAGCTCGCACCCCTCTGCCACACCGACAGACAACGCCCCCTCAAGGCCGCCTGGTTCACCACCGACCTCCAAGAAGCCAGATGCTCCTGCAGACATCTCCAAAAACGATGGCGAAACAGCAAAACCACAGAAGACCAGACCAACTACAAGAATGCCATGACAGAATACCACCACCTCATAAGCTCCACCAAGAGGACCTTCATCCGAAACAAAATCCTCACCAATACCAGCAACTCGAAGGAACTCTTCAACGTCATCCAGCAGTTCACCAAGCCCCTCAGCGAAGCCACGGACGTCACACTGTCCCAGGACCTCTGCAACAAGCTCGGCTCCTACTTCCACCAGAAAATCAGGGCCCTCTATGACAACTTCAGGGAACAGACTCCAGAAACCACCCTCCCCTGCAGCGATGACAGCCAGCCCATCATAACCACCTGGACACTGGTCGCCACCGAAGTTACCACCACGACCATGAAGAGCACCCACTCAGGAGCCCCCACGGACCCCTGCCCGCAGCACATCTTCCACAGAGCCGCCGCCGCCATAGCACCCGAGCTATGCCGCACCATCAAGGCCACCTTCGAATCCGGCATCTTCCCTGATGACTGGAAATGGGCAGAGGTCAAGCCCCTCCTCAAGAAACCCTCGGCAGACCCCACGGACTTGAAAAACTACCGACCCATCTCTCTCCTCCCCTTCGCAGCCAAAGTCACCGAGAAAATCGTCAACGCCAAGCTGACTACCTTCATCGAAGAGAACGCCATCCTCGACTCTTCCCAGTCTGGATTCCGCAGTAACCACAGCACCGAGACTGCCTTCCTTGCCGCCACCGATGACATCCGCGTGCTCCCCGACCAGGGCCACACCACGGCCCCCATCCTGGTAAACATCTCCGCAGCCTTCGACACCGTCTCCCACCACACTCTTGTAGCTAGACTCCACGACACCGGCATACGGGGAACCGCCCTCAACTGGATCTGCTCCTTCCTCGCCGGTAAAACCCAAAGGATCAGACTCCCACCCTTCCTCTCCAAACCCACAGAGATCAACTGCGGAGTACCCCAAGGATCATCGCTCAGCTCCACGCTCTTCAGCATCTACATGGCCCCCCTCGCCGCCATCGTCAGACAGCATGGGCTCAGCATAGTATCCTACGCCGACGACACCCAGCTCATCCTCTCCCTCACGAAGAACCCCGAAGACACCAGGCTCAGCTTCCAGGAAGGAATGAAAGACGTTGCAGCCTGGATGAGCAGCAGCGGCCTAAAGCTCAACTCGGAGAAGACAGAGGTCCTTGTCCTGGGACCCACCCCCATCGCTTGGGACAACACCTGGTGGCCCTCCGCCCTCGGAAACCCTCCCACCCCGACCGACCACGCCCGAAACCTCGGCATCATTCTAGACTCCTCCCTCACCATGACCCGCCAGATCAATGCCGTCGCCTCCACCTGCTTCAACTCCCTCCACATCCTCCGCAAGACCTTCAAGTGGATCCCCCCCAAAGCCATAAAGACTGTCACCCACGCACTCATAACGAGCAGACTGGACTACGGAAACGCCCTCTACGCTGGAATTAACAAATCCCTGCTACACAAACTCCAGACCAACCAGAACACCGCGGCCAGACTCGTCCTCGGCACCCCACGACATGAGCACATGACCCAACACCTGCGAGACCTCCACTGGCTCCCCGTCAAGAAGAGAGTAACCTTCAAGCTACTCACCCACACTGACAAATCCCTCCACAACATCGGACCCAAATACCTCAACGAAAGAGTCTCTTTCCACGTACCCAAAAGAAACCTCCGCTCCGCCGACCTCGCCCTAGCAGAAACCCTGCGCATCCACAGAACCAGAGCAGGTGGAAGAGCCTTCTCCTACATCGCAGCCAAGGACTGGAACGAGCTCCCAGTCAACATCAGACGCTACCCTACTCTGCACACCTTCAGGAAGAGCCTCAAGAACTTGTTTTCAGTTGACCTGGAGCTGCACCCCCCCACCCTCAGCGCCTTGAGACCCTCACGGGTGAGTAGCGCACTTTAAAAGCCCCCTGATTGATTGATTGATTGAGGGGCGGATTTGCAAATCCTGCGCACTGCTGCATCGGGGCTCCACCGCTACTCCCGCAGGTCTCACGTCCAAAGTCTCAACTATGTGCCGGCTGCCTTTTTGCAATGCCGATCTTCAAATATCGTGGCCCATGGTCCACCCAGTGCCCACTGCCACCACACCGGTCCCGCTTGCAGCCGGGGGGGCAGGTGTTGGGGGGGTCCGAGCCATTGGATTTAAGTCAGGATGGGGCAATATGGTGGAGTGTGGACAGGAGCTTGGTGAAACGCTCATCCCTCCATCAGCGTCAGGCCACGCCTCCCCCACGCCCACATATTGATCCTTGTTCTTGCAGGATTTGATTGGACAAATGTGTGCTTCTGATGAAAAAGAGGCTTGTATAGCACCTATTATCCTCAATAGGGTAGTCCTGAGTTATGTTACAAGCCAATGATCAAGGCTATAGGCCTGGTTTGTTCATTGGGAAAAGTTATGTCAGCTGCCAAAGTTCTGCTCCGTTTATTATGAAACGTCAAGACAAAGGCAGTAGGCCTAAAACATTTACTGAGAAGATCATATGTTAAAGTCAATAAGCCCTTTTGGTGGATTGTTATTACACTGTGTAAAAGCCTCTAAACAAGTATTTTGTGGATACCAACAGGAAGTAAGAATGAAGCTCTAATGCTCATAACTGAAATGGACATTGCTAACGCAGGACCCAGGTCAAATTTAGTAGGTGGAGCTTTGCATGGTATAACTTCGCAACCATACAGTACGTAGGGGTTTTGCAGTATGTCAACTCTGACAAATATTTTAGGAAGGGATTTTATATAGAATTCTTGCCAAAATCCATACGAAGTGGCACATTCAGAATTCTCTCTGAGAAATAGAATAGGAGGGGTTTTGCATTGTGTATCCCTTGCCAAACACTGTAGTCAGAGGCTTTACATTACGTACACTCCGTCAAATACAATAGGAAGGGATTTTATATAGTAAACAACATGACAAATACCATAAGAGGCTTTACATTTTGAACTTGACAAATACAATAGGTAGGGGTTTAGTAAAGCGGTCCCCTTAATGCATGGCCATAGTAAATGCTTGGTGTTACCAAAGGAAGATGTAATGTACATGTTCATGTATACTTTGGGTGTGTCTAAAATGATTGCTGGGTCTCTATAGGCAAGGACCTCAGAGTTATGTTTATGTTTAAGTTAAAGTCAATAGGCTTACTGTGTGCATTTTAAAATGTGGTGACTAAGGCAGTAAACCTCCCATTTTACATCAGGTAGGATATTCATTAGCAATTTAGTAGATTCTATAAAAAACATAAATCTCAAGTGTTATTACAACTAGAACATTGTTTTTTCACATTCAGATTCTTTTTACATCAAAGTTCAGTCAATGAAACAAATATCTAAATCCTTATGCGAATATTCCATGAGGAAGGGGAGTCACGCCCGAGATACATTGATTTGATGTCATGTAATGTCAAGGATTACAATGATAACATATATCAAGGAAATTCAGTAAAATGTATTGTTGGGAAAAGTAGATACAAATATAAAATGTGCAGCTGTTGAAAAAATGTATGTACATTTAGAAATAATAAACGAGGATCAATTTGATGGGTTTAGACTCATCCTGTTCAATAGGGGTTGACCATTAATCTGGCAAACAAGTCTGGTACTTTCTACTTCCCCACATCAGCCCCAATTAGATGATCTTGTTAAACAGTTAGCAGTGCAGATGATTATTTAACTGTAACTTCACCCTTCTAACTTCAGATGATTTCCACACTGCAGACATCAACTGTCCTCCTTTTTATATTCATGAATTCTCTTTGTGGGACAGACTCAAAGTCAGGGAGCCACCTCCTTCACCAACATATTCAAACCCAGGATTATGTCAGGTTTATCACAATGCATAGCTTTGCTGAACATGCTGAAGGACACTGGCCTCCAATGTAGAGCCACCTGCGGTTTTTGTGCCTCATTGTGAATTATCCACATCAGTTCAATTGAAGAGACGGATACTATATGAACTTCTGCATGTGTCCACCAGAAACATAGCTCATACTGACTTCATTGCAAGGATGCCCCGTCAACAGAAAGGCACTACTGAATGGAACACACAAAAGGTGAACCTCTGGTAGCTTGGCACAAAGCTGTCAGGCTTAACTTAGAGGCAATGTATAAAGTATTTATGCAGCACTTCAAACAGTAATAAAACACAACACAGGGAAAACCCCCACACCAATTTAGAAAAACAGAGTAACTTTTAATAGATAAAACAAGACCAATACAACAAAAATCCAAGCAGTAGAACTAGAGATTTGCAATTTTAAAGATCTCAGAGAAAATAGCGCCAAAAAGCACAAAGCTCCAACTATGCTAGACTGGGACAAAGTCACAAGTTCAAGACGATCGTTATGGAGCGCGGGCTGGCTACAGGACCTATTTAGGCCAGCTGAACAAGAGTACCTTAAATCCTGGTTGAAGAGCGTAGCGTGGCCCAGCGTCAAGGATGCATTGTGCAGCCAAGATGATGCGTTGGTTCAGATGAGCTGCGAGGCTGCGATGCGTGAACCTGTGCCGGTGTTGAGGCTGCTGTCAACATGAGATTTGTGATGCGAGAACCTGCATCAGGAAACTTCATACAGCAGCAGTTCTGATGCGGACTGCGAGGTCCATGCAGATTCCTGGCGCTGAGAGAATCCTCACAGCAGAGACAGTACGCCGATTCTGCTTGGGAATGCGCCGAGCAGCAGAGGAGATGCATCGGTTCTGCTGGATTCACAGATGGGCTGGCAGAGCACCTTCAGGCCTATTTCCAAGAGTCCAGAACTTGGGTGACATCACATCGCAGGGTAGGGCTCACAGATGGAAAAGTGCAGGTGCTGGGTTCAAGGTTGTTGGAGCCTGCTGTCCCTGGGGTTCTTGTCAAGAAGCCAGCCAACTAGCCCTTGGAGTTACTCGGGGTCCTGAGTTCAACAGATGCAGGTCCAGTCCTTCTCAACCAGACAAGAGGGCAGCAAACAACAGGTCAGCACAGCAGGGAAATAGTCCTTTAGAGCGGCAGTCCAGCAGAGTGGCAGTCCTTTCATCAGCAGGTTTGACTCAACTGCAGGTCCTTCGATGGCTCTGCTACCCCCACAGCATCTTGAGACCCTTATGGGTCAGTAGTTGCCCGCTACAGAAATCTGACTGATTGATTGATCAGCACAGCAGTCCTTCTTCCTGGCAGAATATCCACAGGCCCAGAAGTGTACTGAAGAGTTGGTATCTGAGATCCAATATTTATATCTGGGTCTTCATTTGAATTGGGAGAAGCTTCTAAAGGTTTCCCTTTAAAGTTCACATGTTTCCCACCTTCCCTGGCTCCAGACTAACTGCAGGTGGTTGCAGCCCTTTGTGTGGAGGCAGGATACAGCCTAGTCAAGTGTAAGTAGGGCTGTGCCCATCCCCCTCCGATCCTGCCAGTGATGGCCCATCCAGGCACACCTAAGCTCTCTATTGTGCGTGGCTTTCTAGAAGGAATACACAAAGCCTAATTGTCAGTTACACCCAGTTATGTGAACCAGAGATAGGCTGCAGGCACTAAATGGTCAAGGCAGGAACATGTCAGCTTTCTAAAAGTGGCATTTTCAAAATGGTAATTTAAAATCAATAAGAGAGGATTTTTCATTACAATTCCAAAGACGCCAAACATGAACTAGTTGCCTGTTCCCATTTGGAAGTTATAGCTTATTAACTGTAATAAATTAGCTCCCACGTTATTCTTATGGGAGTGGTAGGCCTTGCAGTAGTAAAAACAAATGTAAGAGTTTTTCACTATCAGGACATGTCCAACTTTTCAGGTTTAAATCTATTTTATTAGTTTTGTAAGGTAAACGATGCAAACATCTCACCTATATCCTCTGGCCCGCGAGGTACAACAGAGATGAGAGGGCAACAAGCGCAGTGCATGGTGGGATGGAAGATGACAATAGAAAGAGAGGATGGGGAGAAATAGATGACGTTTGCTTGAAAACTTCTAAAAGTAGAGTGAGTGGAAGGCCCAGTCTGTATAGCAGGTAATTTAAGGTCCTCGCCTCTATGCCTCAACCGGTACTGTGTTCCGTGTGGGTAAGGCAGAGTATCTGCAGATATACCGGGCAAGTCAACTCCCTGAATTTATGGGATATATGTGCAGGGCTCCTAGACTTTATCAAATTGTGGCAGTTAGCAGCCCACTATTACTGTCAGTTTTTCCATGCCGATGAGTTCCCACAGCTTATGCAGCCAGTCCAGCTGCATTGACGTTTTATCTGTGCCCCACCTAGAGAGTATGACTTGCTTGGCTACCCAAAGAGTAATTGTAATGGCTAGTCTTCTCGCTGATCGTAGGGGGTACATTAATGCATTGGGGAGGCATAGTAGAATGTAACTGGGAAATCTGGAAAGGTCTGTGTTGTACATTTCATTAATGTCTGTCAGAACATCCATCCAATATTGTTGTAGTTTGGGATGCCAGAGAATGTGTGTCAATTTGCCTAGGTGTCCGCATTGCCTCCAGCAGTTAGCATACCCGCCCTGCTTCCATTTAGTTATTCTAGCTAGAGTGTAGTTTCAATAGTGTGTAATTTTAAGTGACGTCTCTTTGCCAGATGCTCTACAAGCAGAGGTGCAGGCTCAGTGTAATATATCAGTCCATTCCCTAGGGCTAAAGGAGCTGTCACATCCTAATTCCCATCGCCGCTATGCTGGAGATTCCGCGGGAGCCATTAGGGCGGTGAAGAAGGTGTAGATATTGGAAAAAAGGCTTTTGTCAGTGTGAAGAATGAAGATCCACTTTTCAAATGGTGTAAGGGGTCGGCTGGCATGAGGGCATATGTGGGGCTGCGTAAACCAGTGTCGGATGGCAACATAATGCCAGTGTGTGCTGGAAGTGATGCCATAGTTAGATTGGATCTGCCCAAAGTCCATAAGACCTTCCTGATCAAATAAGTTCCCCACTCTCTTACAATTGGCATTTTGCCACTGCAAAAAAGGCATTTCCCCGAAGAGCCGGGGGAAAGTTAGGATTCTCCATGATTGAGGTCTGGGGTGAAATGCGAATGGAAAGCTTCCATGGCACCCGCACCTTATCCCAGACTCCTATCATTGCCCGAACCACGGGAAAGACACAACCCCCAGGTGGCTGATGGGGCTTGGGAAGCCATGGCACCTTCCAGATGTGAATCCTGGACACTGCCACGTCCAGAAAGCACCATTGCTTCTCTGTGTGAGGCCTTGACTACTTCACTAGGTATCTGAGTTGTGCTGCCTGGTAGTACCACACCAAGTGGGGAATGCCTAGGCTGCCTTCTTCTAAAGCGCAAAAGGAGCCGGGACAAAGGACAGCCCTGCCTAGCACCATGAGCCATCTCAAAGGGCTATGTCACCAGCCCATTGACTCTAACCCTTGCCGTAGGGCCGGAGTAGTTGCACCAAATCCAGCATTGGAACCCAGCACCAAGCCTGATCCTGGCCAGCACCAACTAAAGATATGGCCAGTGCATGCGGTCAAATGCCCTTTCAGCATCGACTGATAGCAGGAGTGCTGACACATGAGAGCGTTGTATCTTGCCAAGGAGGTGGCAGAGTCACTTGGTATTGTCACCACAGCTCCTCTCGGCTATAAACCGAGCCTGGTCGAAATTCACCAGGACTTGCATATACAGAGTGAGGTGGGACGCCAGGATGCTGGTGAAGATCTTGGCGGCAACGTTTAACAGGGAGATGGGGGCAATACGATGAGCAGAGAGCAAGATCTTTGCCCGGTTTAGGAAGCACTGCAATAGTGGCAGCTCTCATGGCTCTTGTAAGGGAACCAGTAGTGCTGAAGGATTTGTAAAGGTAGGCCAGGATAGGAGCCAGGGAGGATGCAAATACTTTATAAAAATTGGAGGAATAGCCATCTTGGCTAGACGCTTAACCTGATTGAAGACGATTTATGACTGTGAGGACTTGATTTGGGTGGATGTCGCAGTCTAATTGTGAAGATTCATCATTGGGAATACGCTCCATAGGGATCTCTGCTAAATAGGTTGTAGCGTCCCTCAGTTCTAGAGCCTCTGCTGCGTATAAGGTAGAGTAGAAGTGTTCAAATTCTTTGGCAACTCATCGTGGTAAAACCTGCTGCTTTGTGACCCCTCAATCTCTGCTATTCTCTGTTTGATGACTTGGGAGAGGAGCCGATTTGCCAGCAAGCGACCTGCCTTATTACCCCCTGCATATTATCTTTGTTTCGTATGAAGGAGTGTGTCCTCTGCCTTGTCCATGTCTAGGGCCTTAAGCTGGTTGCGGGTCGCCGTAAGTTGGCGCCATACTTTATAAGATCCAGTGTGCTTATGTACCTCCTCCAACCCCTTACCTGTCCCTCTAGGCGGGAGCGATTTTCCCTTCTGTTCCTATTGAATTGAGCTGCGATGGCTATAAGATTGCCACGGGTGTCTCACAATAAGGCACTTGGAGTGTCAAGTGTATTGTTGGTTTCTTAGAAGGTGCGGACGGTTTCTGTGATTTCGTGTATGTTAAAGTCATATGTTAACACCTTATGGTTGAGGCACCAGGTGCGGTGTTGAGGTATAGAGTCTGGGAGGTGGAGGGAAATGGAAATAGGTGAATGGTCTGAAAGGGCGGCTACCCCAATGTCCACTGATCTGGTAGCTGTAGTACGGTGGCAGGTGGTGAGAAAAAAATCTATTCTGGCATATGTTTGATGGGCTGCTGAGAAAAAGGTGTAATCCTTCACAGCAGGGTGACACGCTCGCCAAACATCCATCAGCCCCATATCTGCCAGCCACTGACGGCTCATCGGTGTGAGTGCCCCCATTTGCCCAGCCCTCTGCACCGACCAGTCTAGGAGTTCATCAGGAATGAGGTTGAAGTCGCCCCCTATAAGAGCATCTGCGTCAAGGGTGGCCATCGCGCTGCAGACAACGTCCATGACAAAAGGCCTCCTGATGGTCATTGGGAGTGTAGATCTTTGCCAGCATACATGTGTAGTCCGTTACAGCGATGCACAGAGACAAGAGTCTGCCAGGCAGTTCTGCCTCTGTCTGAATGACCTGTGCCGGGAAGTGCGTGGCCAGTAGGCCCACCACCCCCACCCACGTCCCCGGGCCAGAAGAGAAGTATTGGCGATCAAACCAACAGGATCATAGCCTTTTCCAGTGTGATGGGAGGAGGTGTGTTTCTTGGATACGACAGATGTCTCATTTAGCTTTCCTAAGCAAGGAAAGGAGCGCTAGGTGCTTCACCGGGGCATTAAGGCCTCTAACATTGAAGCTAATTATTTTACCTTGTACTGAAGTGTGGAGGACAGCTAAAGTAGCGAGGACAGATTGGGCACATCTGCGGTCTTCTCAACTTATGTGTCTAGCCAGTAGTACCTGAGGCAGGTCTGCCAGTGTGGGAGTTGTCGAGCAGGGGGTGAAAGTGTATAACAATAAACAACACAGCTGAGGCGTTCCCCTCCTGGGAACACTAAGAACAAGATGCATGGGGTCCATGTCGTCAGCTGCCGGTTGTATCCGAACACCAATGGAGGCACGAGTGGAGCTCTGCCAAGAGGAAATGAAGCATTAACAAGTGGGGGACAGAGCTACTGGGCCCTCCCGTGTCCAGACTGAGGGGGTGACCATGGCAGCAGGCAGTGGACTTGGTACCCGACAAGACACTAGCACACCGTCTAATCCTTCCTTAGTCGTTGACTGGATCAGAGGCGCTGTCTTGGTGCTGAAGTTGATGCAGCAGGACACTCTCTGCTGATGGTTCTCTGTCTCTTTGAGTTTGCTGAGGTGCTTTTTCGTGGAGCGAGAGGAGCATCACATCCCAGTGGCGGAGCGTGGCAAGGTCCGTGGTTTGGATAAAGTGTTCTCTTCCTCCAGCACCACTTCCAGGTTCAGCAATGAGCACGCTTCTTTCAAGGTGCGGACACTGTGGGTCTTGTTGTTCCAGACGAAGATGAGTCTGAAAGGGGGTCCTCACTTGTATCGGATTCCTTTTTCCTATAGGAATTTGGTGATACCTCAGAGAATTCTTCATGGCTGCAAGGTTGTACGGGAGAGATCTTGATAGAGCTATACCTTTGTGCTTTAAAAGGTGATGGCGTTTTGGTCTCACACTGATGACATAATGGCCTCTTTCTGGCAGTAGTAGTGGAGGCAGGTCAAGATGTCCTGTGGCAAGCCAGGTGATTTAGCTGGTCAACACAACATGAAAAAGGGGCACTTGAGGGAATTGAAGCAAAAAATAGACCAGTTAGGTTTTTTGACTTCTCCAAGTTGTGAATCATCACAAGATTTTTGAGAGGTCGTCTCACCCTCAACTTATCGAGACATGCTTCATCATTTGACGACCTCTCACACCGGGGTACAAACAATGCCACCCCGGCGGACTCAACCGCTGGAAGCTAATCTAACCCTGGGAGTTCTTACAAATCTATCCCTAGGACAAAACATTGGGTCCTGTTTTTTGTGGGCAAGAGAAAATATAAAAAAACCTGGAGGTATACTCAAAGTATTGTTTATTCGGCAAGTACCTCTGGTATGTTTAAAAACACTGAAAAAAGACAGTCATATAGTGAAATACAATAAATCACCTGACCTGAGATCTTTTCATTACCAACATGTTTCGACCACTGAACCAGCCTAAAAAGGTCTAGGGACTTCTTCAGGGTAATAAACGATAAGACAAGGGTGTACATTCAGACCATACAAGTGGGTAAACAGTAGAACCCTACCGGCCCCTCTGTTAATTCAGCAACACCTAAAGAAACAAGCATTGGCATAGCCAATAGGTCTCGCCTTTGGGACCTTATAAGTGTTTAGCCATGCAACAGTTGATGTTGCACCAAGGATATTGTGCTGCATAACTAAATACTTATAAGGTCCCAAAAGTGAGGCCTATTGGCTATGCCAATGCTTGTCTGGAATAACGTGATTTATTTGAAATATGGCAGTTCATGTCGCACATCTGTGCTGCACACAACTGTTATTACTATTACACAAGTCAACTGAACTCGGCTTAACGACCGCGCAAGGATGGAAGGCTGAGTTGCTAACTGTAGGCTACAGCAGACGTCAGCGGTGAGCGTTAAACCGGTGAGCCATCCTACCTCCTAGGAGGAAAGACGCCTCAGCTCATTAGGAAAAGGCATATGTGACATCTACACGAGAGAGGTCGAGCTGCACATCTGTACATGGGACAACGGCTCTCCACGAAGGTAGGATGAAAAAAGTGCACATCTGTGGAAGGACGTCTGTCTGCATGTCTGTAGGAGAGAGCGGTCGGCGCTTATGTAAGGGAGAGAAAGACATCTGCACATCTGACGAAAGAAAGAAGTTTGCACATCTGTAGCACGAAAAAATCTGCACATCAGCAGACTTCTAGAGAAGCCGGAACATCTGTAGAACGAAAGACGTATACACATCTGTGCTAGAGAGGCGTGTCCACAGCTGCAGGGCAGAGCTGGCCCTCTCCAGACCGAACATGATAGCACATTACCACACTCATGGGAGGTGCATCACATATGACATATGTGTAATAATGACAGCCCTGTCTAATTTCGGAGGGCAGACACCAGCATTAACCAGCTGCAGGCCAAAGGCCGGCCCCCTTCAGACAGCGACGACAGCCTCCCCCCTCTCCCCACAGGTGCCACATTCCAGTTCAGGACTGTCATTCAACGCCCGGTGCATCCTGGGAGTTGCAGTCTCGGGCACAAGCCTCAGCCCACGGTGGTTTGGAGAACCAGCAAGCACCGGCAGCCCTGGTTGGGTGCAGGTGGCGAGGCCTCTGTGCCCAGCTCCTAAAAGGCCGGCTTTGTGGGGCCAGCCACCCACCCCTGTCTGACTCCGCTCTGAAATGCTTCCTAACACCCGATGGGGGAGGAGAGCAGGTCTGTCCTGGGAACAGCTGCAGAGCGTGTCCTCGCCTGTAGTGTACTCGAACGAGGCACCTACAAATGTAACCCAAGCCTTTAATGGGAGGAAGTGTCAATATTGCACATGCTGCGAGATAATGTGCACTGATAACTGTGAACTGAAGTCTGGGAGGGAGATGGCCTGAGAAGGGGCTGTGAGGGACAATAAGATAAGAGTGATGTTCTCATAATCACAGTGCTGCCCACCGACTCACCCCTCTGTATCGCAGCCTCCCTGACCAAGTAATGTCTTTGACAACATAAGAAACTCTTTAAATCTATTAAACCAGTTCCCAGCACTGATAAACTGAGTGACAGACCTGGCTCAAAGCTGTCCACATGTAAGCATCTTTCTCACAAAACTCTGCATGGCATCCTGCTCTCAGCCATTTTGTGAGATCCCAAACACAGTTGTAGGAATAGAGGCTGTGCCTTCTCTCTGCGTTTCACAGAGCAGCTTTGTATGGGGACGTTTGCTTTTGAAACAATTAGAGTGTGGAAATAACATTAAATTTTCATTGTATATATTGCTTATGCAAGCTGCTTTTAGGAGCTCCATTCGGGCACCCACCATGCGGCGTCAGCAATGCCCACTGCACCACACAGCGCCCTCGGGAGAGACTAGAACGCGCAACTCATCGGATTACAGCATCAGGAAACTGCAGCAACGCACGTGGGAGCCAGAGAGCAGCCAGCGGGGCCGTGGAGCGCACAGGATGTCATTACGAGTAATAACAGGCGGCTGCGACAAATTGGAGCCACGCGGTACTTAAGTAGAGAGCCGAGCAGCGTGAGCGCCGAGAGAAAGCCCCGCTGGCAGAACCAATCAGTCAGTTTAATGGCCGTGGACTAATCATGCCAGCCACAGCTACATTAATCGCAAGATTTGCACTCATACAAGTGTCTGTCAAGTTCTGAACGATTACTCTCAAGTCCCCTTCGAGCGAGGATCAAGTCGCAGTTACTTACTTACGTTAAAAGTGTGTTATTATAAATGTTCGAGCGGAGCAGAGAGCAATGCAGTGCTTTCCACAGCGCGGTGTACATTTCAGGTTTAGCATGCATTTCCCGTCATGACAGTCGCTTGCAGTCACGATAGTTGTCAACACGCCGGTGATATTCCATACATGAAACTGGCATTTGTGCTTGCACCATCACATATAATTTTAAGACAGCCGTGGTTCTTAGCAGACAGGTATGCTTAGAATAAGGGTTGTAACATTTTTATTTAAAAAAATGTACTATTGGCTTTGAATTAAGGAAGAGCTAATTAGTTCATTCAGGCTGGTTATCACAGACACTTGTGGTTTTGGCATGTTGCTGTTAACAGCCACAAGGTGGCAGCACATCCCTAGTTCTGGATGGGGAAAGTCACACACAGCGTTTCCCTTGCGGGAGCGAGCAAGAGCACCATCTGTTTGAAAGTTAATTACAAACAGATGGTTTCAAAGCTCGCTCCCGCAAGGGAATCGCCAAACGGGCACGCGTTGCCATTGAAAGCAATGCAATGCGTGCACGTTTTTGGCAGAAAAACCAAATCGATTTCAAGAGGTCTCCTCCTATGCAGCGCATGAGCGCTGCGTAGGCGAGACCTAAAAAGGAAAAAAGAGGGGGTAAAAATAGCAAGGGGCAAGTTAACACTCAATGAGACCCACTCACCTCCAGACTCATATTTTTGGCCCAAAGGGAATTTTTTTACATTAAAAACATCTTAGTGCCTTCACCTATCTCTAGACATATTGTGAATTAAAACGCAAAAGTGAGTTCTATGGGAACCGTGCAAAAACACATATTAAACATGGCCCACAGAATCAATGGTGTAATCACTTCAATTTCATACCAACGCTATCAGTAGCATTTTTTTTATATATATATGTGTGTACCAAAATAAGAGAAAACTGGACCTAGTCATATTAAACCACGGGCTTAATGGCAAAGTGTGGGGGACGTCTCCTCCATAGTCACACACTGATGGTACAGAAGTAGTTTTAGGAAAGGAAAAACACACATACAATTACATACCAATTACGATGTAGCATTACTTTAAAAAGGTAAATTGAAATCGATGTGCTATTAATACTGAATCGTGGTAAAATTTCTTTGTTTGGCATTGGCATAGATATATCAACATTAAAAAGATGTGTGATAGTACGTAACCTTGGAATATACACCGTACGGCACAGCAAAACTATGGAACACACTTCCAATTGATATCAGAAGCGCTAGCTCACTTACCTCCTTTAGAAAGGGCCTCAAAACATGGCTATTTCGGAATTAGATGCTTCTCCCAGGGCTTACCACAGTCTTAGCACCAAGACACCTCCGGGTACTCGTGCGCTCAATAAATTTTATTAACATAACATAACCCTCTTCCCGTAAAAATGCCTCAGTTACAATTTTTTATGTGCCCCCCTGGTGCAGTCGAGGTAAGGTACAGTGTGGGAATGATGAAATCCCCCGTACGCTGTGCCCCTTGTAATGGATGTTTTTTTAGTTATCACCATTCACAACCCTCCCGAGGAATTATCAGGAATAGTGGCAGGGTAGAGACACATCCACTGACGTGTGTGCTTTTAGAATGGATAAGCAGAGGCCAGAGCTGCGTGTCCAAGTGCTCCGCCTTTGCAGTAAAATCAATCAATCAACCAGGGAGTTTTAAGCGTGCTACTCACCCGTGAGGGTCTCAAGGCGCTGGGGGGGGGGGGGGCAGCTCCGGTCAGTTGAAGAGCCAGGTCTTGAGGGTCTTCCTGAAGATGCGCAGGGTGGGGGCTCGTCTGATGTCGATCGAGAGCTTGTTCCAGGTCTTGGCCCTGATGTAGGAGAAGGTTCTTCCACCCGTTCTTGCTCTGCGGATGCGTGGGGGTTCGGCGAGGGCGGGGTCAGCAGATCGGAGGTCCCTCTTGGGTACGTGGAAGGAGATTCTATTGTTGAGATATTGGGGTCCGGTGTTGTGGAGGCATTTGTAGGCGTGGGTGAATATCTTTAAAGTTACTCTCTTCTCGACGGGGAGCCAGTGGGGGTTCCGCAGGTATTGGGAGATGTGTTCGTGTTGAGGGATGCCAAGGACGAGTCTGGCTGCGGTGTTCTGTATGGTCTAGAGTTTGCGGAGCAGAGATAAATAAAAATACCAGACTTACTTTGTCAGAAGGAACGCATCAAAGAATCACCTATCGGGGCCCGTCCACTGCCATGATGTGGGACAGAGGCTCTGAACTCTGGCTGCTGATAAATGGTGGTCGGCGCGTTGATGACACGTCGCTGTCGCCTGTTTGATTGGAACTACAAAAGCCATGGGTGTTGTAGTTCTTTAGTCATCGGCTTCCCCCATGATGACGCAGGCACTTATACCTTCTGCCCCGGGACTACAGAACTACAGGGACTTGTAGTTCTAGTAATTCAACTGAAAAAGAAAGTTATTTACTTAGCTTATTTTTTAAAATATTGTTTTTAAAAAGGGGCCTCTATTAACAAATATATGTAATCTTTTTTCCTGATTATTTTGGTTATGTGAACAAAATGTAATTCATATGTAATGGGCTTCCATACATACATATTTCAAGGCAGTTAGGAGTTGTTGGGAGTTATTATATAATTTAACCCTTTTAAGGTATGAAGCCATTCTTTCTATTTTTTACTTTTTTTGTTAAAAGTGGCCTACTAATGAGGTTGTAATGTGATATTTGGTGAGAGAAAAAAGCGTAAGGCTGACAAACAACTATCTGTGGTGTTTCCTGTTTATTTTAGTCATGTGCACGAAGTGTGATATATATGTAATGAACTCTTGTACATCCGTACTTTAAGGCACTTGGGAGACGTAATTTAATTAAACCCTCTTATGTGTGAACCTATTCATCCTTTTGTGTTCCGAGCGGTCTGCTAATGGGGTTATAATGTGCCGGTGGTGTGGGTATTTGTATTTATAGCTGGTCTGCCTGCCCTATGGGTGCGATCTAGTACAATGTCTTGTTCCACAAGATCTGGTGTCACATGATGGAACAGTCGGATGACATAGTCCTCTAGTTTTTTCCAGAGTCCACCTGGATTGAGACCCCTTTTAATTTAAAATTAGGGCACCTAGATCTATTTTTTTTAAGGTCTTCCAGTTGGTACTTTAGTTCAGAATTTGTGTCATGTAGTTCCATTAATTCGTGTCAGTGGTCGTCGAGTTCTTCTCGTCAGTTGCCGTCCTGCTCCAAGGTATTCACCCTCTGGCCCAGTTCTCCCAAGTCTCTCTTGTTGTCCTTGACATCTTCTGCCATGTCTTGTTTGAGGGCTGCAATGTCATCTCTCAGAGTGCCAAAGAGGGTCTCAAAAAAAAGTTTGAGTGACCGGTGCATCCTCCTCCTCATTGTCTGGGGTGGCCACTATTGTTGGGTTGGACACTGAGGGTGAGGTTAGTTAGGGTTTTTGACAGGAGTCTTAGTGAGCATATCCTTTAGGTTCATGCCTTTTGTACCGCTGCAGTGTGAAACCATGATTATTCCAGGGAGTGCCACTAAGACAAGCAGGGGAAGGCTCAAAGTCCATGTTAAACTGCCTCTGTTACCTGGCCAAGCTGTAGGGTACCGCCTGGTGATGTGAGGCCCCCCCGACCCCTGGTCGGGGTCACCACCACTGACGATCACCATGTGGGTGACGTGGGGAAAGAGGCGTAAAGAGGGTCTACCCTAGCATGTCTAAAGCACCGGGGACCCCTGGTATCCCCTGCAGTCACAGGTGACCAGAGTCTCTAGCCTTTAGGAAGGGCTTAAAGACCTGGCTTTTTGCTGAATAAACCTCATCTCCTCCATGTTCTTGCCTTCAGGATAAATGATTAGCGCCAGGACACCCACGGGTAACCGCTGCACTTTAAAAATACGATTAACATAACATAACACTGATTGAAGTCCCCCACTGTGGCGTTCACTGTTGCGCCGCTTGCATAGGGGGGGCTGATCCAAGCCACTGTGTAACTGTGCGGGTCAAAGGTCCAATGTCTGTAGAGGCCACAGAGCTGAGGAAGAGCCCTGACAACAGCAGGGGTCTAGTGCCGCCAGCGAGAGCTGCAGAGCATGCTAGAGAGCCAGAGAGTGGTGCCTGTTGCCGTGTTATGCCTCTCACTGGTGCGCTTTGCAGGTGGGCTCACCTTGACCCTCGAGACTTGTTGGCGGTCTGGCGTGCTCTAATGCCGCTCTCTCATGGTACTTGGGGTCAGGCCCCGATCCAGCTGTTGCGACCAAAGAAAGTGGCACCATCAGGTGTCCCCGGGGCCCTGACCAGCTGCACACTTCAGCCCTCATTTGCGGTGCTCCCAGCCCCAGGCAATCCCCAACTTGCCAGGCTGGTGATGATGCTGTCTCCCCAGTTACTCCAGTGGCATCTTAGGAGATGGAGAGGGCCGCTCCACCTTCAGCCGGTGCATTCCCCACTGAGGCCCCGCGCCAGCTGCTGTGCTGCCGATGTGCTCCTGTCGGTCCGCTGCCTCCCAATGTCAGCCGTCATCACCGCAGGCGCCCCTACACTGCTTTGGAGGCAAAGTGGGGCTGTGGAGGGGATTTGACGTGAGTCTAAGTGGGCCGCCCAAGCTCCCTGGACTTAAAACTCTGTAGCAGCCACCATTTAGTCTGACTGGCGCCCGGGCCTGACAGTCGCCATGGACCGAAAGGAGTGCTGCTGAGGCACCTACAAGGCAATGGCGCTGGTTTTCATGTGCCGGGCACTTCCCACTTTAATATCTATTGAAGACAGGGTCCGGAGCATGCCGCACCCATCACGTTTATCTATAGGTGAGGCGGAGCTCTGTGAAGACACCAACACATGTGCGCTATCTTGGACACGCACCCCCCATCATGTCCAACTTTTTAATTACACTGCACCCTGCCCTCTAAGCTGTCCAGGGCCTACCCTAGGGGTGATTTACATGTATTAAAAAGGAGGGTTGGGGCCTTGCAAAAGGTTTGTTTTGCCAGGTCGAAATGGCATTTTAAAACTGCACACACAGGCTGCAATTGCAGACCTGAGACATGTTTAAAGTGCTACTTAAGTGAGTGGGTTTAAACTAATTCTACCATGTTTTAAGGAGAGGGAACATGCACTTTAGCACTGGTTGGCAGTGGCAAAGTGTGCAGAGTCCAAAAGCCAGCAAAAACAAAGTCACCAAAACAGGAAGGTTGATGGCAAAAGGTTAGGGGCAAAACCACGCCAAGGATGGCAGTTCTAACACCGTGCCCCTCATGGGAACAGCTTACCTCGAACTACCAGTCAAGGCACACGCCTGAAGGGAACACAAGCAACCCAGACATGTTTCAGCCTTGTTAAGACTTGTCAGTGAGTTATAGTTTGGATCCCCTGAAACAGCGTGTAAGGGACCCAATATGCTGGATTCAACCTTGTTTTTTTTAACCTTTATTTATCAGTTTTTTATTACAGTGGGATCGCAAGCATCGGTGCAGCCCTACCTTTGACACATTGTTCACTACAACATCATTACAGTCATTTCGCATAAGTTCCAGTACTAAAATACAACTTTGCGTTCATTAGTCACGGATTGCAATACATCACACAGTGCAGTGTCCGATTCTTCTCCTTTGCCGCCCGTTAGACATCATTTACGATAAAGCATTATCCCTGTCCTGCCCTTACCCCTCCCCCGATCCCTTATTCCCACCCTCGCCCACTGTGTTGATACCTCATGCTCATTGGCTGCTGTTATCCTGTGCCCTTGCACTTAAATAGTATAGTCTCTCAGCGGTTGCCAACTGTCATTAGGCCTGGATGTAATAGGTTGTAACTCAGCAAACAGCTCGCTGTTAGTATCACAATACATTAACTTTTAAGCCATTGTTCAACGGTTGGTGTACTTCTGTGCCCCCAATGATTGGCCAGCTCTCTTTTGGCTATGGGGAGTGCTATGCCGACAAACTTACGCATTGCCTTGGGGATCTCTGCGGTGTAACCCAGTAATGCCAGTAATGGAGCCGGCCTAATTGTGAGACTTGTCATTTGCTGCAGCACCTGAAATATGTGTGACCAGTACTCCGCCACTCTGCTGCAAGTCCATGTCATATGTATGTAGTCTGCATCTGGAGACCGGCATTTGGGACAATCTGCAGTGCGGGAAGGGTCTATGCGTGCCATTTTAGCCGGTGCCATATACACCCTGCGCAGATATTTGTAATGTAGCAGCTTATGCCTATAATTCCCAGAGACCTTACGGGTATGGGTGCAGCACTCTTTCCATACGTCATCCGTTATGGGGTGTCCCAGATCTGCCTCCCATGCGACTCTGAGCTTATTGTCACGTGCCAGCACGGTACAATCTGGACACTAGTCTGCCCCCTTCAGTATCAGATATGAGTAGTTTTAACAGTGTAAAGGTGTCTGGCTCTAGGGGATAAGAGGATATTCGGCTCCACAGCACGTTTTGAAGTCTGGTCACCACAAACTGGTCCATATGTGTAGCGCCAGCGAAGCGCGCGTATTCTGTGCGTGAGTAAATGTGTCCCCCAGGGAAAGCATCCCCAAATGTATACAACCCAAACCTCCGCATTGTGCGCTTGACTAGTGGCTCAGATGTGATGGGCACCCAATGGTTATCAATCAGTGGAATTTGGGAATCGTATAGTTCCACGCCCCCGTCACTCGTAGCATTTTCCTCCAGGCCCAGCAGGTGTTTGACATGGTTTGGATATCCACTTTATCGGGTGGCAGTCTGGTTGGCAATAGCCCTCGCAGCGGCACTGGAGCCGCCAGGTCCACCTCGGGTTTCGTGTATGGCAATCTGGCGTCTGGGTGATACCAATGCCATGCATAGCTGCACTGCGCTGCCAGGTAGTATAGCTGCATGTTTTGGACTCCGAACCTTCCCTTTTCATATGGTAACATTAGAGTATCCCACCCTATACGTGGTTGCCGTCCTCCCCAAACCAGATGTGACAGGTGGGTACGTAACTGGGCAAAGAAAGAGTTAGTAAGTGGTATGGGAATATTATGGAAGAGATATAACAGTTTTGGTAGTATGACCATCTTAATTATTGCGATCCTGCCAGCCATGGAGAGTGGCAGGGAAGTCCATCTGTCAATTTGAGTTTTCAGCCGTTCCAGGGCTGGGCCATAATATAAGCTCCCTGCCCTTGTGCAGCATTATTCCCAAATACCGAGTCTCGGTGTCGCACCATAGTAATGTATACCCTTCACATTCACGGTCTCGTACCTCCGTCAATGGAAATGCCACTGATTTTGACCAATTAATATGTAGACGAGAGAGTTACCCGAATCGGGAGATCTCGCAGAGCAGCGGAGCTAGATTCTCAGCGGGGTGCCTGACATATAGTATAATATCATCCGCATAGAGTGTCATCAGCACAGGGCCAGTTTTAAATTGTAGTCACCTATGCATATGGTTTTCTTGTAAGCGCCTCACAAATGGGTCCATGGCAATAATGAATAAAAGTGGCGACAGGGGGCATCCCTGCCTGGTGCCCCGCGTTATCTCAAATGATTGGGTTGTTGTGCCGTTTATCCTTATTTGAGCGGTGGGCCGGGTGTATAGCAGATTGATCAGCGAAATGACCCCCGCTGGAAACCCCATCCTGCATAGCACGGCCCTGAGGAAGGGCCACTCTAGTGAGTCAAAGGCCTTTTCCGCGCCTAACAATGCCGCAATCGCCGGCACCGAGGGCGCTATTCTAAGCAGTTTGGGGAAGAGCATGCGGAGGTTCAATGCGGTAGACCTCTGTGGAATGAACCCCGCTTGTGCGAGTTGTAGCAGAGTAGGATCTGCCTCTTATGGTTACCCCCACTTTTTGCTGGTGTATCACTGTTTTTCGACTTTAGTCTGGCTGGGGCCCTGCTATCCAGAACCCCAGCCTAGCTGCTTCCTCTCTAAATTGATTCCATGTACCTTACGTACACCTCAGATTGGATTCTGGGGTTCCCTTACAAGTCCCTAGTATATGGTATACTATGTACCCAGGGCATAGGTACCCCAGAGGCCTACCAGGGGCTGAAGCATGTATTGTGCCACCCCTGGAAGACCATCCAAAATGACACCACAGGACTGCTACTGCAGCCTGAGTGAGGTGGTGCATGCACCCCTTACAGAGATATAGGTTCACAATATCTCACCTATCACTGCACATAGAAACCTATCAGTCACCCCTATGGCAAGCCTTATCAATCCTGAAGGCAGGGTGCTTGGTTTCATGTGAGAGGGTGCCCATGCATGAGCAGAGGCCCTCTGCAGCCTTCGGAATCTCCTCTCCGGGGTTGTCTGTGGTGCAGCCTGACCATATACTCTTAAGTGCATTATATCCTCGCGGTAAATGCTAACTTTGGGATGGCTGCACGGAAACATGTCGTGTTTGGTGTCAAACACCTTGGAATCATACCCCCACACCAGTAACTGGTGTGGGAGTATGATCCCACCCTTCTAAAGGGAGAGACATGAGAGCACCGGTATACCCGGTACCAACTAAGCAGAGCCCTGGCATCACAAAATGGATGCTGCAGCCACAGACACGAGTCTGGCCTCCTGCTGCTGACCGAAACTCCGTCAGGGGAGGCCTGGACAATAGGTTTCCTGTCAACGGGAGGTGTTACCACCTCCCAGACAGGCCTTAGTGGATTGGGGCTGAGTGGGTGCACTCCAAGAGTGCTTTGAAGTCCTGCACTGGGGGCACATTTGGTGTCCTCGTGCATACCCCAGTTCAAACCGGTTGCAGGGGCTGCCAGCCCCTGCTCTAGTGCGAAACTGGACAAAGGAAATGGGTGTAGCCACCCCTCTTTCCAAACCCTCCCATAGGTGGGTCCCCAGAGTTAGTCCAACCCCTTTCTTAGGTATAAGTAAGGAACCCTGGCAACAGGACTTTAGATATCCCTGGACGAAACTCTGCAACTGAATCCTGGTACTTCGACGCTCTACTAAAGACTAGAGGACTGAAGAAATCTCCCTTGGGGTCAAGGAGTGACTCCCCTGCTTGGCAGGCACCAACAAAGCATTTTCCGGTCTGCATCTCCAAAGCTCCCGCCGGACTCCGAAGTTTCTGCAGCCCAGGAAGAGGATTTCCAGACTTCTCAGAGGCCAACCCGAGTCCCCAGCAAAGCTGAGCCCCGCCGCCCTCACGAGTGACGTGGAACCAGAACCCCTGGACACCGTGCACATTTGCTAGTGCATCAACTTCTCGACGTCTCTTGAAGTCCTGCTTTGGGTTACTTGTAGCCCAGGCCCGAGCACCATTTGCACCGAAGATTGTGAGCTTACACTCCACGAGTGTTCCGTGGGCCCGCTTCTTGCATTTCCGCTTGAGGCTCCTTCGCGATCCCTGGTCCGTCAACTGGTGGGTCCCTGTGAAGGCAACTCTAATTTTCTTTGGGCTTCCCTGGTTGCTCCAGACGTGCCCTGACTCCCCACCAAGTGGTGAGTCCCTCAGACCTTGCTGGTCTGCACAGAAGCGTGGGTTGCTGTTGCCAAGGCTTGTTGTGTTCAATCCGTACACCAACACTGCAGCACTCGACATCCTTTGTGGAACAGCTCGAATCCAGCTCCTGGTTGTCGTCGACGCCTCCTGGTCCTCGTGGCTGAAGAGTCAAGCTTCACCTCTTTCACCTGAAGTACCCGACATCGGTGGGCATTCGACTATCGTGCCCCTGGTCACTGGCAAGTGACCCAGACTCTGTCCCCTCTGCTTTCAGGTTCTTCTCATCTCCGATCCAGGCTTTGATCTCTTCGGACACTTCGCATCTTCCCGGCAGCAGCACTTCCTGGCAGGCTGCCATTGAAATCGACGACGCGACCCGACACCATTCGACACCTATGCACCCGGCTTCCCTGAGTGAGGTAACTCGAGTACTCCGGTGCGCCCGTAGGTGTTGACCCTAGAACTGTCTAAGTCCAAGAGGGTTTGGCCCTAGTCCATTTCTAAGTGTCCTTAAACTCTAACCGCGACTTTCCCATAGACGATAACGGAGCTCGCGGCTGTGTTCACACACTGCACACAGCCCCCGTGGGTACCCTGTGTCACTACCTTGGGTGGTTCCTTGGGGTCCCAGCGATTCTACAGGCTCTAGGCCTTGTGTCTACTTAAGTCCTGGTTCTTATACCACTTTCTTAATATATGGTATGGTACGCCCCTAGGGCTAATCGTATATTGTGCTAATTTACTGTGCTTTTTGACTTGTAACTTGTGTACTTTGACCTCTAGCCTCATAAAGAGACTATTGGGTTGTGTTTAGCAATAAATACATATATTTTATATATAGACCTGGTGTGGTTCTCCTTTCATTTGGTCATTCGTGAGATTATAACTGGTAAAACAAACAGCTTAACACTCCTTCAAGACTTAGCCTGAAGGCTGCTCTCCATAGCTACCACTAGGATAGCTTTCAATAAAGGTTGTCTTTAACCGCTTAACCGCTGCGCGAATTCCGCTTCAATGCGGCGGTTTTATTAGGTGGGCGGGGCCGCGTCGCCCAACGGACGTGCGCAGCACTACGGAGGTAGTGCTCGCGACGGCCGTTGGCCGACAGAAGCATCGAAGGGGTTAAACCTATCATCAATAAAGGTCGTTTGGACTGGTGCAAGGTGCCCACTATAACTAGTGGACAGCATATGCCAGGCCAACTTCTCACATTGGTGTGCAGCGGTTGGATTCAAGCTTGCCTTTGTTTTACCAGATAATCTCAAGTGTGTGACTAACTGAAAACCACTAAAGGTACCTCAGGTACATATAAATTCAAGCTTAGAAATACAGTAAGTTCTACTGAATTTAGAGTTGTGTGTCAAGGGCTTGGCACACCCTTTCTACAGCTCAAGAGAGTTTAGTAGGCCACACTAGAGTAGGTAGTGCATACACCACACCTCACTAGTGATGTCTTCAAGGCCAGGAACCAGTGGGTCCCTGCCAGAAGCCAATGGGCTTCTACCATCCAAGTATGACAACCTCCCATTCTTGGAATTGAGAGCATTGTGCAGTACTAGGAAGCTGAAGACAGGCAAAAGTGCCAACACCCAACGCCTCATAGAGGTGCTTCTGTTGGATGACCTCAGAAGACCCAGAGGGTCTGAAGGGGTAGGCAGAGAGGGTGGGGCAGAAGATGAGGAAGGGACCAGGGGTGAAGAAACCCAGGACCTGACCTCTGAAACTGGCCAGGAAGATGACAATGATCTTGCCCTGGAAAATCCAGCTCCTCCTGAAGATGAGGAGGAGGACCAGAATGACCTCCCTTTGTCCCACCAGGAAGAGTTGTGAGTGTGCCTAGAAGGTCAAGATCTCCTTCTCAGGAGTCTAACCATTCTGACACCTCAGTAGGGACCTCTGTTTCCTCTCATAGGAGGGAATCCTCTCATAAAAGGAAAGAGAGACTGCTCAAGTATGGAGAAGCTCAGCTTAGGATCAGAAGAGAGCAGTTGGCTCTAGACAGGGAGTCCCTAGAGCTTCATAGACAAAGAAGAAAGTTGGGACTAGAGTCCCATGGTGGCAGCAACTTCCCTAGTGGTAGGGAAAGGTCTTATGACCATAGAAACCTGAGCAAGATTGCCCCTCCCTACCAGAGTGGGGATGACATCCACAAATGGATTACTGCACTGGAAAGGGCCTGTAAAGTTCAGAGGGTCCCCCAGGAGCAGTGGGCAGCAATCTTGTGGCTCTCCTTTGCAGACAAAGGTAGAGACAAGCGCCTCAATGTAAGAGAAGAGGATGCTGATGATTACCAAGTCCTGAAGAGTGCCCTAATAGATGGGTTTGGCCTAACCACTGAGCAATACAGGTTAAAGTTCAGAGATACCCAAAAGGCACAGACACAGGCCTGGGTGGACTTTGTAGATTGTGCTACTAAGGCTCTGGAAGGCTGGTTACTTGGCAGTAAGGTGTGTGACTTCAAAGGATTGTATAATTTAATCATGAGGGAGCAGATTCTTAATAACTGTCAGAATCAGTTGCTACATCAGTACCTGGTTGACTCTGATCTGACCTTTCCCCAAGAATTGGGAAAGAAGGCAGACAAATGGGTCAGAACCAGGGTGAAGCAGAAGGTACAGAACCAAGGTGGTGACCAGAAGAAGCAAGATTCCAAAAACTCTGACAAGGGTGGGGAAAAGGGTAAAGACCAGAAGTCTTCTCAAGGTCCCCAAAAATCTGCATCTGGTGGGGAATCCCAATCTACTAAAGGAAAAGGCCAAAAGAAACCATGGTGCAAAATCTGTAAGCAGAAAACTCACTGGACCAGTGACTGCACCAAGTCCAAACACTCTAATCCAGCCACCATTGCCCCTAAGGCAACTGTTCCCCCTAGTCCAGCTACAAATGGTGGTGGAAACACTCAGAATAAGGGTTTAGTAGGCTTGACCCTGGGTACTGAGATGGGCTCTGGCCTAGTCAGAGTGCCAACTCAGGCTGTCCTAGTCTGTGTTGGGGGCATGGATATGTCCCCCTTAGTGAGTCCCAATAATTTGGGCAAATACAGACAGCAGCCTTTAATTAATGGAAGAGAGGCGTTGGCATTCAGGGACACAGGAGCAAGTGTCACCATGGTGACAAAAGATCTTGTGGATCCTGGGCAGATTATACTTGGTGAAATGTACCAAGTGACCAAGGCTAGCAATGTCAGAACAAACCATTCTCTGGCAGTTGTTAACTTCTCCTGGGGAGGGGTAACTGGCCTTAAGAAGGTTGTGGTGAGTGCAGACCTACCAGTTGAATGCTTGCTTGGCAATGATCTTGAAACCTCAGCTTGGGCAGAGGTGGAGCTCAGGAAACATGCAGAAATGCTAGGGATCCCTGCACATGTCTTTGCTGTGACTAGGTCACAGGCAAAAATGTCAAAAGCTGAACAGGCCCTGGATTCTGGAATAATGGACCAGGTGCATCCCAAGAGGAGGAGCAGTAGGGTTAAGGCAGTGCCTTCCCCCTTGGCTCAGGAAGAAGATCAGTCTTTTGAGGAAGATGATCCCAGGCCTGAAGAAGGAACTGTCCCAGAAGAGCTTGAACCTGATCAGGTTGAGTTCTTGGGGACAGGGGGCCCTTCCAGGTCAGATCTGAGCCAGGAGCAGCTGAACTGCCCCTCTCTTGAACCCCTCAGACAGGAAGCTGCTGCTGAGGCTGCTGGGAATGCTAGTGGCACCCATAAGATATATTGGGATGATGGACTCCTGTACTCAGAGAGTAGAGACCCCAAGCCTGGAACAGCCAGGAGGTTGGTTATACCTCTGAAGTTCAGGGGCTTCCTATTGACACTAGCTCATGATATTCCCTTAGCAGGTCACCTGGGCCAGAACAAGACTTGGGACCAAATTGTCCCTCACTTTCACTGGCCCCACATGTCTGAAGATACCAAGGAGTTTTGTCGCTCCTGTGTAACCTGCCAAGCCAGTGGGAAGGCAGGTGGCACCACAAAGGCCCCCCTGATACCACTACCTGTGGTGGGGGTTCCCTTTGAGAGGGTGGGGATTGACATAGTTGGTCCCATGGATCCCCAAACAGCATCTGGGCACAGGTTTATCCTGGTGGTGGTGGACCATGCCACCAGGTACCCAAAAGCCATTCCCCTTAGGACCACTACAGCACCTGTGGTGGCAAGGGCCCTTCTGGGAATTTTCTCAAGAGTGGGCTTTCCTAAGGAGGTAGTATCTGACAGAGGTGCAAACTTTATGTCCAGTTACTTGACTGCAATGTGGAAGGAGTGTGGAGTGACTTATAAGTTCACCACACCCTATCACCCACAATGCAATGGTTTAGTTGAGAGATTCAACAAAACCTTGAAGGGCATGATTAAAGGGCTCCCAGAAAAGCTTAGGCAAAGATGGGACATACTCTTGCCCTGCCTTTTATTTGCATACAGGAGGTGCCTCAAAAGGGGGTTGGCTACAGCCCTTTTGAACTTTTGTTTGGCCATCCTGTCAGGGGTCCATTGTGTCTGGTGAAGGAAGTTTGGGAGTTACCTCTCAAACCCCTAAACAGGACATAGTGGACTATGTACTTGGTCTCCGCTCCAGGATGGCTGAGTACATGAAAAAGGCAACCAAAAAACCTTGAGGCTAGCCAGGAATTACAGAAAGCCTGGCATGACCAAAGGCTGTGCTGACTGTTTACCAGCCAGGGCAGAAGGTGTGGGTGTTGGAGCCAGTGGCCCCAGCAGCCCTCCAAGACAAGTGGAGTGGCCCCCATACCATTGTTGAACAGAAGGGAGAGGTTACCTATCTGGTAGACCTGGGAACTCCCAGGAGCCCCCATAGGGTGCTCCATGTCAACAGGCTGAAGCCATATGTGGACAGGGCTGACATGGGCTTGCTCATGGCAACTGATGAGGGACAGGAGGAGGAGAGTGACCCTCTCCCTGACCTGCTCTCACAGAACCCTGATGATGGGTCAGTAGATGGTGTAGCCTTGGCAGGCAGCCTCACTGCCCAGCAGCAAACTGATTGTAGACAGGTGCTCAATCAGTTCAGACACATGTTCTCTCTGACTCCAAGTCAGACCACCTGGTGCACTCATGAAGTGGACACTGGGGACAGTCTGCCTGTTAAAAGTGAGATTTACAGGCAACCTGACCAGGTCAGGGACTGTATCAGGACAGAAGTCCAGAAAATGTTGGAACTGGGTGTCATTGAGCCTTCAGATAGCCCTTGGGCTAGTCCAGTAGTCCTGGTGCCAAAACCTCACACCAAAGATGGTAAGAGAGAGATGAGGTTTTGTGTGGAGTACAGAGGCCTCAATGCAGTAACTAGGACTGATGCCCATCCAATCCCCAGGGCAGATGAGCTAATAGACACTTTGGCCTCAGCCAAGTATCTAAGCACATTTGACCTGACAGCTGGCTACTGGCAGATCAGACTAGCTGATGATGCAAAGCCAAAAACTGCATTTTCTACCCCTGGTGGGCTTTACCAATTTGTGGTGATGCCCTTTGGGTTGAAGAATGCACCTGCCACTTTTCAGAGGTTGGTGAACTCAGTCCTTACAGGTCTGGAAGCCTATAGTGCAGCATATCTAGATGATATTGCTGTCTTTAGCTCCACCTGGGAGGATCACCTGGTCCAGCTCAGAAATGTTTTGGAGGCCCTGCAGAAGGCAGGCCTCACTAACAAGGCCACCAAGTGCCAGATAGGGCAGAGTCAGGTTGTGTACCTGGGCCACCTTGTGGGTGGAGGCCAGGTTCAACCATTGCAGAGCAAAATCCAGACCATCATGGACTGGGTTGCTCCAACTACCCAGACTCAGGTGAGAGCCTTCTTAGGCCTGACTGGGTATTACAGAAGATTTGTCAAGGGGTATGGATCAATAGTGACACCCCTGAATGACTTAACCTCTAAGAAAATGTCCAAAAAGTTTCAGTGGACAGTTAGCTGTCAAAAGGCATTTGATGACCTGAAGCAGGCCATGTGCACTGCTCCCATTCTGCAGAGTCCTGATTACTCCAAAAAGTTCATTGTGCAAACAAATGCATCTGAGATGGGGGTAGGGGCTGTACTATCACAGTTGAATGATGAAGGTCAGGATCGGCCAGTAGCTTTTATTAGCAGAAGGCTGACCCCCAGAGAGAAACGTTGGTCAGCCATTGAGAGGGAGGCCTTTGCTGTGGTTTGGGCTCTGAAGAAGCTGAGGCCATACTTGTTTGGCACTCACTTCATTGTTCAGACAGACCATAAGCCCCTCTTATGGCTAAAACAGATGAAGGGTGAAAACCCCAAACTTTTGAGGTGGTCCATTTCCCTACAGGGGATGGACTATACAGTGGAACATAGACCTGGGAGTAACCATGCCAATGCAGATGGACTCTCCAGATATTTCTACTTAGAACATGAAGACTTAACTTGTCAAGGTTAGTTTAATGTCCCTGCGTTTGGGGGGGGGGGGGTTTGTGTAGGATAGTAGGATCTGCCTCTTATGGTTACCCCCACTTTTTGCTGGTGTATCACTGTTTTTCGACTTTAGTCTGGCTGGGGCCCTGCTATCCAGAACCCCAGCCTAGCTGCTTCCTCTCTAAATTGATTCCATGTACCTTAAGTACACCTCAGATTGGATTCTGGGGTGCCCTTATAAGTCCCTAGTATATGGTATACTATGTACCCAGGGCATAGGTACCCCAGAGGCCTACCAGGGGCTGAAGCATGTATTGTGCCACCCCTGGAAGACCATCCAAAATGACACCACAGAACTGCTACTGCAGCCTGAGTGAGGTGGTGCATGCACCCCTTACAGAGATATAGGTTCACTATATCTCACCTATCACTGCACATAGAAACCTATCAGTCACCCCTATGGCAGGCCTTATCAATCCTGAAGGCAGGGTGCTTGGTTTCATGTGAGAGGGTGCCCATGCATGAGCAGAGGCCCTCTGCAGCCTTCGGAATCTCCTCTCCGGGGTTGTCTGTGGTGCAGCCTGACCACATACTCTTAAGTGCATTATATCCTCGCGGTAAATGCTAACTTTGGGATGGCTGCACGGAAACATGTCGTGTTTGGTGTCAAACACCTTGGAATCATACCCCCACACCAGTAACTGGTGTGGGAGTATGATCCCACCCTTCTAGAGGAGAGACATGACAGCACCGGTATACCCGGTACCAACTAAACAGAGCCCTGGCATGACAAAATGGATGCTGCAGCCACAGACACGAGTCTGGCCTCCTGCTGCTGACCGAAACTCCGGCAGGGGAGGCCTGGACAATAGGTTTCCTGTCACAGGGAGGTGTTACCACCTCCCAGGCAGGCCTTAGTGGATTGGGGCTGGGTGGGTGCACTCCAAGAGTGCTTTGAAGTCCTGCACTGGGGGCACATTTGGTGTCCTCGTGCATACCCCAGTTCAAACCGGTTGCAGGGGCTGCCAGCCCCTGCTCTGGCGTGAAACTGGACAAAGGAAATGGGTGTAGCCACCCCTCTTTCCAAACCCTCCCACAGGTGGGTCCCCAGAGTTAGTCCAACCTCTTTCTTAGGTGTAAGTAAGGAACCCCTGGCAACAGGACTTTAGATATCCCTGGACGAAACTCTGCAACTGAATCCTGGAACTTCGACGCTCTACTAAAGACTAGAGTACTGAAGAAATCTCCCTTGGGGTCAAGGAGTGACTCCCCTGCTTGGCAGGCACCAACAAAGCATTTTCCGGTCTGCATCTCCAAAGCTCTCGCTGGACTCCGAAGTTTCTGCAGCCCAGGAAGAGGATTTCCAGACTTCTCAGAGGTTAACCCGAGTCCCCAGCAAAGCTGAGACCCGCAGCCCTCACGAGTAACGTGGAACCGGAACCCCTGGACACCGTGCACATTTGCTAGTGCATCAACTTCTCGACGTCTCTTGAAGTCCTGCTTTGGGTTACTTGTAGCCCAGGCCCAGAGTACCATTTGCACCGAAGATTGTGAGCCTACACTCCACGAGTGTTCCGTGGGCCCGCTTCTTGCATTTCCGCTTGAGGCTCCTTCGCGATCCCTGGTCAATCGACTGGTGGGTCCCTGTGAAGGCAACTCTAATTTTCTTTGGGCCTTCCTGGTTGCTCCAGACGTGTCCTGACTCCCCACCAAGTGGTGAGTCCCTCAGACCTTGCTGGTCTGCACAGAAGCATCTTTCTCCTTTCTGCATGGGTTGCTGTTGCCAAGGCTTGTTGTGTTCAATTCGGACACCAATGCTGCAGCACTCGACATCCTTTGTGGAACAGCTCGAATCCAGCTCTTGGTTGTCATCGACGCCTCCTGGTCCACGTGGCTGAAGAGTCAAGCTTCACCTCTTTCACCTGAAGCACCCGACATCGGTGGGCATTCAACTATCGTGCCCCTGGTCACTGGCAAGTGACCCAGACTCTGTCCCCTCTGCTTTCAGGTTCTTCTCATCTCCGATCCAGGCTTGGATCTCTTCGGACACTTTGCATCTTCCCGGCAGCAGCACTTCCTGGCAGGCTGCCATTGAAATCGACGACGCGACCCGACACCATTCGACACCTATGCACCCTGCTTCCCGGGGTGAGGTAACTCGAGTACTCCAGTGCGCCCATGGGTGTTGACCCTAGAACTGTCTAAGTCGGTTTGGTCCTAGTCCATTTCTAAGTGTCCTTAAACTCTAAAACTCTAACCGCGACTTTCCCATAGACGATAACGGAGCTCGCGGCTGTGTTCACACACTGCACACAGCCCCCGTGGGTCCCCTGTGTCACTACCTTGGGTGGTTCCTTGGGGTCCCAGTGATTCTACAGGCTCTAGGCCTTGTGTCTACTTAAGTCGTGGTTCTTATATCACTTTCTTAATATATGGTTTGGTACGTCCCTAGGGCTAATCGTATATTGTGCTAATTTACTGTGCTATTTGACTTGTAACTTGTGTACTTTGACCTCTAGCCTCATAAAGAGACTATTGGGTTGTGTTTAGCAATAAATACATATATTTTATATATAGACCTGGTGTGGTTCTCCTTTCATTTGGTCATTCGTGAGATTATAACTGGTAAAACAAACAGCTTAACACTCCTTCAAGACTTAGCCTGAAGGCTGCTCTCCATAGCTACCACTAGGATAGCTTTCAATAAAGGTTGTCTTTAAACCTATCATCAATAAAGGTCGTTTGGACTGGTGCAAGGTGCCCACTATAACTAGTGGACAGCATATGCCAGGCCAACTTCTCACACGAGTGATATTATTTGCTCTATTAGCAACGACAGTTGGGTTGCAATCATTTTAGCTAGAATTTTCATATCAAAATTTAATAACAACAGTGACCTGTACGAACTGCATTGTAATGGGTCTTTCCGAGGTTTGAGTAGCAGCACAATAATGGCCTCTCGTAGCGAAGGGGGGAGAATACCTTCCTGCACTGCCTCCGCATAGACCTCCAGCAGCTGTGGTGCCAATAACTCCTTAAAGGCCTTATACAAAGCCCCCGTGTATCCATCCTCCCCTGGAGCTTTTCTACTGTCCATGGCATCTATGGCTTGCTTAATCTCTTCACAGAGAAGGGCTCACTCAGAAATTGTTGCTGGGCAGACGTGAGCCACACCATAGCTAAACTCTCCAAATATTTGGTAATTTCTTTCTCCTGTATGTTTGGTAGCATATAATTCTGTGTAGTACCTCACCAATTCACATTTAATACCGGGGGTGTCGTTTATCTATTTATTCTGTGACCTGCATAGCCCGGTTATGTATGATTGACCCAGTGGCGGCTGTAACAGACATGCAAGGGTTCTCCTTGGCCTTTCCCCTTCACCATACTTCCTCGCTGTAACTTATTTACTCAGGTAGTGGGCTTCCCTCTCTGCCGCTTCCTGGAACTCCGCTAATAGCGTCGCCCTTTTGGCTAAGTATGTCTTAGAGATCCCACCGGCCTGTTCCTGATCTAAGCGCGCGAGTGATCCCTCTAGCTTGGAGAGCATGTTACGGAGATCCCGTAAAATTCCTGCCCCCTTAGATATGCAGACCCCCTCAAGTAGGCTTTAAAAGCCTCCCATACTGTGGCGTGGTGCGGAACCGATCCTGTGTTGAATTCGAAGTAATATAATATTGCCAGTCGGAGTTCACTACTAAAAACAGAATCCCTTAATGCCCGCCCTGGGAACCGCCACTGTCTCTCTACGCCTCCCTCCCCAGGGATACACAGTTTCAAAATCACAGGTGAGTGATCCGAGAGTGTGCGGGGCATGTGTTCCACGTCTCGTAGCCAGGGAGACAACGTTCGGGACATCAGCCAGTAGTCCAGCCTTGTCCATGTATGGTATTGAGCTGCATAATGCGTGTATGCCAGGCCAGAGGGGTTACGCAGTTGCCAAGCATCTTGCAGCATGTACTGCTCGCAGAGGTCACCCAGCGCCGCGCGGGATCTGGGCTTCGTCTGGGGCAACCTGGATGTGCTGTCTAGTGTAGGGTATAATATTATATTCATATCTCCCCCAATTAGTATCTGGTCTGCCTCCAATAGGGCAATTTGCTTCTGCAAATCATGAAAGAAACCAGGGTCTTCAACATTCGGAGCATATACATTGACCAGTAGAATGCGGCGGCCCAACATCGCCCCTAGTACCAACAAAAAGCCACCCCATATGATCTGCCACTGTGCGTATGTATCTAAATGGCAGGTTTTTGCGTATCAAGGCTGCCACCCCTCGCACATATGAACTGTAGCTGGAGAAAAATCTTAAGGACCCCAGTGTGGACGCCCGGGTGGGCGCCTGGTGTGTTTCCTGCAGAAACACCACATCCACTGTGTGTCACTGCATGTATTGTATCACCTGCCGGCATTTCCGCAAGCTATTGAGCCCCCTGACGTTCCACGTCATGAACACAAAGTCTGCAAAGGCTCTAACATTGGTCGCTGTCATCGTACATTTCACTCTGTAAAATCATTTTGACACTAAATGTTGCTAGGCAAGCTCAATCCCCCCTCTGTAAATCTATCCCCGACTTAAAGGTAACACTGTGACCCATCTCCCTCCCCCACTCCCCACCCATGCCAAGCGGTTGACCACCCAGCAACACCCCAAAGTGATAACAGTAACATTTGCCCAACTTCCCAAAGCGGTCTAAGGCTAAACATATCTCAGTACTGTGAACTTCACTGGGGGTGCGGCAACGCTACATTAGCCCCCGCTGTCTGAAATAGCAGTTTGTGCAGTGTCTTTAACTGTGTGTGGCAGAATACCACAGTGTCCAACATTCGCTTCCCCGCCAGGCTGCATAGCTTTAACAGTAACAAAGTCACTCCAAACTTATCTGTGGATTGTAGGTCCGTAGCGCCGTCCCATCAGGCTACCCAGTAGGAAATAAGTGCATGCTGGCACTGGAGTGGAGATCAGGCTGAGACCCACCCGGTGATCCACGTCGTTCTTTATGTTGCGAGTCCGAAAAAGCCCAGCAGAACTCCTGTACCTCCGTCGGATTGTCAAAAATGTGCAACTTCCCTTGTACGCCAACCCGCAACCTCGCCGGATATAACATTCCGTATCGAAGGCCTAGGTTGCGCAATGTAGCTTTGACGCCAATGAACTTGCGACGGGCTTCTTGAACCATGATTGCAAAGTCAGGAAATAAGGACCGGTCTGAGCCTTGCCATTTTAGTGGACCCTTCTCACTCGCTAGTTTGAGCGCAGTGTCACAGTCCCTGAAGTTCAGCAACCTTGCAATTATAGGGCGGGGCGGGAGACCCGGGTTCGGACACGGCCCCAGCGACCTATAGGCGCATTCAACCACAAAGGTAGAGGTGAAGGATTCAGCTCCGAACAGTTCTGTGAGCAGCCGTTCATCGAAATGGTCAAGCCATCCACTATTCGTCGACTCCGGCACCCCCATGATGCGCAGGTTATTCCTCTGCCCTCTCGCCTCCAAATCTTCAGTCTTCATGGCTAGCATCTAGACCTGCCTTTCCAGCTTTTCCACCTTTTTAGACATTTGCGCTGCACCGTTTTCTAAGTTCGACACCCTGCCCTCCGCTACATCCAGTCTTCGTTCATGGCTTTCCAGGCTCTCATGCATTGTGTCCAGCCTTTTATCCAGTGCGTCAAACCTGGTGTCTAGTGCCTTGAAGACAGATCGCAGTTCCTTTAAAAGTGCTGCAGCACTCGATCTTTCAACCTCTTCCCCTGGCGTCATGGCGGTGTCCGCGCCTTCATCTGTTTGGGCGGTGGCCGTCTTATCTTTGGCCGTGTCAAAAAGTAACCTGCGCTGTCTGGGGTCCCTCTTGGCCATGCTTCTCCAGATAGAAACCACCCTTGCTTCAGAGTATTGGGTTTCCTGCTGCTGGAAAGGATATTCAGTAAGGCCCAGCCAGTGGCTCCCAGGGCCGAGCACTGGATCGTGGGGGCCCCAACGGAGACTCGCACCCAGCACCCCGCTGTTTGCTAACAACGTTACCCCCAGCCAGGGGCCTAGCGGCTGCCAAAGCAAGCTGCAACCCCCGCGTTCTCAGGTACCGGTTTCTGTTCTTTCACAGCAGGGGAGGCCACTCGACACCTCTCGCTTCTTCAGTGCCAAACCGGGCCCCAGAGTTCCTGGTATCACAGGCCCACGCTGGTACCAGCGGCCCCGCACAGCGCCAGTCACTGCCACCCGATTTTGCTCTGCCACGCTCCAGGCCCAGGGCCCTCCTGTCGCGCCCGGAGGCGGCCGGCCCGTGCAGCTCACCTTTCCAGAATCTCCCCCCGGGGCGCAGTGTCGTCATGTTCTTTCCAGCCTAGGCAGCCTCTTTCTGTTCATCGGTGCTGGCCCCAGCTAGTTTTACTCCACCATGCGGCCCACAGTGGTTGCGGCGATCTCCCTGAATGTGATCCTGGAGCTCTTTCCCTCTATCAGGCAAGTGCTGCGTACGCCGCTCCAGCAGGCCCGACGTAGGCTGCCATTATCCCTCTAGCCGGACTCTCGAGTCTGCTCCACCAGGACTCCGCGATGGCTCGCTCCTGCCGTCGCTTGGTTGCACGATCCGGGCACATTTACCACCTTGCATCCATGCCTACGCATCCATCACACACGCCCCGAAGGGGCTCGGATCTGTGGGCTGCCGGTGGAGCTTCAGATCCGCGCGGCCATTACGGTCGGCGGCTTGGCCACGCCCCTGGATTCAACCTTGTTAGGTCTCCTCAGTAAGGTATAGTTCAGATATTGTGGCATAGAAAGCAGGGTAGTATTCCAACCCACTGTTTTTCACTCTGTGTGTCAATATGAACAGAAGCCCAATTTATGCAAATCAGTAAAGACAAAGCTCCTCATAAGAAAAGGTACTGACCTGCATAAAGTGGGCCTGTGACAAGGGGTAGAGGCAACATGGGGGCACGGGTGGGGGTGAGATTTTAGAACAGGCTGAGTGAAGCAACAGTGGGAACGGAAGCAAAACAGAGAACGAGGGGCAGGTGGGAGAATCAACAGAAGATCAAATGGGTGAACTAGAGCAATTTGGAGCTGGCAGGACAAAAACACACGGGTGAGACAGCAACATGGGATCAGTGGGTGAGAAGCACATGGGCGAGTGAGACAAATACAGAGCAAGGCAGAGGAGGGGAGAGAAGCACATGAGGGAGACAGCAGGAACACACATGCACTCTCGTAGAGTGCCTAAAGAAAAAGAAATAAGTAGAGCCTGAAATAGCAAACAGTGGAAGGACATAGTAATGCGTCCATCACCAGGAGTGGGATAAACCCAAGAAGAGGAATGAAAGCCCACATAGCTAACAAATAAGAAGCAAGCAAATGATAGTGTCAATGAAGCCAACCAATAATAAGCAATGGGCAGTCTCTAAGCCCAATAAAAAATAACAGTATATCTTGCAACAAACAGAGCATGTGCTTTCTTGGGCAAAATCTAAAAAACAGAAATATTAAGACAAAACAGTGAGCGAGCAAGAATAATTGACTAATTGATGTCTAGCACATCGTTGTAGTTTAATCATCTGCACCATGGAATTATAAAAGCATGTTTGAAAGGTTCATAAAATTGTCACTTGTAGTAAAAGTTCACTTGCAAATCGTTAATCTAAAGAGCTTATTTTGATTTTTTGCAAAACTTCTGTTTCAGCTAGATATAAGATCTTTGCACATATTTTTTTTTCCATAGACTAAAGCAGCCCATCTTAAAGGCCAAACTCCACGTTTTCTCCATTGCAGCAGTCCTCTCTCAGACCACAATTAAGCTTATGAGCAGTGGACATGGACTCTGCCCTGTAGCATCCAGCACTTTTGAGGTTGGACTCAATTCAAAATGTGCTGCATAAACATTTTTGAGGTGCACTTTGCTCCTCACAAATGTGCATGCGCATTCTCACTGCATATAGGTTCCATTTCACAACAAGGGCTCTCTATTCAGAGATAGGGCTGGCACTGCAGTGCAAATGCTACAAATGCATTTCTAGCTTGGCACTCAACTAATATTAAACCAGAAGATATACACTTGCCGTTGTAGTATTAATTGACTCCCTAGAACCATGTAGGACTTCTGAAGTCAGCAGGCCCTTGTCTTTCAGCCACATGGTAACAGTAGTGTATTGCCTTGGACTGGTGTTCATTGTAAGACAATATAGGCCTAGATTCACATGTTTTCTGTGATTTGCGGACATTTCACCACGGGACATACAAGAGCACACACTATACTAGAGTATTTGTCCTGATGTGATATCTCCATCTCTTCCACTACCACAAACTTATTTCTACCTTCCTCCCCCACATCCCTGCACATCTTTTTATGTTGAGCCTTCTAGACAGTGCATGGGCTGTCTAATGTGAGGAATATTATGGCTTACCAAAAGCACAAAGGAGCTTGGAGCCCACCCATTGCTTATGGTTGGTAGGCTTTCCTTGTCGCTGCCATTTGCCTGCTTCTTATTCATGTCCCTCCCATTGAGAATTGCATCTTTACAATATCGATGTTTGGCTGGTATCACTGTCTCCACTGCTTACTTTTCAATCACTACATCTTTCTTTTGAGTGAAGCACTCCATTAGAGTGATTGTCTTTTCGAGATGTCTCCATTGTGTATGCCGTGCCAGACTGATTCTCCCAGTCCTCCTCCCTTTTGCACTCAACTGTTTGTGACTCCTCATTGCTTCCCCACCACCCGCGCCTCTGTGTTGCTTTCCCCCACCCCAGTGTTGCTTACTCTCCCACCCTCTGTTGCTTTCTCATTCCCTCCAGCTGTTCCTCCATTGCATTTGTGCCACCTCATGTGTTACTTTGTCATTCTCCCTAACCTCTGTAGTGTTTCTTCGCCATTCCCCCGACCATCCCCCATGTTGCTTTCGCTCTCCCAGCCCGCTTTAAAAAAACACTTTCGCGTTTTATTTTCATTTTAGTTACCAATCCAACTTGAATCTGTAACTAAAAAGCAAAAAATGCCTGCGTCATTTTGTAGGCGCATGCCAAACGCTTTTGACTTTTTTTTTAACTTTAGCCAAACTGCATAGCATTTCAGATGCTGTGCAGCATGGCTAAAAACCACTGGAAAGCCTGTAGGTCAGAAAGGCAAGACATGTTGGCTTTGCAAATGCTTGTTTTTTTATCACTCTTCTTGTGTCCGTTGGGAGAGTGGCTTTTTTCGGTCAAGCCTGGGCAGCGCATGCGCTGCTCTGCGAGGCATGTTGTAGTTGAGTATGGACTTGAAGCTCCGCCCACTTTCCGCCCATATTTTTAATTGGCTTGTGTCATTGTCCTTTGTAAATGCTGGCTTCTGATTCGTTAATAAGCTTGTTAGTCCCTCCTTAGTGCCACCTTATCTTCATTTGTAACCTCCCATGAGGACTGGCTCTTTTTCTTCTGTTGTTACACGGTAGGTCTTATTTAGTCTGAAAGCACTATTTTCTTTAATGAGTTTCTCCTACTGCAGGCACGACACGCTTTCCTGCAACATTCAGCGCGCCATGCGTGCTTTCACTTTCCAAGCAGTCCGGGACAATGGAGGCCGCTTCTTTGAAGTGAAATAGCTCTGCAATTTACAAGAGTTTGTAGAGTTTCGGCCGTTCAACTTAAAATGGTCTAAACATGCCATTTTTTTAATTGGGTGTGAACACTATACGAACATTAAATACATATGATAGGTGTTCACAACCTATTTTACTGGGGAGTGCAGTTGACTCTTTGTTACACGTTACGGGGTAGAGATGGTAGATAGCACTATCACTTGTTACACCTTTCTCATTTTCACATTTATTTGAGTTAGGTCACATTTATTCTTCATTTTTTCTTGTCATGAAAGTGCCGATGATGATAAAGTGAGCACACTGGTGAGTACCTACCAGCAGCTCTGTGGTGGTTGCTTACGTGAGGCACTTTCTGACCCACCTCACATTTTTTCACATTTCTTATGACTAATGTGCCAGTATTATTCTCAATCCATAGGATTATTGGCATACGTTGTGGTTGAATGTTTTATTCAAAATAAATTTACACACATGGGAGGAATGACTAAATAATAGAAGCATAGCCTTACCCAGGAGATATATTCGGTACCCAGTGGATTAAGAATACAAAAATTATTTGTGTGTCAGTTGCAATCAGGTCTTTTTGTTGAGTAACTGTGTGAGTGGAGGGCGCCCTGGTTTTGTATCCCTCTAATGCTCCTTGTTTAAGAGTTGTTATTGTAAATGACAATGCCTTTTATTTATATGTTAATTATCAAAACAGAAAATAAAAAGCATTGTCATTTACAATCCCAATAGCTTAAACTCCTGCAAATGCGCGACCTATTGCATTGCAAATGCTTGTTTATTTTTGTGGGCAGACCTCGACCCAGATATGATCACGGACTTCTACGGTCCACTCTTTTTTTTTTTTTTTACTCCAGAGTGTACTCCCTCTACAAGGGGGTACTCATCCATACCCCTACTCCTTGGCATTGCAGCACCTGCATTTTGCTTCCTGCTACTGCCATGTAGATTTTTTAGCCGTTGCAGTACAGGCAGCGCAATGTCCAGTGACAAGGCAGGAAGGCTGCATACTGTTTTCTGTCTACATTAATGCTTTCTTTCAGGTAGCTTTGTTCCAATTCAAACTTGGGCATAGGTAATTGGGGTGCATGTAGATCTTGGTGCATCCCCACTGAAAGAGGCATGTGAAGGGTCCTCCTATGCCTACAACACTTCCTGAAATTGCCCAAAAGAAAAATGTGTGTAGGAGTAAAAAGAGAAGCATTAAAATCCCAACCATCTAATTCCTAAGAATTCCTAATTCAGTAAGGGGCCGATTTATACTTTAGCAGACAGAGATTACTCTGTCAAGGCGAGGGAGTAAATTACTCTGTCACCCTGATACAGTAACCCCCTGCCAAATGTAGAAATGACCCCCAAGTAATTGTCACTGCGGTTCCTGTCAATGCTTTTTTAAGTTTGACGAACTGAGTCGTCCATCAAATTTTTTTTTTTTTCAAAAAAAAAATCCCGAAGCCGGATTTTCTTTCTGAAAAAAAAAAAGTACCCCCCTGTGAGTCATTTCCTATGGCGAGGGGGGCATTTTTAGTTTTGTACCTCCCCCTTACTGCCAGGGTTTGCCTCAGTGGCGTAGCTAGGGAGTCGAGTTTTGGGGGCGACGGCCTCCCCCCCGCTATTACCTGCCGTCTTGGGGCGGCAACAGCAAGCCCCCCACTTCTCAATGCGTTTGGCAAATGGAGAATACTTGCCAGCACCTCCCCCCCCCGCTCTTCACTGCAGCCGCCAAGGGGCGGCAAACGCAGGGACAGCAACGGGTAGCCAGAGGGCTAGCTACGCCACTGGTTTGCCTGACGGTAACAGGCAGTGAACAGCAACTTTCTGTCTGCGCACCTAAACTAGATGGGCGTAAATACAGCCATCTCAGCCATGGGCAAATTTCTCCGACTGGCCCATTAGAGCAAGGGCCGTCGGAGAAGTTTGGCCATGGCAGAGAGGGAGAAGTCTTTGCCATTGCCAAACTATGGACCATTATATTGGCGGTAAGCATACTCTGTACCGCCAATATATAAATCGGTCCCCCGGTTGTTACATTTCTTTAAATCACTGACGTCTAATTTATGTTTAAATTTTTCTATTTAATTCCGAAGCGGAAATAAATATTTGACACGTCTCTTAAAGCCCTGCAGCATAGCAGCTGTCAATAAAGCTAAAAATGTTCGAGCTATTTTTTTATTAGAAAACTTTTATTGTATCCGCCAGATGCAGCCAAGCCATAAACGCCAAGGGCACAAGGGATAAGGAGATTTTTAAGTCTCGAAGCTGCAGCAACCAGACAAAGATGTGCCAAAACAAATTTTATTGTTTAAGTTTCAACTGTCACTTTTAATGTTTGTAATGACATGCGTGCAAAAGAGTCCGCAATACACGGACCTTTCACATCCAAAATCCACAAGAGTATTGTTAATACACACCTCTGAACCCACCGTTCGTTGGAGAGAGACGTCCTTGAATTCATCTTCACCTATCAAACAGGTGCAGCGCTTCTCATGGGGAAGGGGAGAGCAGGTTAAGGATGTACTCAGAAATGCTTTAGTGAAATTGGTCACAAAGCTTTCAGTGGACACACGCCTCCAGAGTCTTCCTTACCTTTCCACAAATATTCTCAATTGATTTCAGTGGGCTCCCCTACAAGACCATGGAATAGCACCCTCCTTGGAAATGCACATGGTTGGCTATGAGGAAAGTGTAAGCATACAATGGAGACTGGTATTAGTGCTATGGAAAGATTCAGAACATCTTTACAATGTTGAAATTTCTATTGCATAAGGAATTTTGTTCTGTTTATGCAATCTGTTCAGTTTCATGAGTTTTATGAGCGGAATCCAGAGGCGGGCCTTTTGTTGTGTGCCACAATGGCCCTCCTGAGCCGTTCATCTGGGAGATTTGTGTTTTACAGAACATAATGGCGTTTTATTAGTTGCTCGATTTCTGCCCTGCAATGTGAGACGCCTGCTGGTGCATTGAAGCACACTGCGAATGTTGTCGATTGGGAAACATGAGCTCTACTGTCTCGCTTGACAGTCCTCTTTCTGCGCCTCTTTTATCTGGTAAACTAATAAATGTGCAGGAAGCAGAGTAGATGTTCACAGAGAGCTTGGCCAGACAGGGCCTGTATTTCAAACTGTGAAATGTGGCGTGTGCAAGCCTGGAGCCCCTTTGCGGGTCTCTTATAACTTTTAATTAGACTGATTTATCTGTGGATAAAAACAAGCTGGCTTTCGACGTCGTGTCTTCATCAGCAGTCAGCCATATATTTACAATGGGTGTCCGCTGGAACACAGGCGCTTTTAGCGTGTATTTACGTACCGAAGGAATGATGCACGTCTCTGGTACGGAAGCCCACATTTTTTTTTACGTGTTTAGAAACTATGTGAAGACGGTCTGACTCAGATAATGCTTGTTTTGTGTCAACAAGAGCGAAGCATTCACTTCGACAATGAACAGTGAAACATTATCTACCGCCTTTGTTTGGATTTAAATGTGCGCTGCTATTTCACTCAGTCTAAAATAAAAGTTGTACAGTCACAGCCCACCTCTTGTCTAGTTAGTGCAAAACGGCGCATAATTGGACGCCTTGATTTTTCCTCCTGACGTTACAAGACAACGTTTTCATAAAAGGAAACAATTACACCCATTTACCTCTACAAATAGATGCAGGACAGCGGTAGTCTCAGCATGACGAATACAATTGAACTGGTGAGCTGTTTTCTCAAATGAGAGCTCTAAACAGCAGTTTTTTTTTTAAAATTTAATCTGAAACTACTTACCCACACAACAGCTCATGTTGAGCTAACTTTTGCAGCCCTTGGAGATTCAACAAACATTGGCAAAGCCAGGAGGTCTCGTCTTTATGACCTATTGGCTTTGCTAATGCTTTTAGCAATATGTTACTGTATATATATATTTCATATTTAAGGTAAGTAAAGACTTTTGATTTATTAACTTTTGTAAACTTTGTTTGCCTTAGTGCAAATTTGTATTGTAATTGTAATTTACTTTATTATGTATTGGCAAAACCAAGATATCTCGTCTCTAAAAAACTGAGCAGTAGGGTTTTCCAATGCTTTTATGGTACATGTGAGCTGAGTCACATTTTGGTGTCTGGGTGAGTTGTGGTTGTGGTAGGGTGTTCACAATGGGGCATGATTGAGAGCTCTGGAGCTGAGGCTGAAGGCAGTGTGAATCAATGGGCCATAACAGTGTTCTGGTTGCATGCTAATCCAATCCTTGGCCTCTCTCTAGTGCACACATAGTGATGGTCACATATGTACCATTTGAAATTACCAATTCGAATTATTGACAATAGAATTATTGTTGTTACTCCTGTACATCAAACTGCTAACAAAGCACTCACAAAGCCAACGTGTTGCTTGTTTAAGGCATATGTTTGTTGTTGTGTGATATGTCTGGATGCAAAAGCAGGTCAGGCAGCATGCTGTGTAAAGCATAGGATTGTAGTTCACATGTTTTAAGTCTCACCCTTAACTTCTTATGCCCCGCCCCTTTTAGAGGACCAACCTCCACTAGTAGCGGCTCGCACAGCTAAGAGTGGAGGGCCGGTAAATAAAACCACTTACCTTGCGCTCTCGGCGATGCGGCGAGTGCAATGTAAGTGGTTTTATTTATTTAATATTACTTAACCCGTCTGTCGACTTCCATCACCCCCCACACGCCTCACCGCTCTTACCTGTGCGAGCCGCTACTGCCCTCCACCCACCATTTTTGTCTCACTGAAAGCACTGTGGTTCACAATAGACTTTTGACTACAGACAACTAAAAGTTGTGTCATATGTGAGACCTAATAATTATGATACGCTCGATCCCTCTCTAAAAACAAACATCACATCTACGACCTTCTCACAGATGCAAAACCAGACATACTATTCATAACTGAATCATGGTTGGGAGATGATATGGCTCCAGTCCTGCATGAAGCCGTTCCTCTAGGCTATCAAACGATCACCCAAAATCGTATAGGCAAAAAAGGAGGTGGTCTAGCTGTTGTGTTCAGGCAAACATTACATATCACTAAAGTTGACGACATCTCCATAAAAAATTGTGAGGCTCTTCTAACAAGATGCAATCCTACACCGTCTTCCTCCTTTAACTTCCTGCTCCTTTACAGACCTCCACTTAACAAGGCGACATTCCCAGACGCACTTCTAGACACAGTTTCAAACCTGATAACAATACACTCCAACCTATGCGTTCTGGGTGACCTCAACATTTGGTTTGACAAACCCAATATGGCCCATCCAAAAACAATAATCACTGGCCTAGACGCACTGAACCTGCAACAGATTGTCCACAAACCCACACACATCGCTGGACATATCCTAGATGTCATTTTTGCTAATACTGAACTAGTTACCTTTCAAACTATAACTCCAGTCACATGGTCAGACCACCACTTGCTTGCTTTCCAACATAACACAACACTAAGCAACTCACCTAAAACTACCTTACATCCATCCACCTATCGGCCGTGGAACAAACTCAATTTGGAACACTTAGAAACACAACTAACATCCAGTACAAATCTGGAAACTATAAATTCTGTTCAAAATCTATATGAGTGGCTAAAGGAAGCTTTTGATATCCTGATACCACTCAAAACCACACAACAGAACACAAGAAAAAAAGCGCCTTGGAGAAACATAGAAATAAAAGACATAAAACAACAAATTAGAAAGCTGCAACGTACCTGGCTCAAAACAAACGCCAAACAAGACAAACTTCACCTACAGAAAATTAACAGATTATACAAGTCAGCTATCAAAAAGCTAAGAAAAGGTACTATTCTGACAGAATTCAAAATGCAAAATGTGCAAATAAAGAATTCTATAAAATACTCAATGAATTTCGCAAACCAAATTGCCTAGAAGGAACTCATCCTGTTACTCAAGATTTCACAGACAAACTGGCAAATCTTTACACGGACAAAGGAGACACATTGGACTCGTACTTAAAACAGAAACAAAGCACCAGCACTAACCCTTGTACAGAACAACAATCCAAGAATACTCTAACCCAGCCTCTCCGTTCCTTCCAACACATCTCACACGATGAATTTATGGACCTGGTCAAAGCAAGCAGGCCTGCCGGCAGCCCTTCTGACCCCTGTCCACCACAAACTTTCAAGACAATTCTTTTAACAACCTCTGGTGCCACTCCAGTAAGAAGAATCATCAACGATTTCTTAACCCCTTCCCTGCGGGGGTAATTCCCCCACGGGTGCGGGGGGTGAGCGCGGCGCCGCGGTGCTCGTGACGAGACCAGCTCGTCATGAGTCACGGTGGAGCTGTGCTCATGACGAGCTGGTCTCGTCACGACCCCGCCCGCTGATTAATTCTCCCGCACAGGCTTGGAATTAATCCCGCGTGGGCGGAGTGCAGCCGTTATGACGAGACCAGCTCGTCATGAGCACAGCTCCACTGTGACTCATGATGAGCTGGTCTCGTCATGAGCACCGAAGCGGTTAACTACCGGAATATTTCCAGAAGAACTCAAAAAGTCACACATACGCCCTTTACTGAAGAAAACAAACTTGGACCTGCGGAACCCTGACAACTACAGACCCATTACAAATGGACCTTTCCTGGGCAAACTGATAGAAAGAGCAGCGTTCGCCCAGATGTCACAATTCATTGAAGAGAATAACATACTTTCAGACTTCCAAACAGGATTCCGTCCGGGAAGAGGCACTGACTCTGCCCTCCTTGCCATCTGGGATAACCTGAAGAATACAGTAGACCGCAACGGGGTTGCTGCGCTACTCCTCTTGGACCTCTCGACTGCCTTTGACACGGTTGACCATGACACTCTGAAACAAAGACTCAATGAAGCCGGCATAGAGGGAACTGCTCTAGACTGGATTGCGTCCTACCTTCGAAACAGAACTAATGTCATCCATACCCCGCCTTTCTCGTCCAAACCATACTCCACAAAAGCAGGGATCCCTCAAGGATCTATCATCTCGCCCATGCTTTTCAACATTTACATGAAGTTATTACCGGAACTGATCAATCAATTTCACCTCATGTGCTATAACTATGCAGATGACACGCAAATACTCCTTCAACTGAAATGCCCCAAAGACATTGGAAAATCCCCAATTTTCAGTTGTCTCAGAGCTGTGGATCAGTGGATGACTTGGAGCCATCTCAAATTGAATGCTTCCAAAACGGAAATACTCACGTGTGGTGATTGGAAACATTACGACCCGCTTGCCGCCTGGCCTGATGAATTGGGATCACCGCCTAAAGTATCGAAGGAAGTAAGAAACCTCGGAATGACCATGGACTCCAAGCTGTCGATGAATGCCCAAGTGGACAAACTAGAAAGATCAATCTTTGTCACTATAAAAACGCAGCGACGAATTTTCCCTCATTTGGGATTTCCACACAAAGTCCAAGCTACCATCTCCCTTGTTCTGTCCAAACTCGATTACGCCAATAGCCTCTACCACGGATCACCTTTAACAACCATGAAAAGACTACAACGGATTCAGAACTTGGCTGCCAGACTACTCTCAATCAATCAGGGGTTTGTTAAAGCGCGACTACTCACCCGTAAGGGTCTCAAGGCGCTAGGGGTGGGGGGGGGTGCTGGTTCCATTCCATCAAGGAGGGGGTCTGTCGAAGAGCCAGGTTTTGAGGTTTCTTGCGAAGATGGGGAGCGATGTTGTCTGTCTGAGGTGGAGCGGAAGGACGTTCCATGCTTTGGCCGTGAGGAAGGAGAAGGAGCGGCCTCCCGATCTGGTCTTTCTGGTGCGGGGGACCATGGCGTAGGAGAGCTGGGCTGATCGTAGGGTCCTTTGGGGTGCGTGGAATTTGAGTCGGCTGTTCAGGTATGCTGGTCCGGTGCCATGGAGGGCCTTGTGTGCGTGGGTGAGCATCTTGAAGGTGATTCTCGCCTCGACGGGGAGCCAGTGGAGTGTGCGCAGGTGCAGGGAGATGTGGCAGTGTTTTGGCAGGTTGAGGACCAGTCTTGCGGCGGCGTTCTGGATGTTCTGTAGCTTGCGGGTGAGGTTTTTGTTTATTCCGGCGTAGAGTGCGTTGCCGTAGTCGAGTCTGCTGGTGACCAGGGCGTGAGTGACGGTCTTTCGGTGTTCGAGGGGGATCCATTTGAAGGTCTTACGAAGGAGGCAGAGGGTGTGGAAGCAGGAAGATGAGACAGAGTTGATCTGGCGGTCCATTTTGAGCTCGGAGTCCAGGATGATTCCCAGGTTGCGTGCGTGGTCCGTGGGGGTTGGCGGGTTTTTGAGGGCGGGGGGCCACCAGGTGTCGCTCCAGGCGTCTGGGTTTGGGCCCATGATGAGTACTTCTGTTTTGTTGGTGTTTAGTTGTAGGCAGCTGTTTTTCATCCATTTGGTGACGGCTTCCATGCCTTCTCGAAAGTTGCGTCTGGCGGTGTTGGGCTCGTTGGATAGGGAGAGGATGAGTTGGGTGTCGTCTGCGTATGACACGATGTTGAGTCCGTAGCTTCTGACGATGGGGGCGAGTGGAGCCATGTAGACGTTGAAGAGCGTCGGGCTGAGGGAGGAGCCCTGGGGGGGCTCCTCCCTCAGCCACTTGCATATCAAACCACGAGACCACATCTCACCTGCCTTGAAAGCCCTGCATTGGTTACCGGTTGCCAGAAGATCCATGTTCAAGCTACTTTGTATCACCCACAAAGCAATACATGGAATGGGACCGCTCTTCAACAGGAATAAAATCACCAAACACATTAAAAAAAGGAACCTCCGCTCTAAAGGGGCATCTCGCCTCAAAATCCCAAGATACAAGAAAAAAAACATGGGTGGCACATCCTTCTCTGTTCAAGCAGCCAAACTATGGAACTCTTTACCCCCAACATAAGATCCACCGACAACCACCTTATCTTCAGAAAACTACTCAAGAATTGGCTCTTCCCCACATAAGCACCATACGCAAACAGAAATTTACAGCAGATCCCTCTGTATATAAGCATTTATTTTCACTATAGATATGTACCTATCTTTGTGTATTGCTTTGTATAAACATGTACAATAATTATGTTGATAAAAAAATCATCTTTGGTCTACATGTACTTGCTTCCATTGTGCATCTATGTACCTCCATGTTCTTGGATCTGTGTGTCTGTTACTTTTCTCCTGAAAAAGCATATCCAATGCACTACCCTATTTCTCATCCTGTACCTCTATCAATATCTTTAATCTACATATACTTCCTTCCTTTATGCATCTATATACTTTCAATGTACTTATGGATCTATATATTTACCACTTTCTTCTAATTTGGCATTTCCAATGCACTACCCTATTTCTCAGCCTATACATCTCTCAATATATCTTCTAGCCCAACTTTCTGACTCATCTCAAACTACTTTCTACTACTCTTTCCAATGCACTACCCTATCTCTCACCCTATACATCTACTATCTCATTTATCCCAAACCCCATACCACTACTATGACCCCCAAAATAACCCTTTCTAGACTCTCTCCTACTCTACCCCTCCTTGCATCATCTGACACCTCTTTTACTATACCGATCCCCAAAAACAAACCTCTCTAAACTCTTCCCTCTGACTCTTCCCCTCCAAAAACCCTTTTTACTCATCCAAAAGCCTCCTCCTACTGCAAAAAAAAAAAAATCCTTCGCTCTTCTATCCCTCAATAATCCTTTTCAATCAAAATAACATACTAACATGTTTACTTCTCAAATTCCATATTCCACTATACGAACTCACCACTAATCCTTATGGGTTCCAGAGTAGCGTGCTACTCGGCCAATAAACCGTTTCAACACCCCATCAGGGTTACAAGCGCTATATAAATGCAAACCTTTTTTCCCTTTTCTACCCCTCCCCAACCCTTCTCAATCCAAATAACTGACTAACATATCCACCACTCAAATTAATTTCATGTTTCACCATACTAATTCAACACTAATCATTATGGGTTCCAGAGTAGCGTGCTACTCCCCAAAAAAGCGCTTCAAAACCCCATCAAGGGTAGCAAGCGCTATATAAATACAATCCTCTTTCCCTTTTCTATCCCGCCACCTACCCTTCTCTATCCAAATAACTGAATAACATATCCACCACTCAAATTACTTCATATTTCACTATACTAATTTTCAACACTAATCCTTTATGGGTTCCAGGGTAGCGTGCTACTCGCCAGAAAAGCGCTTCAACACCCATCAGGGGTAACAGGTGCTATATGAATGCAAACCTTTCTGACCCTTCTATCCCTCCGCTATCCTTCTCACTCCAATATCCACCACTCAAATTACTTTCATATTTCACTATACTAATTTTCAACACTAATCCTTTATGGGTTCCGGAGTAGCGTGCTACTCGCCAGAAAAGCGCTTCAACACCCATCAGGGGTAACAGGTGCTATATGAATGCAAACCTTTCTTCCCCTTCTATCACTCCGCTATCCTTCTCACTCCAAATAACTGACTAATATCCACCACTCAAATTACTTCCATATTTCATCATACTAATTCACCACTAATCCTTTATGGGTTTCCGGAGTAGCGTGCTTCAACACCCCATCAGGGGTAACAAGCGCTATATAAATACAAACCTTTTTTTCCTCTTCTATCCTTCTGCAATCCTTCCGAATCCAAATAACTAACTAACCTATCCACCACTTAAAATTTACTTGCATGTTTCACTATACTAATTCAACACTAATCCTCTATGGGTCCCGGAGTAGCATGCTACTCGCCGAAAAAAGCGCTTCGACGCCTCGTTAGGGGTAGTAAGCGCTATACAAATGCAATTACAATACAATACAATTACAATGTTGTAAAACCTAGGAGTCAAATCTAAAACCTGGTGAGCAGAAAGAAGGGACAACTGTTTTGATAGTCTGTGGCACTCACTTTGCACCATCACTGGGAGGGCAGGAGCACAGCTGGTGTTACGAGTCAGAAAGGAGATTCACACACTACAGTGAAAGAAAGCAGAGGGCCAGACCTCCTCCACTGTGACACCCCAGGCCACGATTGTAGGTTCCAGGGCTCTTGGTGCCACTGTGCCCCTTTAGTATTGGAGCTGCAGTATTTGTTCCCTGGCAGAATTGACTCAAAGTTCATACAGATCACTTGGACCCTGGCAAAGCAGATCCAAATATCCTCATCTTCTCTAGGAGTGAAGTGCAAAGGAAGAAACACAGGTAAGCGACAACTACGTGGAGCGGGGGCATGGGGGCGGACTCACAAAAGATGGGGTTGGGTGAAAACAAACTAATAGGGAGAGAAAGCTATGTGGAGCTTGTGGGGAGGAAAAGTAAATGGACACGAGATCTCCATATGTGCCAGCTGGCTCTCATCAATCTATTGCTTTTCTTCCACTTGAGGCAATATGAGATCTTTTGCATAGCAGTGACACTTCCCCATTCCTTCATGTTAATCTATCTTTGGGCATTCAGGCAGATCCCAGCAATTTACACAGGTACAGCATTGGCACTTTAAATAATTTAAACATGTGCAGCACCGAAATCTCACATGCACCGGATGCTGAGCCTAATGGTGTTTGCTTCATGTAGACGTTAAGAACTAGGTCACACCTTCATTGCAGGGTTGCAACGGATTCTTAACTCTCTTTAGACTTTTACTTGGATCTACTTAAATTATTTCTGACCTGGCTTCAAGACATGTCTGGAAACGCCGACACAGATCTTGTCCACATTTTGTGTGCTAGCAGTTCTTGGGGTCACAACACTACTTGATTAACTGCACCTTATTGGCTCACTTTCTGTTCGATTTCTGAATAACAGGCTTCTTTGCTGGCTTTGTAGTTTTTTTATTTGCTAGACCTAAAGTCTTGCTATAGCTTCTAGTGAAGAAGTAAAATAAGAAGAAAATACCTTATGTAAGTAAACCTTTACATCTTATGGATGTTTCTTACTGCTGGTTTTTCATATACATCTGTCTTTACCCAGAAAACTTCAAATATCATCAATTGTACATCATACAGCACTTGAGTGAAATTCATACATGACATTATTTTTTTTTTATAACTCTTTTTATTAAACAAGCTCAATAGACAATACAATGATATTTGCAAGAGCATGCACATTTTGAGTTATGTTTGCATTCAAACATCGTAGTTTAGGAGAACAGGGGTATGGGTGGGGTGGAAAACATCATATACAAGTGGGCACCCGGCCCCATTCTCATCGATGGCACGCATCCGGGGATAGATTACAATTAAGTGATCACTTCTCTACGGCCAGCTAGAGCCCCCCAGATCCTTCATGGCTCTCCAGTGACCCCCTATAAGCACGCCACAGTGCCCACACCTTCTCCCACTTCTTGACACACCCTCTACTTTTATACACCGTTTCCTCCGCCCTCTGACATCAATCCAAGTCCTTCTCCCACTCCGTCACTGAAGGGGGGGGGTGGCACCCCCCCATCCCTTGGCAATATTGCACTTCGCAATCCCCGCAGCCAGCGTAAGCCAGATGTTTACGTATCTGGGCCAGTCGGTCTCTCCCTTAATTATCAGCAGAAGCCACTTTGTGTCTAGTGGAACGTCAGCTCCCGCTACTCTGGCCATTACTGCCGTAATGCTGTGCCAAAACTGCGCAACCTTAGGGCATTCCCACAGAATGTGGAGGAAGGTACCCTCACTCTGGCAGCCTCTGATGCACCGCGGTGACGGTGCCCTTCCAATCTTGTGCAGAAGCGTTGATGGATAATAGGAGCGATGCAATATCCAGAGCTAGGCCAGTCGGAATTGCACACAAATCACTATTTCCCTTGGGCCCTGGAGTGCCTCCAGCCACTCCTCATCATCTATGTTTCCCAGGCCATCGGTCCAAGCGACCCTCAGGGCTGTCAGTGGATCAGGCAGGTTGCTCATAAGCTTCCGGTATATCGTTGAGGTTGCTTTCTCAGGGATAGGCTCAATGAGTAATCTGTCCTCCAGGGGGTAATGGTCAGGGAGGGAGGCGCCGCGATGCAAGTGCATCAATAGGGCATGTGTGAGCCTCAGGTAGTGGAATCTTTGGGTCTCAGCCAGGTCAAACTCCTGCTGCAGATCCTCAAACGGAAGTGGAGTCCCTCCCCTCCACACATCTCCCAACCGGTCTATTCCTATATTCTTCCAGCCCGTAAAGCCTTGTAGTGAGACCACCTCTTTTAACCCGTCACCCGACCAAAGGGGTGTCCTGCTGGTCAGTTTGTTCTGCCACCCCAGCACCCAATTTGCCTCCCTCCATCCATTGACATGATTAAACAGAATACAAAGCCGATAAAAATGCTGCCACCCAAATAAAATTAGACGAACGAAGCAAATATGCTCAGAACCAAAGATGCTCAGAAGCAGAATGTATTTGAGCTTTTGTTGGCCATTTTTCACTAAATGTGAGTGTCAAGGACTGGGCACAGAGAACTTCGGTTGAGTCCCCTTCTTGCCTGAGGAAAGGCTAACTCCTTCTAGTAGCCACAATGCTACCTTACTATTAAGAGTAAATGTAAAAGGTATGGGTTGAAGAACCTGATGGAAATTTAGGGAACAAATATGTTGTGATGCATCCATCATTTGAAAATGTCTCCTTATATACGATTCAAATGAGAACTGGCATCACAAGAAAATACTCTACTCCATCTTGGATTGGGAACAATAGATAGTACTCTCTGAACAGACATCCTCTACTAAATTGCAGTGTATTAGTCTTGTCCACACCCCTTTCTTTAAACTCATTGCATCAGTTTGACTTAAAAATAAGCCCAAGTTTGAACTCCTTTGCCGAGCACTGAACTGCACAGGCCCATAGCTGTCCTTCATGCACGACACTCAGCATGGCTCAAGGAACACCCCTCTGGGTGACTGCAAGCTTGGAAGTGCCAGGGCAGTCTACACGGCAAGGATGTTTAACCATGTACTGAGCAAGGTGTAAAGCAACATGCTACCTGACTGTGCATGGACCACTCAGTATCCCTGAACACTAGGGGGGCTACTAATGAGCCGATTTGCGTCACTACTGCACCACACAACGTGGTATAAGAGAAACACAAACTTTACATGTGATTTATGAAGCCACCCAAGCCCACTTTGCGTGGCCCTGAGTGACTCCATAAATCTGGAGTAAGGCAACGCAGTGCAAATCGCTGCGTTGCCTTACTCTGCTCTGGGAAGGCGTACCATGGGCATTGCATAGGTATTCCCATGGTTTTTGGCGCATTCCCAGATTTACCAGAACTGGTAGACCTGGGAATGTGCCAAAAAGATATGCCTTCTCAGGTGAGGGGTAACAAGGAGAAATATCTTTATTTCTTCTTGTTACTTCCTCTTTCTATTTGTGCTGAATTCTGCAGCATACATAGAAAGAGATACCAAAGGGGATGATGGACGGAGCGTTTGAGCTAATCAAACCCTCACCCCCAGTCAACTGATCTGGGTTTAATCCATCATCATTCTTTAGCTCACTCCACCACCCCAGTTCAGACATGGCCACATGCAAATCAGTCTGACCCTGTGCCTCATGGGAACAGTCCAGCCCGAACTGCCAAGCCATGTCTTCCCTGGACCGGAAACAAGCATCCTGGGACCGGTTTCTGGCCATTCAGCCGTCATCAGCCAGGCTAGCTTGAATCCAGTGGCAAAGTGAGCAAGGGACCCACGTCTGGGCATACCCTGCCAACTTAGGGCGAACAAAGCGATACCAAAGGGCTGAATGGCCAGAAACCGGTCCCAGGATGCTTGTTTCCGGTCCAGGGAAGACATGGCTTGGCAGTTCGGGCTGGACTGTTCCCATGAGGCACAGGGTCAGACTGATTTGCATATGGCCATGTCTGAACTGGGGTGGTGGAGTGAGCTAAAGAATGATGATGGATTAAACCCAGATCAGTTGACTGGGGGTGAGTGTTTGATTTGCTCAGGCGCTCCGTCCATCATCCCCTTTGGTATCGCTTTGTTCGCCCTAAGTTGGCAGGGTATGCCCAGACGTGGGTCCCTTGCTCACTTTGCCACTGGATTCAAGCTAGCCTGGCTGATGACGGCTGAATGGCCAGAAACTGGTCCCAGGATGCTTGTTTCTGGTCCAGGGAAGACATGGCTTGGCAGTTCGGGCTGGACTGTTCCCATGAGGCACAGGGTCAGACTGATTTGCATATGGCCATGTCTGAACTGGGGTGGTGGAGTGAGCTAAAGAATGATGATGGATTAAACCCAGATCAGTTGACTGGGGGTGAGTGTTTGATTTGCTCAGGCGCTCCGTCCATCATCCCCTTTGATATCGCTTTGTTCGCCCTAAGTTGGCAGGGTATGCCCAGACGTGGGTCCCTTGCTCACTTTGCCACTGGATTCAAGCTAGCCTGGCTGATGACGGCTGAATGGCCAGAAACCGGTCCCAGGATGCTTGTTTCCGGTCCAGGGAAGACATGGCTTGGCAGTTCGGGCTGGACTGTTCCCATGAGGCACAGGGTCAGACTGATTTGCATACGGCCATGTCTGAACTGGGGTGGTGGAGTGAGCTAAAGAATGATGATGGATTAAACCCAGATCAGTTGACTGGGGGTGAGTGTTTGATTTGCTCAGGCGCTCCGTCCATCATCCCCTTTGGTATCGCTTTGTTCGCCCTAAGTTGGCAGGGTATGCCCAGACGTGGGTCCCTTGCTCACTTTGCCACTGGATTCAAGCTAGCCTGGCTGATGACGGCTGAATGGCCAGAAACCGGTCCCAGGATGCTTGTTTCCGGTCCAGGGAAGACATGGCTTGGCAGTTCGGGCTGGACTGTTCCCATGAGGCACAGGGTCAGACTGATTTGCATATGGCCATGTCTGAACTGGGGTGGTGGAGTGAGCTAAAGAATGATGATGGATTAAACCCAGATCAGTTGACTGGGGGTGAGTGTTTGATTTGCTCAGGCGCTCCGTCCATCACCCCCTTTGGTATCGCTTTGTTCGCCCTAAGTTGGCAGGGTATGCCCAGACGTGGGTCCCTTGCTCACTTTGCCACTGGATTCAAGCTAGCCTGGCTGATGACGGCTGAATGGCCAGAAACCGGTCCCAGGATGCTTGTTTCCGGTCCAGGGAAGACATGGCTTGGCAGTTCGGGCTGGACTGTTCCCATGAGGCACAGGGTCAGACTGATTTGCATATGGCCATGTCTGAACTGGGGTGGTGGAGTGAGCTAAAGAATGATGATGGATTAAACCCAGATCAGTTGACTGGGGGTGAGTGTTTGATTTGCTCAGGCGCTCCGTCCATCATCCCCTTTGGTATCGCTTTGTTCGCCCCTAAGTTGGCAGGGTATGCCCAGACGTGGGTCCCTTGCTCACTTTGCCACTGGATTCAAGCTAGCCTGGCTGATGACGGCTGAATGGCCAGAAACCGGTCCCAGGATGCTTGTTTCCGGTCCAGGGAAGACATGGCTTGGCAGTTCGGGCTGGACTGTTCCCATGAGGCACAGGGTCAGACTGATTTGCATATGGCCATGTCTGAACTGGGGTGCTGGAGTGAGCTAAAGAATGATGATGGATTAAACCCAGATCAGTTGACTGGGGGCGAGTGTTTGATTTGCTCAGGCGCTCCGTCCATCATCCCCTTTGGTATCGCTTTGTTCGCCCTAAGTTGGCAGGGTATGCCCAGACGTGGGTCCCTTGCTCACTTTGCCACTGGATTCAAGCTAGCCTTGCTGATGATGGCTGAATGGCCAGAAACCGGTCCCAGGATGCTTGTTTCCGGTCCAGGGAAGACATGGCTAGGCAGTTCGGGCTGGACTGTTCCCATGAGGCACAGGGTCAGACTGATTTGCATATGGCCATGTCTGAACTGGGGTGGTGGAGTGAGCTAAAGAATGATGATGGATTAAACCCAGATCAGTTGACTGGGGGTGAGTGTTTGATTTGCTCAGGCGCTCCGTCCATCATCCCCTTTGGTATCGCTTTGTTCGCCCTAAGTTGGCAGGGTATGCCCAGACGTGGGTCCCTTGCTCACTTTGCCACTGGATTCAAGCTAGCCTGGCTGATGACGGCTGAATGGCCAGAAACCGGTCCCAGGATGCTTGTTTCCGGTCCAGGGAAGACATGGCTTGGCAGTTCAGGCTGGACTGTTCCCATGAGGCACAGGGTCAGACTGATTTGCATATGGCCATGTCTGAAGTGGGGTGGTGGAGTGAGCTAAAGAATGATGATGGATTAAACCCAGATCAGTTGACTGGGGGTGAGTGTTTCATTTGCTCAGGCGCTCCGTCCATCATCCAGTTTGGTATCGCTTTGTTCGCCCTAAGTTGGCAGGGTATGCCCAGACGTGGGTCCCTTGCTCACTTTGCCACTGGATTCAAGCTAGCCTGGCTGATGACGGCTGAATGGCCAGAAACCGGTCCCAGGATGCTTGTTTCCGGTCCAGGGAAGACATGGCTTGGCAGTTCGGGCTGGACTGTTCCCATGAGGCACAGGGTCAGACTGATTTGCATATGGCCATGTCTGAACTGGGGTGGTGGAGTGAGCTAAAGAATGATGATGGATTAAACCCAGATCAGTTGACTGGGGGTGAGTGTTTGATTTGCTCAGGCGCTCCGTCCATCTTCCCCTTTGGTATCGCTTTGTTCGCCCTAAGTTGGCAGGGTATGCCCAGACGTGGGTCCCTTGCTCACTTTGCCACTGGATTCAAGCTAGCCTGGCTGATTACGGCTGAATGGCCAGAAACCGGTACCAGGATGCTTGTTTCCGGTCCAGGGAAGACATGGCTTGGCAGTTCGGGCTGGAATGTTCCCATGAGGCACAGGGTCAGACTGATTTGCATATGGCCATGTCTGAACTGGGGTGGTGGAGTGAGCTAAAGAATGATGATGGATTAAACCCAGATCAGTTGGCTGGGGGTGAGTGTTTGATTTGCTCAGGCGCTCCGTCCATCATCCCCTTTGGTATCGCTTTGTTCGCCCTAAGTTGGCAGGGTATGCCCAGACGTGGGTCCCTTGCTCACTTTGCCACTGGATTCAAGCTAGCCTGGCTGATGACGGCTGAATGGCCAGAAACCGGTCCCAGGATGCTTGTTTCCGGTCCAGGGAAGACATGGCTTGGCAGTTCGGGCTGGACTGTTCCCATGAGGCACAGGGTCAGACTGATTTGCATATGGCCATGTCTGAACTGGGGTGGTGGAGTGAGCTAAAGAATGATGATGGATTAAACCCAGATCAGTTAACTGGGGGTGAGTGTTTGATTTGCTCAGGCGCTCCGTCCATCATCCCCTTTGGTATCGCTTTGTTCGCCCTAAGTTGGCAGGTTATGCCCAGACGTGGGTCCCTTGCTCACTTTGACTCTGGATTCAAGCTAGCCTGGCTGATGACGGCTGAATGGCCAGAAACCAGTCCTAGGATGCTTGTTTCCGGTCCAGGGAAGACATGGCTTGGCAGTTCGGGCTGGACTGTTCCCATGAGGCACAGGGTCAGACTGATTTGCATATGGCCATGTCTGAACCAGGGTGGTGGAGTGAGCTAAAGAATGATGATGGATTAAACCCAGATCAGTTGACTGGGGGTGAGTGTTTGATTTGCTCAGGCGCTCCGTCCATCATCCCCTTTGGTATCGCTTTGTTCGCCCTAAGTTGGCAGGGTATGCCCAGACGTGGGTCCCTTGCTCACTTTGCCACTGGATTCAAGCTAGCCTGGCTGATGACGGCTGAATGGCCAGAAACCGGTCCCAGGGTGCTTGTTTCCGGTCCAGGGAAGACATGGCTTGGCAGTTCGGGCTGGACTGTTCCCATGAGGCACAGGGTCAGACTGATTTGCATATGGCCATGTATGAACTGGGGTGGTGGAGTGAGCTAAAGAATGATGGTGGATTAAACCCAGATCAGTTGACTGGGGGTGAGTGTTTGATTTGCTCAGGCGCTCCGTCCATCATCCCCTTTGGTATTACATAGAAAGAGGTATATGCCTCTCAGGCTTGTTTTTGTACAGGAAGGTGTCCCTTCCTGTAGAAAAACAAACCTGCAGGCAACGCAGGCACCCTTGCACCATGGTGCAAGGGAGCCTGCGTTGGCGCTAGGCTGCTAAAAGGGTGCCAGCGCAGGGGAAAAGACAGGAATGCGCTATATTGCCTTAAATATTGTGCATTCCTTCCCTTTCCCTGTCACGCAGTGCAGTGCAACAAGGTGACTTGCTGCGCTGCGTGACATTGCCGTAAATAAGCCCCTAAAAGTCTCGCGTAAGTTCTCAAAACAGATGTTACAGTATGCCATCCTCTTGAAGCCCCTGGTTTATTGGGGTGCCGTAAACAGAAAGAACGGACTAACAAGTATTATAACTGTGCCAAGGACGGAGCTGGGATCTTACCACAGGCCCTGTCTGGATGAAAGGGGAAGAAGCACAAGCTATATGGACAGGCGGCATCTCCTAAGAAGTTACACTTGCTATGCTGCTGAGTGGGTGGCAGTGCTGTCCTGTTATCTCCTCACTTTTAGCTTCCCGGGTGAAGTCCCACTGCTAGTCAGAATATCAGACTAAAATGGCGACAGCGGGTCAAAGAAACGTAGCTCTGAGATATCAAACTGAGGCTTCTTCTTAGTCTAAATGGTGAATGCCATCATTTCTAGAAAGGAAACATGGTCAAGGCACAGAACCAGCCCTCTCCAACATGATAGGCTGTCCATAGAATGTTAAAAGTGGTTCCCAATCCAAAACGAGACAGGAGTTTCTCATGTGATGTCAGTTCCTGTTAATGGCTTATATAAGGAGGCATTTCTAAGTTCTGGATGAGTTGCAATTAATTTGTTTCTTTATTTTTCACCACTTTCATCAGTGCTTGTGACTATTTTTTTCCCTGGTTATTGCTTTGAGTTGTTTTAATTTTCTCCTGGATTTCTATGCCTGAATTCTGCTTGTCTCTTTTTGCCTTTCTGATCTCAGGAGGAGTTTAGTGCTTTGCTGATTTAATCAGTATTAATCTCCATCTGCAGTCAAAAGTTACAAGATTGCCAAGGAGGCTTTTTTCCAGTGAAGTTAAGATAATTTTTTTATTCTCCTATGGGAATTTTTCTTTTCACTCTGCACAGGTTTGTTAAGAACAAGTCATTGTGGGTTACCTGGTTGGTCATCTTACTGGCCCCGCCAGTGTTTGAGTTGCATGCTGGCATACTTCAATGAGTCCCAAACGTAGTAATAATTTAAGGAGACCCAGATTTTGCTGTCCAGTCTTTGTGGATGTTATTAGGTATAGACCAGAATTTTTTTGCCAAGGTAGTTAATAACCTTGTCTTATCGTGATTAAGCCCCTATGTGATTCAGTTTAAGGGGTCGAAACGTCGACTTATTTGGTTCCACCCATATTATTTACTGAACATTGGTCAAACCTGAATGTTTATATCGTTGGGTTTTTAAAGAGTCTTTTGTCCTATTAGTTGGAACCCTTGTGTGTATATTGTGTAGATATTGTAAATATTGCCTATATACTATGCGTTCTATATTGTTTGGCTCACCTGTTACACTGCATCGTCACTTGGAGCACCTGCATTGTTTGATCTGTCTTTTGGATTTATGTTATGAGCATTTCATAGAAAAAAAGATTACGGATGATTTTGTATTCACTATGTTTATTGTGAACTAAGGCAAGGCCAATTGCATCATTAGTTTATCCACCAGTGAATAGTCGAATGATACCTAGGGGAACATTGTCTTTTTTATGGTTGCCTTACTGGGTCAGCTTGACTTCTGCAACTCCATTAGAGACTAACTTGGATCCTTATCCACAGTGTTAGGATACCTTCTTGATTGCATTTATGACGATATTGGGAGGCTCTAAGTAAGCACTGTGTGATTTACAACAAGGTGGACTGGATATATTGACTTATTCGACTTGTCATCAGTTGGAAGCCTAAAGTACCTAGGATAAAAGAACTCCAATGACTCTTTCGACATGGTTAAAGAGAAGAAATAAAAACAAATTGATTTGATTTCAATATCCAACTTCATTTTCTGAAGTTATTGATTTATGGCTGCCAATTGAATATAGATGTTAGGAAAGAAGAAAGGGGAGAAGGAAGTCTTGAGGAAGCTATGTCAATATTTCTAGTCATCTGGTAGATCAGAAATTTAAGTGACTCACTGACTCAAAAAGAGCTTACAGGAGTTGTGAAGGGTCCTTTGCATTAGAGCGAAAAGGAGCACTGGTGTAAGGCTAGGCTGTGTATATTGGTGCAAAGCTACACATATGATTCGGGCTTGTGTTTAACGGCCTCCGAAGAATCTTGCAAAATCTCAAACACCTACTGAGAGGAAGATGGAGGTACGTTTGATCCCTTATATTGAATCTTCTAAGAATAATGCTGATGATCATTAATTCCTTCTACCGATTGTTATGAGAATAGAAGAAGGAAAAGTTGGTAATGCCTCTGCATTGTTGCATAATGGCACGTTTAGAATGTTTATTTATCAGGACTGATTCACTAAGAATAACATTCCTAAGAGAGTTAAGAAGAATCATGAAGGGATTCCAACTGTTGACGGCTTACGATTAACTTCAGAACCAATACATGAGACTTCTACTTCATTTCAAGTCTCATTTGGAGATCATTTAAAAATGCCTTTCCGGATTATGCTGTTAATTTTTAATCCATTGCTTGAAGAGACACAATTGGTATGTCACCTCGAACAATTTCTTTGTCGTGATCATTGTTATGCTTTAGAATGCTATTTGTCAGTGATGAGGTAAGAGACCCTACCACCATTATATTTGAGGCTAACCTTTCCTTAGTATCACTGCAGTACCATGCTTGCGAAGCCTGTAATTCATTCACTTCCTCCTCACAATGTGTATGATTACAGCATACAAATCAAAGCTGGCACCATTGTTTATTTGGACGCATTTATTCCTTGACTGAGTGAAAGAAGGATATCTTAAAGGCGTAGATATGAGCAAAGCTTGGCAGCTGAATCGTGTTTGCTAGCTGTATGGCGATTTGATTTATTAAATTTAAAGTTGAAATGGCACCTGGAGTGAGTGCATCTTGCTCTTATTGAACCGTGTTTTGTATTGATTAAATTAATCAGGTTTCCCACAACATCACTGCACTCTGCCCCCACCTGGGTTTCGTGACTTTTAAGTGAAAATGAGAGTATAGTATGTATGTTTGTGTGTGTGTCTGTGTGTAAGTACATATGGGCCAAAAACCCACAAGGGGTGGAGCCTCAAGTGGATCTTGATTCCCTTCCAATCCCTCTTCAATGACAATCAATAGCAGATCAGAATTTGCGCTATGCACAGCTGCATATATGATTCATGCAGTGGCATTTTTCATGTCTACTTGGTTTTAAGCTGTATGGTGATTTAATTAAATAAATTTGAAGTTGACACAGCACCCAGAGGGAGTGCATCTTGCTCTAACTGAGCCACGATTTGCATTGATGACGTGAATTGGGTTTCCCACACTCAACGCTGCGCTGGGCCCCCGCATTGGTTTCATGACTTGGAAGTGAACAAATGAGTATGTGTGTTTGTGTGTATTATATATATATATATGTATATATATATATACATACATACATACAATACATACAATGGGATGAGTGCAGGACATTTGTAAGGCGTGGTTGGGACGAGATTCGGTAAGCAGCGGCATCTGATGAAGGCAGAAATCGCCGAAATGCATTATGTCACAACGCTGTCCATTACAGCTGTTTCCTCAAGGTTTCCCCGAGTGGCCTATACTTCTTCAGAATGGAGGGGTTTGTGTGAGATATGCGCATCAGCCAGAGACGCGAAAGAGGCCCCGTTCTACAAGTTGGCTGGGGCTTCACTGGTTCCTGCATCTGCAGTCTTTTGTCGTCCAAGGTATTGGAAATGCCTCAGCCCGCCCCACAGCGCAAGCTAAGCAAGGGCCGCTGCCAGGTGCAGCCCGTGATTTCACGGGAGGTGAGATTCACGGCAATCACAGCCTACGGCCCGGTGGACGCCTGTACGGGGGGCTTGAACGTATAGGGGACCCGAGGAAACACTGTGACTATACACACCGGGACCTGTCATCACCGCGTCTTGCCCTGCATGGCGCCAGCCCACACGGGCGTAATTCAGCCTAGATTCCCCACGCAACATCTCACCAGGAATGGAGAACTCTGGGAGTTGCAGTCCCCATTGTACTGCAATTGGTGTGCGAACACATGATCTGGGGTGGCGAGCACTCCCACCAATGGGATGAGTGCAGGACATTTGTAAGGCGTGGTTGGGACGAGATTCGGTAAGCAGCGGCATCTGATGAAGGCGGAAATCGCCGAAATGCATTATGCCACAACGCTGTCCATTAAAGCTGTTTCCTCAAGGTTTCCCCGAGTGGCCTCTACTTCTTCAGAATGGAGGGGTTTGTGTGAGATATGCACGTCAGCCAGAGACGCGAAAGAGGCCCCGTTCTACAAGTTGGCTGGGGCTTCACTGGTTCCTGCATCTGCAGTCTTTTGTCGTCCAAGGTATTGGAAATGCCTCAGCCCGCCTCACAGCGCAAGCTAAGCAAGGGCCGCTGCCAGGTGCAGCCCGTGATTTCACGGGAGGTGAGATTCACTGCAATCACAGCCTACGGCCCGGCGGACGCCTGTGCGGGGGGCTTGAACGTACAGGGGACCCGAGGAAACACTGGGACTATACACACCAGGACCTGTCATCACCGCGTCTTGCCCTGCATGGCGCCAGCCCACACGGGCGTAATTCAGCCTAGATTCCCCACGCAACATCTCACCAGGAATGGAGAACTCTGGGAGTTGCAGTCCCCATTGTACTGCAATTGGTGTACGAACACATGATCTGGGGTGGCGAGCACTCCCACCAATGGGATGAGTGCAGGACATTTGTAAGGCGTGGTTGGAACGAGATTCGGTAAGCAGCGGCATCCGTTGAAGGCGGAAATCGCCGAAATGCATTATGCCACAACGCTGTCCATTAAAGCTATTTCCTCAAGGTTTCCCCGAGTGGCCTCTACTTCTTCAGAATGGAGGGGTTTGTGTGAGATATGCGCGTCAGCCAGAGACGCGAAAGAGGCCCCGTTCTACAAGTTGGCTGGGGCTTCACTGGTTCCTGCATCTGCAGTCTTTTGTCGTCCAAGGTATTGGAAATGCCTCACCCCGCCCCACAGCGCAAGCTAAGCAAGGGCCGCTGCCAGGTGCAGCCCGTGATTTCACGGGAGGTGAGATTCACTGCAATCACAGCCTACGGCCCGGCGGACGCCTGTACGGGGGGCTTGAACGTATAGGGGACCCGAGGAAACACTGGGACTATACACACCGGGACCTGTCATCACCGCGTCTTGCCCTGCATGGCGCCAGCCCACACAGGCGTAATTCAGCCTAGATTCCCCACCAATGGGATGAGTGCAGGACATTTGTAAGGCGTGGTTGGGACGAGATTCGGTAAGCAGCGGCATCTGATGAAGGCGGAAATCGCCGAAATGTATTATGCCACAACGCTGTCCATTAAAGCTGTTTCCTCAAGGTTTCCCCGAGTGGCCTCTACTTCTTCAGAATGGAGGGGTTTGTGTGATATATATATATAGGACCCAGTAGAAGGCGCAAGCCGAAACGCGTAGGTCATCGTTCTGTATGCACCCCTGCACTTAGCTTGTGAAGGCTTCGTATGAAGAGGCTCTTTGTCATATTTTATTAAAGCCCTTTTGAAGTCAGTTCCTGTAAGTGCTGTGCTTCATTTTGCCCTGGTAAACGTGTGGAAAGCTGAGCCCGAGTGGAGGGCAACCATTTGGAGCAAATGTGCATATATATATATATATATACAGCACAGCCCCTACTCCACAAGGAAGAGAGCACGCACACGATGGCTGCTAGATTAAAGCTTTTTTATTGCATTGGGCCTCCTCCGATCCAGCAAACAGGAGAGACGCGTTTCGGCTGTCACAGCAGCCTTTCTCAATCTGGTGAGCGCCATTTGTACTTAACATATATATCCTGTCCCAACCATAGACATAGAAAAAATCTATATCGCAAGTTTCAAAGTTTACATAAACATCGCCAACTGCATAAAAATACATTCAAGTGCATTACAATTAATATACAATTAGTGGATATTGCTGAAACTGAAAATTAAAAATTAGTATTAAAACACATAATGCAACAATATGTCCCATTAAATGCATAATACATAAACAATCCACTAAAAAATATATACAAAATATAAAATTTACTTAAACACAACGAAATGTATCAACATTACTGTCATTATGTTGGAACACCTTCTATTATTATATCGTATTCTGTATAGATAGCGCAAACCCCCTCAGGTAGCACTTTCTACATAAAACATGCTGCATAAATTCCTAAAATCCAGGAGACTTAATTACCCTCATCTGTTACCTTGATTTCATAGAACGCCTAAGGGCTCTAACAATAAGGCCCCAATTAACGCTGCTGTGGGAAGATATAATTATCCAATTCCGAACAGAGCTAAAACAAACAAGCGCACGCAGCTTTCACCTTTAAACTAGCAGTGCATACGTAGACATAAATACATCTGTGCATACTTAGACATATTTTAATAATCTGAACAATATATTCAAGTGAACGGGGTCTACTAGTCCCATAATGCCATATCAGAGTAAACAACAAACTAATGGAAGGCGCCAATAGTTTATATTTATTTATAAGCTTTTATATAGCGCGAACGTGACCCACGAGGGTATCAGAGCGCTTTACAGTATACAGTTATAAAACATAAAGATATGAGGTAGTATAAGGCATTTGGTATTTGTCATTACGTACAAAACAGGTATATAATAAATGGGTAACATAGGTGACCCGTAGACGATACATGATGATCCCAGAGGGCAACAGAACATTCCACTATATACAGTTATTGAACATTAGGTGGTTGTGGTAATAAACATACATATAATATTCTCCTTCCAACCACAAGAGGTAGGCAGTGATAAGAGGTTCGTATAGGTGACTCGATGTCTGCCTAGAATCAAGTCTTAGGACGTGAATTTGTTCATTAGGAGTATTTTTACTTCTTTTTTGAAGGCGGTAAATGACGAGATTCCGCGTACCACTGGAGGTAGGGAATTCCAGATCTTTGGAGCAATCCCTGAGAACGCTCTGCAACCAGTTCTCTTTTTATGAAAGGATTGTGGTTTCAGAAGTAAAGAACTCGCGATTCGTAATTGTCTGCATCCTCCTGATCATTCTAGCTTTAGAGCTAAGTAACTGGGTGTATTGTTATGTAGTGCTTTATTGGTCATGCAGGCAACCTTTAGTTGTATTCTTGCCTCATAGGGCAGCCAGTTCAGCGCTTTCAAGGTCGGAGAAATGTGGCTATTTCTTTTAGTTCCTGATACCAATCTAGCCGCAGCATTAAGTGATGCCCTCAGCGGAGCTAGCTTGTATTTGGGGAGACCGCAGAGGGTGGTGCTTCCATAGTCTAATCTTGGTAGCACTAGGGCTTGCACTGCCATTTTTAGGTCGGCCTGAAGGAGGAAGGGTTTGAGTTTCCTTAATATACTCTTTTGGTGATTAGCTCCCTTGGTGGCATTAGTGATGTGCGTCTTCATATTCAAATGTTTGTCTAAGGTGACTCCCAGGGATTTCGCGGAGTCAATGATGAGGGGCGCACAGTCAAAGGAGGTTAGGTGTTTCAGCCATAGGTCTATCTTAGGTGTGTGATTGGGTGGGGAGATGAGAATGAATTCTGTTTTTTTGGTGTTAAGCATGAGGTGGTTGTTAGTGAGCCAGTATTGCGTGTTCTGTAGAGTAGTGTTGAGGGAAATGAAGTCTTCTGGAGTGGATATTTTCAGATACAGTTGAGTGTCGTCCGCATACAGGTGATATAGAATATTTGCTGATTTCAATGCGTTTGCCAGGGGTTCCATTAGTAGGTTGAAAAGGATGGGTGATAGGGCGGAGCCCTGTGGAACGCCTAGGGTGGCCACGGAGGGTTGAGAGAGTGAGTTCTTCATCTTGAATCTTTGTGTTCTGTTATTTAGGAAGGATGAGAACCATTGTAATACCGTGCCCGAGAGGCCCATCCTTCCTTCCAATAGGGACAAAAGGTTGTCGTGCTTCACCGTATCGAAGGCGGAGGACAAGTCAAGCAGTATCAATAGGCATGATTCGTTGTGGTCAAGCACTTTTAGTATATCATCCATTATGTGGGTGAGTGCAGATTCTGTGCTGTGACCTTGACAGAAGCCAGATTGGTGATTGTCTAGGAGGTTGAAATTCTCAATATGATTGCATAATTGTATTTGTACACATTTCTCCAACAGTTTCGCCAAGGTGGGGATGTTGGATATAGGGCGGTAGTTGTTGAGATCAGATGGGGTGGCGTCGGATTTCTTTAGTATAGGTGTGACCTGCCCTATTTTAAGACAGTCCGGTATGGAGCCTTGTCTCAGAGAGACATTTTCAATTTTTGCCCATAGTGGTAGGATAGAAGTTTTTATCATTTTATCATTTATGTGGCACACAAACTGTCACTGATAGCGTTACTTGATAGATTGTAATGGAGCCAAAGGAATCCGATATCGTGTAAAATAAGGTCACTTTAAAGTCGCACAAGATCACCCTTAACTCATATCTATCTATCTATCTATCTATCTATCTATCT